>OX104117.1:38873221-39480510 GCA_944474755.1 Limnoperna fortunei | reverse complement strand
TTGTTGTTTTTGTTGTTCTTTTTAGTTTCTTCTTTATGTGCTGTGTCTTTGTTTCAATCCAGATTTTATCACTGTTCTATGGTTTTCCATATTCTTGTTGACCGTTCGTTTTTAATGGATTTTATGATGGTTCTTTTTAAAACTGAGTTCTGTTGAGTTAACCTAGGATTTCAGATGACATGAAAAACTATATTTGATTGTTCATGTACAATATGACTTCAACAAGTATTACCTGTTTATTGGGTAACAGATTTAAACACTTTCCCGTAGTTTAGTTGGCCGTGGTTGCATGCAGTTATCTCATCCTCCAAATTCTGATTCCACGTTCGCTAAATGTTGGAGCCAACGTGGAATCAGAACCACTCCTGGAGGGAACGTTGAATCAGAACCCCTGACTTGGATGAATGCAGTTATCTCATCAACAATATCATTTACAAATGAAACTTAAATAGTCTTACATTCTTTTTTATTGTGCTGATCGAATATTTAAGATGACTGCCAACACATACATGTTTTTAAGCATTTAACACTCTGAGAATAAACAAAAGTTTATTTTCTCACAAAGCATTGTATGCATTTTTAAAAAAGCATTTAAAACACTTATAAACAAGTGAAGGAATTCATTGCAATTGTAATGCCAACCTGAACTTCATTGTACCTGTGATGACAAATTTATTTTGTTTATCTCAGTTATAACTGACAGCCGCCTGTAAATGTTAGTCCCTGGTCATCATAAAAGTTCTCTTCGTTGTAGTTTTTAATACAACAAGTCCATTATTACGTTCCGATTATGTCAAGATATAATGAACATTTGGTTTTGGGAAAATATATGCAAGTTACGTCATGGAAATAAATGGACATTAAATTTGAACCCTATTGGTAATACTTCTTGACATAAATCTCCTTAACGTAAACTGTTTTAAATATTGCTTGCTGGACGTAAAACAACAATCAATCAATCGCGACGGTGATCTAGGGTGTGTCTTGAAGAGCTGTTACAACTACAAAACCGTAACTCCCACCGGAAAGCTATTGTGTGTGACGTAATAATCTTATACAAAGCGACACGCGCTATAGTTATCCGTTGCAATATATTGAGTGTTACATTGTTTATGGCGAAAATGGTGTTGGCTATATATTCTAGTCACTGTACTGTAATAGTCTTAAAAAGTCTTAATTCACGGAAGCTTTTTACAACGGGTTGGCCATATTTGTCCGGCGTTATTGTATCGAATAATGCGACATAAATGACAATTCCGTTGTAAAACAATGATAAACTACAGCCTTCGTGAATTATTTCTTAACCAATTAATTGTTTTTTTCGCCGAATAATTTTTTTGCATCCTTGTGTCAGATTTAGTAAGGTATTGATATTTGGCGTTGCGCTTCGAACATTATATCTATTATAAGTACTGTAGATGGTTCTTTGTAAATATATATAATAATCAACAGCAATTTCTGTTCAATAACGACTGCTGAATAATAACGTATTAGTATTGTGTCGAATTCAATAACACATGAGGAGTTGTTGTGCTTAGCTGTAAGCTAATTTTAGTACAATAATTCCTGTAATATAGTGCAAACAATGTTCAATTTGTATCCAGTGAACAATATGAAAGACTTCCCTTTGTTGTCAAGCGCACAGTTAGTTCACATTGTCGATCTTTGTAAGAGTTGCGACCTTTTTTTGTTGAAATCGATTTGGCGGTTGTTGGAATAAGATTTCCAAACAGAAAATTAATTACATAGAAATAATATTTTTGTGTATTATAGAACTCTTAACAACTTATTTAAAAATCACCCAGCACTTTAGTAATATTTGATTAGTACGAAAATGTAAACATTTGATTAGTAAATGTAAAAGAAATTCGGTGTAAATCGAGGGCGGCTTCTGTTGGTTGTTACATTATAACTATATATGGAACATGGAGGTAGGTTCTTTTTCTACACTTAATTTAATTTGAACAACCGTCGCGTGCAGGCTATCAAATACAGATACTCATTAGGTCATTTTTAATTGTCTAACTTAAACAAACGCAGTTCGGTGGATAAAAGACAACAACTATACGTTTATATGTACTTTGAACATGTCTGGTTACCTCTACTGTTCAATAGCCAGACTGTCAAATTGAGCATTTTTCTGTAAATGTTTTTTTGTGCAGCTGGGCATATAATTAAAGTGATACATTTGTTAATTTGATTTAAAAAAAAACGTATGCAATTTTTTTAAACTTGTATAACTTCATAAGTAAAATGAATGAATGTGTTTAGTTTATTTGTAAAACAATTATTTGTTAAATTTAATCTGGCTTTTGTATTACCGGTAATAGTTTCTGAAAAGTTACACACGCTACATTTACATATATATGTTTTGGGGTAAATATATCTAGAAAGTCAATATTATTTTAATTACCTACAAAGATTACAGGTAAATTTTGTGTTGGCATTTCAGGAACATTGTCTTAGTAAAGTAAATGTATAACTTTTTTTTAAATTTGCGCCATGCAATGGCATACTGCAAGTGCTTTCGTTATTATTGTGATTATTGTTATTATTTATTTGTTTATGCTTCATCGTCATGTTTGTCGATCCAATACTTAGTGTGTGTGCTGATTGGTAACTTCCTTTAGACTGTGTATAGAATTTTTTTGAATTTTCTGTATTTTGTATTTACACGATCCCAGTGCACATATTATTCCATCTCCCAATCACGTCATATAAAGAATACCGATTTTAACGCCACTGGCTAGTCTTAAATATATATATTTCTTCGATTATTTAAACAAAACCAATTGAAAAATCACCAACGCTTAGCCAATATTGAAAACAAGACAACATATAGAGAAAGTTCAAGTTCGGTTATAACTATGAGAAAGTTCAAGATGTAACTCATATGCCCCTACAATACAATTAAGTCACACGTGTAGGGGGTGGTGGAACTAAAGGTAATTTTAGGTACAGGTCTGCGGACCGGGATCAAAAATTCTACCCTATTCATAAAGTTTGGTCGTTATAAATTGGGACATAATCATATCTTGAATAATGGGACCAGAGTTATTCATGTATATTATTCATCCAAATTGACACAACAGTCGAGTCATTACCAAAATGTTTCTAAAATAAGTAATATATAAAAATTGAAGCCAAATTTTAGGACATACAATGCATGTGTTTTCTTGTCATTTGGAACTTCTTCTCCTGTTGTTTATTCCTCTCCTGGCGGCACAATGACAGAGAATATCGCACCTAATTCTTACATCTATATTGTTAGAATAACTAGGGGGAAATGTATATTTTTACGTTTATTTTTGCACAATTTTCTTCCCGCGGGGGCAACCCCCAGACCCCCTTCTTCATTCGGCGGCCCCAAGCCACTGCCTCCTCTATTTTCAGTGGCGGATCCAGGGGGGGGGCGTAGCGGCGTACGCCCCCCCCCCCCTTAAAAAAAAGAAAAGAAAAAAAAGAGAAAAGGGAGGTTAAAAACCAGCGCCAAAGGCAAAAATGTACTCCCCGCTCGTCCTCGCCATAAATTAATGCATTAACGATACTAATTCGTTTATTCAGGGACAGTCTATACTAATTGTATAGACTGTCCCTGGTTTATTATATCTCTGTTGTATATACTTGTAACCAGTAGGATTATCCATACAGGCAATATATATATAGAAGGCTATCAAAGGGTTCTATTATCTCTTTATTTCGATAGTATATATAAACATCAAAGATCCAGTGGATAAAAGCCCTAAAAACAAACAACAATAATTAAGTCCACTGATCTAATAAATATATAATACAATATAGCGATACTAACTTAATTCGTATTTGTAAAATATGAACACTGTACGCTACAAAAACGGTGAACGTCTTACATAATCCGACTTTACTGTAAGCATGTGTTTCATACATGTATTAATATTAATATATTCGGTATTTTTCAACTCCAAGCATCGCTCAAGTTTAGTTAAATTAACATAAAAGATTGACGCAAACATATGTACAAAATATATATCAAAAATTATGATTAACCTTACCTCACATGTGGTGCGAAAAGGCATCCACTAGGTGTTCTTAAATATCCCTTACATAACAGCGTAACCTACGAAAAAAATTACAATAATAACTTATGTGTTTGAACCTACATACTGTTCAATTATATTTACAGTTACCGATTCTCACAATAAACTATATTTTGGAAAATTAAAATATAAAGTATTTCCAGTCATTAATGACAATTACTATTTTCCAAAAATATTAAATTTAAGACTCGTTAATTGGTTGTATTAAATCAATTGAAAGATTTACTTTAGTTTAAAATACCATACATCATTTAAACTCTCATTCGTTCCTCATTCGTTCAATTCCACTATCAAATGTGCAATTTATTAAAATATTAGTTCGGTAAAATATAAATTATCTTAATCAGAACTGACTGAAAAACCAATTCAAAAGTAGAAAGAAATAAGGCTTACCAAAAAGTATCTATCATTCAACAATACTATTCGTCTTTTCTGCACGATGACCAATTGTAAAGTGCGTAGACAGGAGTAAGAACAGGAATAAGAATAGAAGTTTTCTTTCAAAACCTGTCGAACCGTCCGGACAAGTTGTCAAATAAAAATCAATACTTAATGACCGAAAGTGACCACTACTCACATTAAAACCAGAATTACCCGAACTAGGTAAAGATAAATCCAACTTACAGTTAAACAAATATTAACTTAAAATAAAACAAGACAATATTTAATCATTCAGTCGGAATGATTCAAAACATGTTTAATTTTAAATACAAACAATATGTACACGATACAAAAATACAGTCTACCACATACTGTACCAAATAAAGGTTACTGAACACTATAAAAACCTTGTTCGTGGCCTTCCTATTCCGATATCCCCTTTTTACGCCCCCCCTTTCGAAAATCCTGTATCCGCCCCTGATTTTCTTACTAAAGTTACGGCCCTGACATGTACATATTTCAAAATTCCCGCTAAAAGCGGGTTGACATAACAACAGTCACGTGGCTTGTCAGCTTCAGAAACAATCTCCACGCAAAGGATTCTGGGTATCCTACGTCAACCACAATCACCTCTGCAATACTATTGGTTGACATTATGAGAGATATCTCTCATGGCGAATAAGCTTCTCGTACAAACGCAGTCAATTTCAAAGTAAAACTGTATCAAAAGTATATAAATAGACTAAATGAAAATAAATAAGATCTCGTGTGTTATTTTACAAACATAGTTCTTTGTTTACAAACGTCACGGACAGACGACATATGTAGTCAAATACAAATACAAATACAAAAGCTTTATTTTAATTCGGCACATACAAAACAGTACAACACAAGCTCTGATGAGCTTTTTAATGGAGGATGACGTGTGGCAGAGGTTATATCTGGGAACCAGTTATGTTCTCTGTGCCGGAGAGTGCTTCAGAAACACGATGGACGCCAGTCAGGTGTGACGTAAAGAAAATGATGGTAAAATCAATGCATACAAACGAAAAAAAATCCCGAAAACATCAAGCTTATGACACAAGCAATAATTATGTTACTTTAATTGATCTGATTTGTAAATTTTATATATTATTAGTTCTGTAAACAAAACGACAGCGATGATTTTGTCTGACATCAATAAATAATAACTTCCGGTGGAAGTTT
Source organism: Limnoperna fortunei (assembly GCA_944474755.1). Taxonomy (NCBI): domain Eukaryota; kingdom Metazoa; phylum Mollusca; class Bivalvia; order Mytilida; family Modiolidae; genus Limnoperna; species Limnoperna fortunei. The sequence goes on along the minus strand of OX104117.1, from coordinate 39,474,847 downwards.
TGTTTTCGTTTTTTTTTCTCTGTGCAGTTTTTAAATTTGAAACAGAAGACTTTGTATAGTGAAAGAACAGATGCTAAAACACAATAGGATACATGCACACAGAGTATGTATCATACTCTCTGAATCAGTTTGTGTGAATCGTGTTATAATCTGTATTAAATAATAATGTCAGAAAGCTCAACATGTAACATTACAGTACATCATATTGTACAATTACATAGACATTATACAAGAACGCTTTAATTAGAATCCATATGTTGAAAACACTTCAACACTTTTATGCATATTTTCAGCTATTAATCTTTTTCCCAGGTGTGTTACATTCAAATTATATCTGCCATTAAACTGATATTTCTATACTAAATACCAACCCCCCTTGGGAAAATAAGTTTGCTTGCATTTTTTCATTGTTCTATATCTTACCTTTTTATTACAAAAATTCAGTAGAAAAAATGTAGATACGATAACCTGTCCATGTTTTATAATATGCCTCTGATATTAAATTGTTACAAATCATCCTTGACTTTTGCTACGGGAAGTTTACATAATAAGTCAGCCATTTTTGTTTCTAAAGGGACATTACGATGTTTACATATGTTCGTCTGCTTTCGTGACGTTCAATGATATTCGGACAAACCGCGAGACTTTTCCCGCCTTAACTGCAGACGACATCACCCGAAGGATTTCGAGTAGACAACAAGCAATTGTTCCTAAAGTACACTTCCGTTCCAATTAAGGTCAAATTTTAGTATGGAAAATCACTATTTCAAAATTTAAAAACTGCCATATTTCAAAACGCTGAATATCTCGAGGAAATAATTATTGATTTCAAAAAGTAGTATTCTTGATCTACAAAAGGAGCATAAGCTGAACCATACGTGGTAAGCCGTTTTCATTTTTCACGCAAAAATCCCTCTCCACAATACGTCAACACTTAGTTAACAACACCTTATTCTTTAGTTTTAACACTTTTTTGGTAATAATGGCATTGTCGACAAAATTTGAATTCCAGAAGTGTATAATTTCTGAATTGGTTAGGTAAAAAATATAATTCCAGATCATTTTAGGTATATTCATTCTGGGACTGATATATATATAACGGGATTGGACACTCGATAAGTCTTCAGTTAAGGGAGTAGGATCCTTGTCTTGCGAGACCAGAACAAGATTAAACGAGAACACTGAAATGATGGTATCTAGAACAATATGATACCAATAATTCAGTTAAAATTTTTGCAATTATCGTGTGACAGTAAATATTTTTTATTTTTAAAAATTTTTAGTGCCTTATTTACCTTATTGTATTACCTTGACCATGTTTTATCATTTAAAAAAAAAAATTAAAATCAACGAAAATCGTGAACAATTGTTACGATCGCCATTTTTGTGTTGTCATTGTTACAAACTTTATACTTTCAGACCATATATTATCGTAATGCAGAATTACACATTTAAAATAAAAGGTAGAGACCAATCAATTCATCTTTTTTTGTCGATTTGCAGCATATATTCTTTTTGTTGTGAATCTCCAGTTATTATCGGACTAGTAGCATTACATATAAGCAAGTTTCCGGGAAGACAGCACACATTTTTAACGGTACCCTTAAATAAGACCAATCTACGCCTGTATTATGAGGGCAGTATTTCTTTTTCTTTCATATTCTGAAAGAATAATGTTTTAAGAAGGCAAAGAAATATGTCATAATAGAGAACATGATAATAAGTATACTTTTGTGACCCTTTTGCGAACACTTTTTTCCACAAGGACATCTCCATCCTGTTACATATTTTCAGCTTCTATTTTAGGCCATTGATTTTTGTCTCGCCTGGGACGAAAGTCGCTGGAGGCGAAACATATGTATGGGAATCCCGTGGCACCGTCAGATAACACTTGGACATCTTGCTTTCTTATATTTGTAAGCCCAAGCCCTAGGTCCATCAAATTTGGTCCAGAGGTAGCTTATGATGAGTACTTGCTAGTCAGTCACCTGTCACCTGACCTTGACCTCAATTTTACGGTCCAGCGACTATGTTAAAGTTACAGCAGTTCCTCATTAACTACGCATGGTAGGATGACAATATTTGGTATATAGGTTGCTGATGACTAGTACATGACTGTCTGGTAGGTGTCACCTGACCTTGACCTCAATTTTACGGTCCAGCGACTACGTTAAAGTTTTTGGTTTACGACAGTTCCTCTGTAACCACGCATGGTAGGATGACAATATTTGGTATATAGGTTGCTGATGACTAGTACATGACTGTCTGGTAGGTGTCACCTGACCTTGACCTCGATTTTACGGTCCAGCGACTACGTTAAAGTTTTTGGTTTACGACAGTTCCTCTGTAACCATGCATGGTAGGATGACAATATTTGGTATATAGGTTGCTGATGACTAGTACATGACTGTCTGGTAGGTGTCACCTGACCTTGACCTCAATTTTACGGTCCAGCGACTACGTTAAAGTTTTTGGTTTACGACAGTTCCTCTGTAACCATGCATGGTAGGATGACAATATTTGGTATATAGGTTGCTGATGACTAGTACATGACTGTCTGGTAGGTGTCACCTGACCTTGACCTCAATTTCACGGTCCAGCGTCTATGTTAAAGTTTTTGGGTTGCGACAGGTCCTCTGTAACCACGCATGGTAGGATGACATTATTTTGGTATATAGGTTGCTGATGACTAGTACATGACTGTCTGGTAGGTGTCACCTGACTTTGACCTCAATTTCACGGTCCAACGACTACGTTGAAAGTTTTTGGGTTACGACAGTTCCTCTGTAACCATGCATGGTAGGTTGCCAATATTTGGTATATAGGTTGCTGATGAATAGTACATGACTGTCTGGTAGGTGTCACCTGACCTTGACCTTAATTTCACGGTCCAGCAACTACGTTAACGTTTTTGTATTAGGACAGTTCCTCTGTAACTATGCATGGTAGGATGACAATATTTGGTATACAGGCCACTGCTGATAACTAATGCTATTTACGTAATGCTTATGACAAAATTTATTTTCGTTACTGATGTGGAATGCAGGCGAGATGTTTTTCTGTGTCTACACTTGTTTATTTTTAGTTTTACAGACTTTTTCCTAAAAATTCAAGGGTAGGAGGAGGCAAAAAAAAAAAAAAAAGTTACAAGAACATGGTTGTAAACCATCAGAGACGCCTTTCTTGCACTGTGTCCTTTGCCACTATTGTAGCTATAAGATATACTCCCATGAACAAGTGCAAATATAATCTGGTTTATCCTCAAACTTACACTCATTTAAAAAAGTAACTGGCTGACGGTTAAGATTATACTCCCCTTCAAAATGACACTCATTTAACAAAGTAACTGGCTGACGGTTAAGATTATACTCCCCTTCAAAATGCATTTGCTCCTAACTTCCCAATTGTGGTTCAAAACCACAAACCAAATTCAACATGCCATAATGTACGACACCATAACTTATGCCCTTTGCTGTCAAGAGATTTTCCAACCATTTTTCAGATGCAGTATTGGCCCCAGCGAATTTTAAACTACACAATTAGGAAAGAATTGTTTGAAAGTTAGAAAAAATTACTTTTAAAAACACATTGTATTTACAAAGTTGATTTTCTTGTCCATTCACTTTTGAACAGATCAACTAACTGGTTTAAGGTTTAATCAGAAATATCTTGTTGTCCTTATATGATCATACTCTCAAGGTGTATATAGATAAGGCTAGAGCTGTAAAGTTTCAAGGTATGATTGTGCAATGACAATGGTTTTGTCCACGGTAAACAAATACTGAAAGGTTTTATGATGAATTTTTTGATGAGAATATCAAAAACAATTGTATTTAAAAAAAAAGACATGTTGTTTTGAAATAAAACCCCTTTTTTAGGCTTTGAGTTCATTATTATAGTGTCATAAAATATTATGGTAGACCATACTAAAAAAAAAAAGAAAAAAGCAAGCATTGTTTAGCATGTAGCACACAATTACACCTAAGTTTGATTGTTTGTTTGAATGGTGTTTTAACGTTACTTTCAGCAATTTTTCAGCTATTTCCTGGCGTCCAGTTTTTGTCTCGCCTGCGACGAAAGTCGCTGGAGGCGAGACATATGTATGGGAATCCGGCGGCGGCGGCGTAAACACTTGACATCTTGCTTCATATCTTTGTAAGCCCAAGCCCTAGGTCCATCAAATTTGGCCCAGAGGTAGCTTATGATGAGTACTTGCCAGTCAGTCACCTGTCACCTGACCTTGACCTCAATTTCACGGTCCAGCGACTACGTTAAAGTTTTTGGGTTACGACAGTTCCTCTGTAACCACGCATGGTAGGATGACAATATTTGGTATATAGGTTGCTGATGACTAGTACATGACTGTCTGGTAGGTGTCACCTGACCTTGGCCTCAATTTCACGGTCCAGCGACTACGTTAAAGTTTTTGGGTTACGACAGTTCCTCTGTAACTACGCATGGTAGGATGACAATATTTGGTGTATAGGTTGCTGATGACTAGTACATGACTGTCTGGTAGGTGTCACCTGACCTTGACCTCAATTTCACGGTCCAGCGACTACGTTAAAGTTTTTGGGTTACGACAGTTCCTCTGTAACTACGCATGGTAGGATGACAATATTTGGTGTATAGGTTGCTGATGACTAGTACATGACTGTCTGTTAGGTGTCACCTGACCTTGACCTCAATTTCACGGTCCAGTGACTACATTAAAGTTTTTGGGTTACGACAGTTCCTCTGTAACTACTCGTGGTAGGATGACAATATTTGGTATATAGGTTGCTGATGAATAGTACATGACTGTCTGGTAGGTGCCATTTGACCTTGACCTCAATTTCACGGTCCAGTGACTACGTTAAAGTTTTTAGGTTACTGCTGTTCCCCTATAACCAAGCATGGTAGGATGACAATATTTGGTATATAGGTTGCTGATGAATAGTAAATGATTGTCTGGTAGGTGTCACCTGACCTTGACCTCAATTTAACGGTTCAGCGACTTCGTTAAAGTTTTTGTAGGAGACTCGAGTACCCGGAGAGAACCCCCACCTGCGGTAGGAAAACTGGCAATCCTTGTCAATTAAGATTGGAGTCGAGTACACCCTGCCTGCAGTGAGAATCGAACCCGCAATGTCAGTTACACCTAAGTAAAATGAATTCTACTCACGACACTAGTTGATTTAATTAAAGTAAATTTACTTCAACTCACTGGTCCAGTCAATGCAAGTGTTCGATTTATTATGTGCTTATTAAATTTTGAGAAGAATTACATAACTACAAGACCTTCACACAATGCATTGTCTGATTAATTAAATTCTTCTAAACTTAAAATCCTTAAATGCTTCCATAATAATGCAACATGGAGGGTTTTTATGAAGTTATTGGAAAAATAAGTTTTTGCTTGTTTTGATATGCCTTAGTAAACGGTCAAGTTTCTTCAAATTTTTAATTTAATTATTAGAACTCTGTATGATATAATTGGCAAATATTTATTTTTCTGGAGAAACATTGAATTTCTGTATTTTTTGTGTCCCCTTATGTATTTTATCTGATCAACATTATCTCACCATTTACTTAAGAAATAGTTTTAATTTCTGAACAGGTTATAGTATACGATATAATATGGTTTGGGTCTGTTTACGCCTAATAAACCATGAAGCGGTTTATGAATGGTGTAAACAGACCCAAGCCATATTATATCCTATAACCTGTTCAGAAATTTGAAATATTCCTTATAATTTAATTTTAAATATAAATTTGAACAATTTTTATAGTAAAAACGTCAATGACGTCATGGAACTATTTGAATTTTAACGGCGTAGGTCATACAAGTTATATTATATTTAATAATATGGGTTGCTGGATTTGAATTAACCAATCAGATTTCAGCGTACTAAACAAATTAAATTATAACCATGAATAACTGGTATAAAATGTTATAGCTAATTTATAGATCTAGTATTCCTTTAAATTTATTTTAAGTAATAGCATTAGGTCTGAATATCTCATTACCAAGAAAACAATGATGTTTATTATATGTTGTGTCTTTTATTTCCACTACATGGTTTTTTTTTCAGAATTCCTAACGTGATTTACACTTCACACAAGTTTATACAAGATGACTAAAGATCTTGATGTAGATAATATAATTTCACAGTTGCTGTCTATCAAGGAATCGCCGAATAAACAGGTTGGTGTATAATAAAATCATAAAAAGTTCATCAGTAACAAGTTTTGTTGGAGATAAAGAATATTAGTTACTGAATGCCTTTTTAGAAAAAGTTTTTTCCATACTAGTGTTAATATTTTTTGAAAGGGGCTGAATTGCTTACTAAGTATCTTCATGTATTTAATACAAGATAGCATATAGTGGAGTCATTACCAGTGGGTTTTTTAATATTCACCATATAGTTTGGATTGTGAAAACAAATAATCTCTTTATTGTTGATATTCAGTTTCTTAGTTTCCTTTTACCTAAAATAAAATTAACTTAGAGTATGAATTGTGATAATACAAAACATGAATACTGTTTTCTCTACATTTCCCCCCCCCTCACCTACAATTTTCCTATATCAAATTATTATTGTTTTATTTTTTTGACACCCCACCCAACAAATTTCATGCTTTTTCCAAATATCTTTTCCATTTTTTGAGCTACATCATTTATGTTTAGGAGTATGTTTTTATTCATAGCTAAGGTTTGCATGACCAAAGGATTTTGATTTTCATTAAGTTTCATTAAATTAGAGATAGTTGGACAAGTTTGTAGTGCAGGCTATATAAGGGTACATGTTTGTCTGGCTATCTTCTCTTACAGCTTCAAAGATACACCATTAATATTTTTTAGGATACTATTTGAAAAAATAATGAAGTTGTGCAGGACAAAACATTTTGATTTTTGTGAAATATTCTTAAAATTATAGATAATAAATTTGTAGGCCTGATAGCTGATATATACGTACATATCTTGTCGGTTATCTTCTTTATTTTTAGAGCTACAGCATTTATATTTAGTAAGACCTTTGTGCACTACATATAATGAAAGTGTGAAGGACCAAAGGATTTTAATTCTCTTTTTATAAAATTCTTGCCAGTTGCAACACACCTGTCATGTCGCTGGTCAGGCTGGGGGCATCATTCTTGTCTTACGAACACACTTTTCTTTCTAATAAAAAAAACCACTAACATATCAACCTTAATCCTCAGCTGCAGTTTTTTTTCCCCATCCAATAGATCCAAATAGAAAAATTGCCAAAAAAACCATGAGAACCCCAACAAATTGAAGAAATTAAGTGTTTGAAATTAATGTATATTCTTCTTTTCTGTTCAACAAATCATTAAAGTACTCAAGTGAATTATAAAATTTCCATATTCACTAAGGAATGTGTTCATCATTTGCTGCAACGCATACACGACATCTCCATGGCATAGATCGGATAAGATGACGAATTCATTTTTGTGGAATATTGTTCAAGTCAGGAGAAATCGCTGGCCACAGATGAGTTGAGGAAGGCACCTGTGACACGAGTGGAATGAGCACGGTCATTGTCTTGTTGAACATCCTGATGTCCATGAAGAATCAGGATAACAAAAGGCCAGAACACCTCATCAATGTAACATTGTGCCATCAAATTTCCATTTAACACAATGAGATTTTCCTGTGATTAGAGGACATGCCTCCCCAAACCATAACACTACCCCCAATGGCAACGGTCTGTCCTGAACACATGGATCAGCATATCGTTTACCTTGACGCGTCTAACCATGTGCTTGTCTGTCAGTGTGAACGCAGATGCCAATTGTCTGTGTGCCCAATGTTGACAAGCTTGTGTCCATTCAAGTCGGTTTCTAAGCAGCTGAGGGGGGTGAGCATGTTTCCTCGGAAATATTGTCTTGCTCCCAGTTCATTTTGGCGTAGTCGACATGTAACTATTGGATCCAATTGGCATTCCATGTGTTCCAATTGTCTCACATGACTATGGTTTGGAATTGATCTCATAAATGCTGGAAGCTAATGTGATGCCATCATGGTCTGGTTTAGGGGGTTGTTGCTCATTGTCTTACTGGGCATGGGCAGAGGTCCAATGAACCTGCTGATGTTGTTGGACCAAGCGAGTAGTTGCAACCGAAAAGCGATTTCATGTCGCTGGTTGTCAGTATGCCTTGGCGTTATCACATTTATATGAAGTAAAACTTGAGATAAGATTTTTGTACCCGTTATTAAAGTTAACAAATGGTTATTCATGCATGTCTACATGCCAAAATGAAAATTTTGTGTGTTTGTACGGGTTGTAGAAGAGAAAGTTAAAAAATTAGTAGACCATTAATGTATCAATTGGTTACTTATTGATTTTAAAACACATCTACCTTTGCCAATTCATTAAACTTGTACACACATCAAAAGTAAAGTGTTGAATTTTCATTGGCAGTCAGTATATAATTTGAGATAAAAACGTAACTTTATATAAATTTTAGGTTCAGTTACCAGAAACACAGATAAGACAGTTATGTCAGTTATCACGAGAGCTGTTTTTGGAACAACCAATGATTGTGGAAGTTTCTTCTCCAATTAATATTGTTGGCGACATACATGGACAGTATGAGGATATGTTACGACATTTTGATAGCTGTGGCTACCCTCCTGATGCTAATTATTTATTTTTAGGAGATTATGTAGATAGGTAAAACCCTTTATGATTAGAAATAGCTATTCACCTTTATTTGTTTGTTTGTTTAAGTGAAGTTTATACCACTAATGCATTTCTTTTCCTGTATCATTGTGTCTGTTTTATATTGGGTAGGAAACCATAGTAGCTCCTGAGAAGTTGAGCCCTGGACTTTTGGTGGGAAAATTATAATCCTTGTCATTTAAGGTTAATGTAAAGCTAACGTAGCCTGAAATAGGGCTTTAAATTTCGACCTAGTGATCAATAGTTAAGGAATAACTAACTAAACTGTCACCTAGGCATCCATAAGCAAAAAAAACTTGAAAAAAAACAAAGGGTCATGTTGTCCGCCATAAACTTTTCACTTTTCAATCTTTTCTCCAAAACCACTTTGCCAAACGGAAACAAAAATGGTTGTTTCGAACACATATTTTGTTTTGCTGCTGATCAAGTATTCAGCCAGGCTGCTAGAGCTAATGTTGTTTTCTAATTGGTTTAATTTCAGAAATCTTCTTTTCACAAACCACTTCACAGATTGATTTGTAATATTGCAGAAATATATCTTAGGTGGTCCTATACCAAGTTTGAATCTTTTGTCCTGATTCAAAGTCCAACAAAGCCACCACTATGGAATATAGCTTAACATAAGACCCTTTGAGAAAAACATTCAACAGCTTCTTTTTTTTGAGGTTTTTTTTAGCTGATTGGAAATATAATGTGGCTGACATGCTGCTGAAGCATTCTGATTGGCAGAAATTGAAATTGAAAATTTGTTTTCTGACTAAACGTTTATAAGAAAGATTTGTTATATTGTATAAATGAACATCATATTGTCCTAAGCTAAGTTTGAGTGTTTTGTGCAGTGCATATTCTAAATCCAAGATTGCAGACATAGTGCTTAATATATAAAAATTTGGGGGAAAATGTGAAAATGGTTTCTTTTCAGAAACTGTCCAATACAATAAAACCAAATCATGTAGAAATGAAGCTTTGATAGTTCTTGTATATTTTTGAGTTTCTTCTGCTATTTGAGTTTCAAAATCATGGCAACAAACATAGAGATATGTCAGCATCTTTTCAGAAACAGTCTCACCTAACTTAAGCATTTAATATCAAAATCTGCAAGAAAAGTCATGTCTCCTAAACAGATGGAAGACTGGCAAGTTACAGGATCTTTAAAGCTTCTAGTTTGATTTTCCTAACATTAAAGTTTGATTTCTTTAGTAACTTTTATATTTTTTTTATTTTTATGATGAGTATAATTCTAATTACCTGATTTTACACACAAATTTTATAATTTTTTTCCAGAGGCAAAAAATCTTTGGAAACTATATGTTTGCTGCTATCATACAAAATAAAATATCCAAAAAATTTCTTTTTGTTGAGAGGAAACCATGAATGTGCGTCAATCAATAGGTAAGTGTTTAGTTCCATACTAAAGGTATTTTATCAAAATTAATTAACAAAACAGTATATAATTATATGTGCAGGAAGAAAAAGAGATATAAAAGAAATACATGTTTTCCACATATATATCAATTTGAAACAATTTCAGGAATGTTTTATACTATTTAAGAGTGATTGTACTTCTGCAAGATTTGGTACAAGTTGTCAATGTTTATGTTGTGCTACAATTATAGTTGTTTGTTACACGTGTAGTATACTGACATAAATTTGTTTAAGATGAATAAATTGTGATCTATATGGGTGTCTTGTCAATACGTCAACACCTTTTTAAACTTTATTATTTGCAGAATATATGGATTTTATGATGAATGTAAGAGAAGGTACAACATTAAATTGTGGAAGACGTTCACAGACTGCTTTAATTGTTTACCTATAGGTAAAGACTGCTGTTATATAAGTTATTTTTAAAGTATTACAAATATTTCCAACTGTTCATGTTATAAATATAAACCTGAAGGATTTAATTATGGATTTCTATTACATGGGTTCAGAATATTTTGACTTTCTAATTTGTAATTTAAACACTCGTAATTACTGTTAAATGTACTGTGCATAGTGCATACATGTGGTATCTCGCATCAGGAAAACAAATTCTCATGCAATTCTTAAGGTCCCCATGTTCTCACACAGTGAACAATGATCTCACGTAAAAAAGTAATTTTATTAAATAAATGAAATAAGGTTTCTTTTCTGCAAAAGATTCTTGTTAGTTTATGAGTTAGCCACCATTAATGTTTAGAGTATGATAGATAAATCCCAAGATCTTCAACGTTAAACTATTAATTTGTAACAGGAGGCCTATCTGCATTCTAGTAGGTAGTAGGTATATAGCCAGTCAAAATGAACTGAGCTAAGTTAGTACTTCTTTAGCTCACGTGGTTAGAGGGCTTGCTGGCAATAATGAGACCCCTGGTTCGATCCCTGGAGATGACATAGTATTATTTCATGCCGTTATTTTCCCTAATTTTCCTGTATACTAGTCAAAAATCAATAATTGTGTTATCAATGATTTTCAATGAGTTAATTGGGATGTCTGGTGAAATTTAGTGTCAATTAGCAGATACTATAAAAAAAAAAACAATAACAGCAAAATGTCTGGTAATATTACTCTTAGTCCATAACAATTTGATGTATTTCTGGTCCAAATGTCCAGTGCTGTTGACTAAATATTTCTATTATGTTGATATAATTTGTTAGTCCTTGTATTTTTTACATAACTACAATACTCGTTTTTTTTTCAAATGTTGTGATCTCAGTCTTGATATCACATGTAAATTGATGCCTTTGTTTTTTAAGTCTGTACAATATGAATTAATGGCATTTTAACCTCTTTTTCTCGAAGTTATTTTTGCCCTGCCAAAACAAGTAATTTTATTTTATTGGTGTTAAGTTTATTTTACACCTCTGTGTACAACTGTCAAATGGTGAACTTTTGTAAATTATTGATTTTTGTCTCGCCTGCGACGAAAGTCGCTGGAGGCGAGACATATGTATGGGAATCCGGCGGCGGCGGCGGCGGCGGCGTAAACACTTGACATCTTGCTTCATATCTTTGTAAGCCCAAGCCCTAGGTCCATCAAATTTGGTTCAGAGGTAGCTTATGATGAGTACTTGCCAGTCAGTCACCTGTCACCTGACCTTGACCTCAATTTCACGGTCCAGCGACTACGTTAAAGTTTTTGGGTTACGACAGTTCCTCTGTAACTACGCATGGTAGGATGACAATATTTGGTGTATAGGTTGCTGATGACTAGTACATGACTGTCTGGTAGGTGTCACCTGACCTTGACCTCAATTTCACGGTCCAGCGACTACGTTAAAGTTTTTGGGTTACGACAGTTCCTCTGTAACTACACATGGTAGGATGACAATATTTGGTGTATAGGTTGCTGATGACTAGTACATGACTGTCTGGTAGGTGTCACCTGACCTTGACCTCAATTTCACGGTCCAGCGACTACGTTAAAGTTTTTGGGTTACGACAGTTCCTCTGTAACTACACATGGTAGGATGACAATATTTGGTGTATAGGTTGCTGATGACTAGTACATGACTGTCTGGTAGGTGTCACCTGACCTTGACCTCAATTTCACGGTCCAGGGACTACGTTAAAGTTTTTGGGTTACGACAGTTCCTCTGTAACTACGCATGGTAGGATGACAATATTTGGTGTATAGGTTGCTGATGACTAGTACATGACTGTCTGGTAGGTGTCACCTGACCGTGACCTCAATTTCATGGTCCAGCGACTATGTTAAAGTTTTTGGGTTACGACAGTTCCTCTGTAACTACGCATGGTAGGATGACAATATTTGGTGTATAGGTTGCTGATGACTAGTACATGACTGTCTGGTAGGTGTCACCTGACCTTGACCTCAATTTCACGGTCCAGCGACTACGTTAAAGTTTTGGGGTTACAACAGTTCCTCTGTAACTACGCATGGTAGGATGACAATATTTGGTGTATAGGTTGCTGATGAATAGTACATGACTGTCTGGTAGGTTCCACCTGACCTTGACCTCAATTTCACGGTCCAGTGACTACGTTAAAGTTTTTGGGTTACGGCTGTTCCCCTGTAACTATGCAGGGTATGGTGACAATATTTTGTATACAGGCCGCTGCTGATATTTAATGCTATTTACGTAATGCTTATGACGAAATTTATTTTCGTTACTGATGCGGAATGCAGGCGAGACGTTTTTCTGTGTCCACACTTGTTAATTACTCTTTAAAGTGACAATCTCGAAAAAATTATAACCCAAGTACAGTACATGCACTGAGAAAGTTAACTGATAATCAGCTCTTCACTGTAGGAATAACTATGTTGATATTGAATTAAAAATTTTCATTATAAAAAACATTTTAAGTACTAATTACATGAATACATTTAAAATTGTTTTGCTTCTCATGATTTTTTTATCGTGCATATTTGAAGTAACATTTAATTTCACAAATACAAATTATTTTGAAATCAAAATGTACAAAATTGTTACCTATGAATTTGTGCTTTTATTTTCCATCACATAATGAATATGATGTCACAGCCAAAGCTCTGTTAACTCAAAACTCTCTACATATATTCATGACCACATGAAATTTGACTCTATGTATTTTTCTTAAATCCTGAACTTTTCTCAACCATCATTCATGTATTTTACATATCTGTTAGAGTTATAATATTGGGCCCTTACTTTTTTAGCTGCTTTAGTCGAAGACACAATATTTTGTATGCATGGGGGTTTATCACCTGACCTGAAAGAAATGTCACAGGTAAATCTTTGTGAATATTTTAAAATTATAGTGTTTATATTTAGACAAATAAAATTTAAAGTACAGGAAGCATGGCCATGGAGTAATGCCTGTCACTGATTCTATAATTAATATGAACTGAAATGAAGGAGTTTAAATATATTTGTTTTTAAATTAACAATCATGTTTTATATGTTACTAGCTATAGTTAATTATGGGACCTGTAACCCTTACTTGGTAAAAAATTGTCAACTCATTTTTAAGATCACATAAGACTAATTTTATTATACAAGTATTTTTTGGTTCAGATATAATTCCTTATAATTTTGCTTTGATTGATATAAACAACACTCTTTTTCAGTTAAATAAACTAGAAAGACCTTTAGATGTACCCGACCATGGGTTAATATGTGACCTTTTGTGGGCAGATCCTGATGAGGTAAACACACCTTTACGATCAAAAATGATTTCAGGGTTTTACATTTTAAAAATATTAATTATTACTAATGATTGAGTATTACCAGAATTATTGACAGTTGTGACTCTTTTTAATGGCCTAATCTTTATAGTCTGTATAACTGAATATGTCGACTTGTTTATTAATAATATTATAAAGGTAAAACATACTGCAATTGGAGATAAAAAAGTTAACAAGGAAAGCAGTAGATACCAAATTTGGAATTGGAACAATGTACCTCTGTTATAGAATACTTAATTTTACAAGGAAAACCTAGACCTTTATTATAGATCATATTTTTTTTATATTCTGCATTAGAAATAAAGCCCCACAACGAAATCGAGGTAAGAAGACATGCCAAACTTAATAAAATTACAAATAAATCTATAGTTTTTCATAGGTGGAAGAAAACAGGAAAAGCTTTTATTTGTTATAATCAAAAGAAAATCCTTTTTAATGACCTTTTTTTTTTGGTATGGAAAAATTGCATTGACGCCAATTTCTGTCATTTGACCTCGAGGTTGGCGGGCCCACAGAGATGGGTACCATTTCATTGATATCTAGTTCTGACATTAAGCATTGCTGGAGTGTTTCAACTATTTTATATACTAGTTAAAAATTTAAACTATCATCTATTGTCTGCATAACTTGAACTGGTTTCTTTTGATATAAACAGTATGCATATAGTTTCCTTGTGGAACAGCTTCAAAATTATAAGATACAATGAATAAGCGTCTTATAAGAGGTTTATAGCTAACATAAATGATTAATGTTACTGGTTTTGCATGTTCAGATCTGATTTGAGGTGTTTTTTTAATTTCATTATAAAACAATATCTATGGTGTACTTTTATTTGTCTATGATCTTAGGAACCAACCTTAAAAAAGAGATTTTTTAATTTTTGGACTCAACAAGCCTTTAATCAATTTTCATGAATTTTTTTAATAGAGTATGAGATTTTGTTTGTTAGATTTGAGGGAGGGGGGGATGGTTGATTTGAACAAATATTTTGAAAAAACAAGTTAATGTTAAAGATAATGAAATGGTTTTGATTTACAGAAAATTATTTCATAAATTTTTGAAGGGGCCTCGGTGGCCGAGTGGTCAAGGTAGTTCGTGTACTATTGATCACGTGGTCTGTCAACACTGAGATTGCGGGTTCGATTCTCATTGCAGGCAGGGTGTACTCGACTCCAATCTTAATTGACAAGGATTGTCAGTTTTCCTACCTCAGGTCGGGGGTTTTCTCCGGGTACTCCGGCTTCCTCCCCCAATAAAAACTGGCCCATGATATAGCTGAAAAATTGCTGAAAGTGGTGTTAAACACCATCAAACAAACAAACAAACAAACATAAATTTTTGAAATGAAAACATCTAGTTACAAAAAGTGTCAAGCATATTTAAAACATTAGATATTTTAATCAGTTTATTTACACAATTCAGATGGCATATTCTTTTGGGGCCTTCCAGTGTGGCACATACATTTTGACTTGATTGCAAGATTTTCAAATATTTGTCTTGAAGATTAGTTGTCAAAATCAGTAACTTGTCAAATGTGCACATAATCAGTCCTTTGTGTCAACTTAGAATAAACAATTTTGAATGTTATTTAATATAATCACCTGGTGATATAATATACTTAAAATCCAAAAATGTTCATTTAAAAAATAATCTAAGGTGTTAAAATATTTGGTGCATTTTCCTTCATGGTTTAGTGTATGCAGCATATGATTGTTTAAGTCAGCAACTATAATATTGTCAGACTTAGTAACTGTCATCCATTGGCGAAAAAAAAATGATTTCAATCTCTGTTTAGGACAGGGTGTCCTTTGTAAACTCCACTGACTTCACAATTTTTTAACATCACAACTTGGCCCTGGTGGTCTTCTGACAATCTATCTGTTACATAAATTGTGCTATAATTGTCTGTAGTAATCCGTATTGGGCAGGTAACAATTAGATGACTTTTTCTGTTTTGGTAATACACTTGTTCTTTCTTTCCTTGCATGTTCATGACATAGACTTTGCTTGGAGCTGTGACAGAGAGAGGATTTCCTTCTTCTCTGGCTCCTACTATGATTTTGTTATCGATGCATGAACAGCAGTAGTTATCAATGATTCTACACTGTAATTTGATTCTTGTATTTTCCCTGATTCAAGAAAGATTTTCAGTTTTGGTTTTAAGACGGATAGTAGCATTTGGCAGTGGGATATTAATGTCATGTTGGACACTTCTAACTTAACTTCGTCTTTAGTATATATTGAGCCACTTTCAAGGTGTACTCTTTTCAGACTTTTACTGGAAGTGCTATTTATCCACACTGAATCAGCACAGCATAAGATATTCCAAATACACTGCAAATCAGTTGTGTATTTTTCAACAATTTCAAGCTGGATATGTGTTTTTCCACTGACTGTAGCTTGTAAGGACCCATATATTAAGTTAATATTAGGTAGAGTAATTTTTCCTTGAACAAACTTGATATCTGATTGTTTGATGATGTTCCAATGTATAAAATACTTGGGCATCATTTGAATTTAAACAACCAAAAGTTTTTGTCTTTTTAAAGCCAGTTCTTCTGTAACTTTCACAATATAAGTTTTGTTGTCGGTTACTGATTTTTCAATTGTACACCATGCATTATCAAGCTCAAGCTGACACTGGGTTTTAGGAAATTATCAATGTGTAAACTCCGGCGACTCACTCACAAACTAAATAAGGTCCGAAGGAGTGAGGGAGTCGCCAAAGTATACATATGGATAATTTCCTAAAACCCAGTGTTTAATCCTATAATAAATCATGTCTTTAATATACATGTATTAGCTGAATAAACAAGAAAAGGATAAAGTTGAGATTTTTAAAACAGCAAAAACAGTAACCGAAACCCATCTAGATCTTAAAACGTAACTAGGCCGGAAAGCGTATGGATATGCAAAACATAGCATCAAAGTAATCACGGTTCTGTAGATATTAATAGGAAAAAAAACAAAATGAAACACTAAATTGTATATATATTATATTTCATTTGAAATCTCTGTCGATTTAATTGGAAATCATTGCGGCAGAGAAAACATTGTCCCCTCTCCTTGACTATACGCTAGGAGGATGCCATCTTGTTTACATTGGATACTGAAAGTAGTCTGCTCAGAGGAAATATTGATACATAAATTTTTTGAGATGACGCCATTTAAGTGTTTCATCCAATCAAACCACTTAATATAAATAAATTACAGTATGAATAGAATTATGTTAATATTAACAATTAATATTATTTTTGTTCAAAGGATATAACAGGTTGGGGTGAAAATGACAGAGGAGTTTCATACACATTTGGTGGAGACGTGGTTCTTGATTTTTTGAAGAAACATGATATTACACTAATAGCAAGGGCACACCAGGTAAGGACTGAAACCAGTCATTTTATTCCAAACATTAAATGTGCTCTGTGATGGAGGTTTATCATTGTTGGGGATATGCAGCAAAGCTTTTTAACACAAAATTATTATCTTTTTTTAACAGTGTACTGGCATGTGATAAAGTAAAATGTAAAGGTTAAAAATAGGTTTAATAGCAAGGTTAAAAATAGCGTTAATAGCAGAATGACCTAACGGAGACCTAGATATTTGATAATTTTTAATTTTAAAATTGAAAGCAAGTTGATACCAAAGCTGCACATTCAGATAAGCAGAATATATTGTGGGCACAACAAATAGAGAGAAAGGGGCAGAAGTAACAGTAAAACAGAGGTAAACCTAGAAGGTATATATACATGTCTATACCAACTTAAAAAAAGGTTTATATGAATTTTTTTTATAACTTCTACATTTACATGTATTTTATTCTTAGGTTGTAGAAGATGGATATCAATTTTTTCAGAAAAGAAGTGTAAGTAATTCTGTTGGAATGATTAATCATGCATGTGCTCTAAATAAATTACCGGTATGTAAATTTTCACACGGGAGTAATTTTTGCTTATTTCACATATTGTGCAAAAATTGCCCACAATGTGAACCTGTTTTAGATTATTGATACACATGATCATCACTAATTATGTCCCCACACAAAAAAGATCTTATAAGGAAATCACTTAAAACACAAAAAATGTATAGTACTGTTTGTGTTTTTGTCATAAAAAGCAATATTATACCGCCACTCATAAGATAGGGGGCTATATTGCAATCACCTTGTGTGTCTGTCTGTCTGTCTGGTGCAAACTTTTGTAACAGATTTCTCTGCTTCTACTAAAGGGATTGATTTCAGATTTGGTGCAAAGGTTTAGCATGATGATTTGAACTGTGTCTCCCCTTTCCAGGTCAGTCAGTTATCTACTTCCTGTTTTCCGAATTTACTTAGACTGTTTCAAGGGTCTAAATAGGAATATTTTTCATAACAGATTTCATGGCTTCTACTAAAAGGATTGATTTCAAATTTGGTGCACAGCTTTAGCATGATGAGTTGTACTGTGCCTCCCCTTTCCAGGTCAGTCAGTTATCTACTTCCTGTTTTCTGAGCCAAAAAATGGTCAAGTGCTGGTCCATGTTTGATGTGTCATAATATTGTAGTGAAATATAGACTAGTGGTTTTTTGTCACCCATTAAAATATTTTCTATAGTTTTCATCAATAGATTTTTACAATACAGCGTAACATGTATACGTTCAAAACCAATCAATCCTCTACTCCAAAACCCACTTTGATGTTTGGAACTAAAACATAAAAAAGTTTTTTTTGTGCTTATCAAATATTCAGCATGGCTGCCATGGCTATCATTGTCTGCTGATTGGCTGAAATCATCTAATGACAAACAGGTTGACAGATCAAATTGATATTCTAGAAATGTGCCTCAAATAATCCTCTACTAATTTTTTGTTTTGGGTGCTTATTCTAAATATAAGAGGGTCGCCACCTTAGAACATACTAGATGCTTAGATTTAAGGACTCTAGTAAAAATATATACAAACAGCTTCTTCTCAGAAATCATCAAATACTATTGCACGAAATCATTCATAAATGAAGCAGGACAAGTCAGTTCTATTTTTTGGTCTTACCAACAAAAGTTGCAGGTCGCATAGATTTTCGGTCTGCCTTTTTGCCCATTCATTTGTGCGTTTGTCCTATCTACGGTTTACCTTTGTGTTTAAGCTTTTTTTTATTTTTTGGTCACCATTGAGGAAGTTTCCATTCTTCATGAAATTTGATACACAGTTATAACATGATGTGGTCTCATCACTGGAAAAATTCTGTTGGGTTGTGTGCAACACCTTATGCATGAGTGAACATGGCAAAGAGGGGGATGTTTACCAGTTGTGCCAAGTAGACATCAGTATCATCAAGAAACATTTAAAAAAATTTTGGGTACAGATTGGAAACTAAACATGGCTGCCATGGCTGTTAATACATTTCTGATAGGATGAAATAAGAAAAAAATCTGACAAACCACTTGCCATATTTAATTGTGATATTGCAGAAATGTACCTCAATGGTCCCTAAATAATTTAATTTGCTTTGTAAGCTGAAATATGATTGGCCAATTTAAATTTGGAAACCCATATTGTACCATTTAACTTCCATTGGTTGCATTCCCTGTTCTTATACCATTAGAATTAAAATAGTTCTATGACATCATAGCTGTTTTTAAAGTTGAAATTGTCAAGATTTGTAGTTTAAATGTATTTCAAATTTCTGAACAAGTTATATGATATAACATGGTTTGAGTCTGTCTACACCATTCATAAACAGCTTCACAGTTTATTAGGCATAAACAGACCCAAACCATGTTATATTGTATAACCTTTTCAGAAAATTTGAAGTATTCCTTCACTAATTTTAAGTTTTTTGTTCTGATCCTAAATCAAGATGGCTGCCACAGTGAAACATAGCATAACATAAAAGTCTACAAGAAATATTGAACCAAATCCTGTGAAATTTTGTAGTTATTGCTATTGGTAATTTTTGGGTGCTGATTGAAAACTTCAAGGACCATATAAAAAAAATGTTCAATAATTTTCTATGATACCTCTTTAGTATCTCAGGTATTTGTTACAAGCCAGCACTTGAAAGCATCTGGTTTAATTTACATGAGCAGCTGCATATTTATTTACATAATATGTATTCAAGTGCCAAAACATAAATGCTTTCATATTGTATTGTTCTGTTACAGTTGTTGACATTGTTTAGTGCTCCTAATTATTGTGGAGAATTTGATAATGCAGCTGCAGTATTAATGGTAACTGAAGATTTGACATGTTCTTTTCAGATAATACCAGTAAGTAAATAAGAGATTCAATTACATATAATATATAATGTTCTGAAATGTTAATGATTTGTCATAGCAAAACATTTTTTTTTTTTTATAAAGAAATACTGTATGCATCCGTGATAGGTCACACATCATTATTAAAAGTTTGGCTTAATCCTACTGGTAAACAGATTATTGCTCATACTCAGCTTATACAGGAAGCAGAAAAATTGTATGTCTTTTGTATTTTATAGGGTTATTGCATAAATATTGGGAAATATTGTCCCAAGCAAGTGTTATATTGCACGAGCTTGCTAGTGCAATATAGCATCTTGCGAGGGACAATATTTCCCAATATTCATGCAATAACCCTTTTATTATATAGTAATAATTTTTTTGTGCTTTTAAGTGATTATTCATTATCTATGATATTTTGTAATATTTTACTAGGTCCAATATTATCATATTTTCACTTGGTCAATATTACAGATATATATTTTGATGTAGATTTACATATAATAAAAACAGATTTTTGTTCAATTTTGTGTTTTTATTTGTTGCTCCTCATTGTTGTGAATATATGGCCATACACTCGAATTTCGTCCATACTCGAAACTCGACGATTACCCTTCATTCTGCAATGTAAACAATGATCCCAAGGCTAAAGTACTTTTAAAATATCTTGCATTTATTGTTCTAATCAAATGACTCCTAAATAATAAAATAAAATGCATTTCACAGAAATTTACGTCCGTTAAAGCGACACACTTTCATCGCCAAAATTCGAGTGTACTAGCATAAATTCCTGCTTTGAAACTGACGAGCCACTTGTGCACACGATATTTAAATCCCATTTTGTACAGTTTACACTTGCTTTTTTCCTTTGTTGGTCTATGAAATTTACTTTTATCTACAATCGAATTCCATTTGTTCAGTTCAAGCAGTTCTGCTAATTTTCCCCTCGAGAGCAGATCATGTATGTCATTTTCAGCCATGTTTGTTTACCAAACAACAGTAAAATATAAAAGCCGATGTTCAGCACACATCTGTACTTTTCCCGGAAATTACATAAAAGACCAAGATTCAGTGTAAAATATGAAAATATACTGCACTTTATTGCTATATGAAATACAATGGGGAAAAATATTACTATATAATAAAGTTTATTATACCCCCCTCCTGAAAGATTTTGATGAAACTTTACATGAAGGAAGAATTCATATGTAGATGTGCATAAAGAATTTTTGTCGCTGTCGGATATTATTCAGGGGAGATAATTGGACTAAGACTTTTTAAATATAGTATTCAGTGGGAGACTTCATAAGCGCAACTCCTCCTAAACCATTTGACAGATTTTGATGAAACTTTACACAAAGAAAGTACATCATATGTAGATGTGCATGAAAATTTTTTGTTGCTGTTGGATATTATTCAGGGGAGATAATTTGACTTAAAAGCGAAGCGGGGGGTATCCCTTTGTGCTCACAATCCACACTTGTTTATATTGGTGTTTTGTTAGATTAGATGTAGTTGTCTTGGCCAAATATGCATATGTGTACTGTAATCTTCCAAAGAAAACACATATTTGAAAGGACACCTTATTTCAACTATTCTAAAATTCTAACAATTAGACAAAATATTAATTTTGTTGAAATGCCATTAACTGTTGTGTATAGAAGAGATTTTTTTCTTTTCAGCCACATAAAGAAAAGAAGGTTCTAATTAAAAAGAAATGATGAACCAGACAATAGACACCAAATATAGTCTTTACAAATCATTATATGAGATAAATGAAACAAATTGTGTATGTGGTGCAAGTAAATGATGAATGATGTAGTATCCAAGCCAAAATTAAAGCAGCATTGTTATTATACTGCATTGTTTCTGGCAGGTGACCCTTTCTTTCCAGGTACTAAATTTCACCAAAACATAATTATTTTTAAAAATATTCATTTTCTTGCCAGTTGGCATTCCTGAGAAGCACAAGACTTTGACCATTATAAAATGGTATAATTTGTTTATTATGATGAAAAACAAAAGTGATAAGATTGGGTTCCTGACAAGATACATTGCCAGCTATATTAGTTATTTATAACATAGACAAAAATCACAACTGATGTACTGTAACACTCATTTTCAGTTTGTTTAGATGTATTATTTGTTAAATGAATCAGTTTTTTTCAGTTTATGTACATGTATCAGTTTTCTAAAATATGTTTGAAGACCTAGAAAGTTAAAGGTTAAGAGTACTGAATTCATAATTTAAAAAGTAAATGTGCAAGTATTAACCAAATTTTGGCAAACAAAATTAATATTTAGGTAATGCATTTAACTTTTAGATGCAATTATTATTTAGGAAAGATATCTTGAAACAACGTAGTGATGGCTGAGCCTTTCTTTAGTTGGGTGATAAAAACGTTTTGTTTATTGGTATTGTTTGATAGTAAAAAAATATGTGATAAAAATGTTTGACAGGTAATATTGCTGAATGAATAGTTTTAGCATAGTTCACATTGCATTCCAGTTTGTTATAATTTAACCATGCTAATATTGCTGAATGTTTATTGTTCAACAATATACAGTATTATTGCCATTTTTTCATCATGTGTTAACTTGTAATAGCAAAATTTTAAGGCATATTGTCTAACAAAATTGTAAAAATTGTTAAACAAATAGTTTTCTGCCTATTAGTAATTTATTTGATTTTTTTCACATTGGAAATTTTCATACTAACCTTTTCGTAGAGTAGCTTCATTAAACACATTCTTTCAAAAGTTCAAGGTTTCATCTACAAAACTGTAGGATGATCTGGATTTATGTTTATAAGCAAAAAAATATTTACTTAGATAAGTCATTTGAGACTATTATTTTACCAATCAATCCAAATATCTATTGAGTAAATATAATTTAAGTTTGTGACTGTTTTTAAAATTTGGTTTCTAGATTGTTAATAAAAGCAAGGACTATTTGGTCTTTTTCAGAGATTTCTCATTTTCTCTAGAAAAAACATAACCACCTTAGTTACTTCTTATATCTGATTGGTTGTAATTTAGAAAATCTAAAGCTGCAAGACCTAATTTATTGAAACCTTGCAAGATAGAAATATATTAGGACATCCTTTTAATTGATTCCTCATTTCATGATAATATAAGTAGGACTTCAGAAATAGGTTCTATAAGAAATCCTAGGTTTGTTCAGTGACTAAAATTTGAACTATGCAAAAAAGAAGATTTATTCTGGGTCCAAATGCACTATTTACAACTTTTTATCTCTTTAGTTCAAGTGATAAAAGGCTATTCGAAATGATGTTGATCACTGTTCTGTTTTTTAGTGCCAAGGAATTGAATATTCTTTTTCTGGCAGTAGTAAGTAGGCAATATTTGTGTGTGTAATTTCTGTATTATGGTTTAATTTGCGAATACAGTGGATTCCTTTTAATTGCATAACCAATTAGTCAGAGAAAAAAATATGCTATTAACAGGAATATGCAATTAACAGAAACACAATATTTTAACAGAAAATATAAAGTTTTCACTTTAATTGCACAATTAAAACCTGTGTTTATCCATAAAACAATTCAGTTGACTCTTTTCTAATGCTTTAACTCTTGTAAACACAATTGCAATTTTAAAAAAGTTTTCAAAACGTGTTAATTCTAGTGCAAGACACTGAAATTACCTCATTAACAAAATGTCAGCTTTTGAGAAGCAGTAAGACTATTTCTGGACAATTTTATGCAATTAACAGGAAATTTTTTATTTTTAAATATTTTTCGTGCAATTAACAGAAATTTTTAACATGGAGAGTATAGGAAATGGTTTGGTGTTTTAAAGTCTAATGCAATTAAGTTGAACCCACTGTATTAGAAATTACTGTAAGTTAAATTTTTCTTCATCCAGTAGTCATCAATAAAGCATAATTATCTTCAGTTAATATGTTTTGAAGTAAAACATTTTTAGGACCCCATGTGTTGCAGATCCCCATTTGTTTGGTAATGGGTAGTACAGGTGTATATAGTTATTGTCCAAAAACACAAATTATTTTGTGTGTTTTTGTGCAATTACTATATATACATGGCCTATATTCTTCAAGTTCTTTAAGTACATGTGAATGTGCTTTTTGATGTTAATACATAATGCTTTGTGAAAGTGCTGACTGATATACATGCACCATTTATAACTGAATGCTATATGACTGATCTGACTTCTCTATGGTTTCCATGTGAGAAACTTCATAGGCTGGACAACATTACAGTTTAGAACCTCTAGAACGTTTAAAAGCATGCATGTCCTGTGTAACTAGCTGTCACCATATATTCATCATATGATCCAGAATCTCCTAATTTTTTTAACTCTTATCACCCTGATTATATTACTCTTGTAAATTTATATGGCAAATTTTACCATTTATGCATAGTGTCCATGTTGTGAATAATTACCAACTAGAAATGGGTCAATGTTCTTGTAGCTTATCAGTGTGGTTTACATAAACTACGTTATGATGACAATATGTAACAGTGTGTTCTTTCCACCAGTGTATTTCTTCCTTACACTAGTGTAAAACTTTCAATGGAAGTTTTACACTAATTCATTATTTCCTGAGGTTAAATTACACTAGTGTAAAATTTTCAATGGAAGTTTTACACTAGTGTAAGGAAGAAATACACACCGGAATAAAAGTACGCTTACAAATACACGTACAAGCAAATGTTAGAAAGCAAAACAATCAGTGATAGAAATATCTTATTATCTAGGTGATGATTGGTCTGGTTTCTATACTGGTTAATAAATATTTATAAATTGTTTTCAAATTAATTACAAAACAGACAAACTTTTAAAATGGTTTACATGATGTTAGTAAAATATAAACGTGTGCATAATTAATGACAGTGCAATTAGTACAAATTTTATATTTACTTACACAAGTGGATATAGATTTATCCATAGTAGGCAATTGCAATAATGAGGTCTTTTCAACAAACATTGTACATTTCCCAATAACAGCTCGTCCACCTTATGGGGCTCCTAATAACTGACAGTAATCTTGTTTTGTGTTTCATGTTGTAATGTATGAAATAATTTTTGTAGAATCCTTTTTTAACTTCTTCAGATGTGTACAATAGAGCGTAATTGTTAGAGTTGTTGATGTTGTTATGAAATTGTTAAATATTAAATTTTTATGTGGTTATTTTGTCATAAAATTTTAACATTATTTGTTGTTTTAATTAGCTTTTGTATATAAATATATTGAATAAAACTATTGTTATTATTGTATTGATAAATATATCTAAGTTTCATTGTGTACTTTGCAAAGATAGAAATATCACCTCAGTTGTCATTATCTGTCTACCAAATCAGGAGCAGAGGAGTCAAAAAAGATATAAGAGTAATAGTGCCTACACATGTTATGCACAATGTATCTCTTACTAGATAGGGCTTAAGTGGTTGAGTGCTGAAACCAGTTTGTCATCTACTATTAATCCTGGGGCCTCAGTGGCAGAGTGGTTAAGGTAGTTAGTCTGCTATTGTTCACGTGGTCTGTCAACACTGAGATTGTGGGTTCAATTCTCACCTCGGGAGTGTGTACTCGACTCAAATCTTAATTGACAAGGATTGCCAGTTTTCTTACCGCAGGTTGGGGGTTTTCTCCGGGTACTCTGTTTCGTAATTAATTTGAAAACTGGACACCATGATATAGCTGAAAAATTGCTGAAAATGACGTGTTAAACATTATCCAAACAAACGAACAATCCAAACTATTAATCCTGGATGTCAACACTGAAGTTGCAAGTTCAAGTTGGACTTTGGACATAGTGTGCTCAAATCCCACCTTAATGGACAAAGACTGCCACTTTTCTTACTGAAGGTTTTGTTTTTAACCTGGTACTTAAGCTTTTGTCCCCTAATACTGTGACACAGTAATATAGCTGAAAATAGCACAAAACAACTTTTCAAATAAAACCTTTACTAATATACATTTGAAAAGGGTAGGTTATTATCTTAAACAAATAAAGTATTATTAGACTGTATGAAGATGAATTATACTAGTGATTAACATATTTTACAGTACTTGGTTATTGTGATAGAAACATTTGCTCTATACTTTAATACATTAAAATGATTGACAGTCAAGCTTACAGAAGAAGCAGATGGAATATGTGTATACAGATGCATCCACAAACATTAGTGTATCTGAAATTTGTTTTTACCTTCAAAAGTTTGATGGCTTGAAAGAAATTTAGATATTTTATATAAAAATAGTCATTAAAAAAGAAATCTTTGTATAAGCAAAATTCAAATGTGTAACTATAAAAGTAACTTGGCCATTATAATATTTACATCAATGTTCAAAACAAACGGATCACACTCTGTTGTCTTGTTTGTGCTAAAGGAATAAGCCAATGAGACACTTATGGCCAGGTTGCAAAACTTGGGTTATAGTATGGTATATTTGGGCAGGTAGGTGGGGAGGGAAGAAAGGCTACCTATTTTGTGTAAACTCTGACTGCAGCTTTCAGACCAGATCTCTGAAACTTGTGCACCTGCTATTAATGAATTGTTGAATAATTTTTGTCCCATTTTGCCAGACTTGGTAACTTGGTTTTTTCTCAATAATCAACTTGTACAGTGTTTAACCCAGATCTCTGAAACTTTACAGAAAGATTACACATGTATTGAATTTAGGCACCTGCTATTATGAAATTGTCTGAGTAATTTTTACCGTCTTTCAACAGTTTGGAACAGTTCTTTATTAGAAAGTTGTACATATATGGTAGCTGATTTGTGTACAGTTAACTCCTACACCTTTCAGCCTAGATCCTTGAAAATGCACAGTAAGAGTTTACACATATTGCAGTTGTGCATCTATTAAATATTAATTGTTTGAGGAAATTTTTAACAATGTCCCCAACTTGGGAACTTTTTCATCAGCAATTTTGACCAAAGAGGGTACCTATTTTTTTGTAATTAACTCCTGTAGGTATTAAATCAGATTCACAGCAAATCTTACAAAATATAGTATAATTTGGAAAACTCTTCTTGTACAGCTTTTAACAGACACAAACTTTTTACCAACTACATTTTAAACAATTCCCTATTTGTTAAATCATGTGTTTTGCAACCTGGCAATCACAGACTTTTGGGTTATCTGAACTTTAGAATGTAAGTTATTGTTAATCATAATAAATAATGTCTAAAACATCTACCTGTTACTGGAACATTAAATGTTGCATTGTTTTTAGTATTCATAAACACATTTTACTGAATTACAAATCAGCCCAATTATAAAACTACAAACTGGATTGTGTTGAAAATTGAACTTGATCTTCATTTTATAGTACTTACAGCTGTGCAAAGTTTAAACAAAATCATCTGTTGACAAGTTTTCAAGTTATCATTTGGAACCAAAAACTGATGACGAAAAAAATAAAATTTTAATTGGCCTAAATCAAAAACTACAAATAGGATTGTGCTGAAAATATTACTTTATCTTCATTTTATAGTACTTAACAGCAGTGCAAAAGTTAAACTAAATCTGTTAATCTTTTCAAGTTATCATCTGGAAACCATCAGGACATGGTCAGACGGACACTCATATTTATACAGAGGTTATAATATAATACCCCGCCTCCTTGTGTTGCCGGGTATAAAAACTAAATTGAACAGCATTGTATTAAAAAAAATCAATAACAAAAATAAACATGCTCACTCCACATACAAAACTACTAGTAATCAAACTTGGCCACAATCATCCTTAGGGTACCTATTTTAAAATGTGCATACAGTGTGTTGACTAACAGTCAAAGATGGCCACTTAAAAATAGAACACTGGTTTCAAAATATGTTTTGGTCAACATCTCAGAATTTATAATAGCTATTGAGAAAACTGTTACTTCAAATTGACCAGCACATTAGGCTCTATAATGGTTACTATAAGTCTGAAGATTTGTAAAGGCTTCCTGTAGGAGTTATTGCCCTTAAATTGTGATTTTGACAAAATTTTCAGTTTTTACAATATAACTTGAAAACTATATGAGCTAAATTTGATATTGTAAATTGCTTAAATGATCAGCAAGACAATGCCTACAAATCACTTTTTTTGTTAAAAACTGTCGTATCACTCCTTATAGGAATTGTTGCCCTGTAACCTAAAACAATAACAGTCGACTGTAAATTGCAAAAAATGATCGGCAATACAAATCCTACAATTCACACTGTTGGTCTGAATTTGTCAGATGACTCCTTTTGAATTTATTGCCCATTAATGATGATTTTTTATGAAATTTTCTGTTTTAGTCCTGTAACCTAAAAACTAGAGTAGTAAGATTGAAACTGTAAATTCCAAAAAATGATCAGCAACACAATCTCTACAATTCATGTTATTGGTCTGAAATTTTCAGATTACTCCTTATAGGAGTAATTGCCCTTAAAATTTTCTTTTTTTCCCTGTAACCTAAGAACTATAACAGCTAGATTGAAGCTGTGAATTTCAAAAATGATCAGCAATACAAGTCCTACAATTTACTTTAGTAGTCTGAAATTATCAGATGACTCCTTATAGAAGTTATTGCCGTTTAATGACGATTTCTTAATGAAATTTTTCATTTTTGTCCTGTAACCTAAAAACTATAACAGCTAGAAAGAAACTGTAAAATTGCAAAACTGATCAGCAATGCAAGTCCTACAATTCACTTTATCAGTCTGAAATTTTCAGATGACTTAAAATAAGTTATTGCCCTTTAATGATTTTTTATGAAATTTTCTGTTTTTGTAAAAACTAGAACAGCTCGAGTGAAACTGCACATTTCAAAAATGATTAAAACAATACAAGTTCTACAATTCGATTAATTGGTCTGAAATTGTCAGATGACTCTTTATAGGAGTTATTGCCCTTAAGTGATAATTTAAGACAAATTACCATTTTTTTGCCTTAGAAACTAAAAGACTGTTATACCTAGCCTAGTGTAAAACTGTAAATAGCAAAAATAATCAGGACAAAGCCTACAAATCATTATATTGTTTGAAAATTGTCAGATGACTCCTTATTCCATTAACAACAATTTTTGGTGAAATTTGTAGTTTTTGCAAACTAATTTTAAATCACATAACAGCTAGAGTGAAACAGTTAATTGTACAAATGTTTATCAAAGCAAAGCATAAAAATCATCACTAGTCCAAAATTGTTAGATGATTCTTTATTGGAGTTATTGCCCTTTAATGACAAATTTAGACAAAATAATAAGTTTTTGTGTTATAAATTTAAGTCTATAACACCTAGATTAAAACTGGAAATTACTATGTTAACCTAATGGACAAGGCCTACAAATAATTTTTTTTCAGAAATTGTCTGATGGCTCGGCACCTTAAAGGAGTTATTGTACTTAATCAAAATTTTTGAAGAAATAAGAAATTAGTTTTTGCACAGTAACATAAACGCGGTAACAACTAGACTGAAACTGTAAATTACAAAAATTTAAATATAGTTAAAGTCATTTGTGTTTGAGGTGAGCAATTACAGGCTCCTGGGAGCCTCTAGTTTTTCTGTTCTGACCACTAATATATTGCCCAACCCAAGAAAACTGCTCTTGTATTATTATATATTTACATTATGGTTGTCTTTCCTTTATAAATCAATATCCTCGATTTCTATTGGTTCAGACCCTGGCATTTTGTTAAATGAAATAAAACGTAAATATAAGAATTAAATGCATTCTTTAGAAGTTCATTTACATTCTTAAGTGTAAATAATTCGTCCATTCTACAAATACAAATGTACCTTGCTACCAGTACTTTTGCTTATTATAAAATAGATTTATGAACAAATCAGACATTTAAAAAAGTCACTTCTTTAGAAGTGTTACAATTCCTGAAATTCCAATATTTGACTGATGTCTCATAGCTAACAACACATGATTTCATAATGTTAATGGTACTAGGTAAAAAAAACATGAGCGGACCACCCCAAACAATGATTTCGACAAAAATGCTGTTATCAGTCTTCTATTGAAAATAGTGTGCAAATTGGGCAAATATATGCACTAAAGCCATCTATCAAAATTTGGTGAGATAAATAAGTTAGCTTATTTGAACACACTGATCTAACAGTATATGTGTTTGAGTAAAAGATTAATTCATACAACTTGTGTACTTTTATTAAGTGTAATACGTGTTTTGTTTTTATAAATTTCAGACAATATTTCATGTACTCATCAATCTAAACAAATGTAGATTTTTTTCTTTGCTTTTTCTTTATCATTGTCTCTGCTGAGAAGAAACAACGAAAATTATAAAAAAAATGCATTTGAGTTTGTTAACTTTATACTGTATAAAACCCAAGTAATAATCAATTGTCCATTTAATGCTTGTAAATAAATTTGGTTTCATGATAAACTGGCTAGTCAACCAACAAGAACATTTATATCTTTATCTTATTTTCAAATTACAAACTGGAACTATACTGGGACGGTTCCCAGTGCTCAACCCAAAGAGCAGCCCAGCACGTCCCCGGGTGGGGGATAGCGGAGAACCTCTCGTTTGGGGGGTTGTCAAGTCATAATACGGAAAGCCTGGCCGTGGACTATAGTGTGTAATGTGTTTGAAGAGTGCCACCCTCCTGGCACGATAAAGATCCCTTTTGTAGATTTCGAAAAAGAGTAGGCTCATTATAGCCGATACAAAAGTCTAAATTCTCCAACGCTACCCAATACTCCGTACTTTTCCAGTGGCAGTCAAAAATTTGTTCCCTGTGTCCCATCCCACCCCTTTTACAATTGATGTATTGTTTGTTAACTTGTTCCCGTCCCGAATATAGCTGAAATACTGCTCGCTGGATGTGAACCAAACATGAAATCAATCAATCAATCAATCAAATTACAAATGGTGTCCAAATGAAGGTTGTAAAATTACACACATATATGTACTGAATCTGTCAATGAACTATGGCTAGTTGTGTAAGAACATTTACTTTTATTTTAAATTGCTTATAAAAGGCATAAAGAAAATTACTAAATGTTAAACATCAATGTCAAAATTTATATCTGACCTTGCAATTAGTGGTTGACCTGTTGTTGCACCATAAACTACCAACACTCCAGTACCCGGAGAAAACCCCCGACCTGCGGTAGACTAGTGGTCAAGGTAGTTCGTCTACTATTTATCATGTGGTCTATCAACACTGAGATTGTGGGTTCGATTCTCACTGCAGGCAGTGTACACTTGACTCCATTCTTAATTGACAAGGATTGCCAGTTTTCCTACCGCAGGTCGGGGGTTTTCTCCGGGTACTCCGGCTTCCTCCCCCAATAAAAACTGGATGCCATGATATAGCTGAAAAATTGCTGAAAGTGGCGATAAACACCATCATACAAAAAAAATATATGTTTAATAGTATGCCAATTGTAGAAAAAAACTTTGTTTTAAATTGAATAGGTCTTATGTTTATAGCTGCTTAGTTTATAGTTTGTTTACAAAACAATGTTTATGATGTATGCACCTATAATATTGTGTAGACATTAATAATGTTTGAAATTTGATAGAAAGACTAAAACAATTGGCTAGATTGCATAATTATAAAGGACTCAATTAGCTGGATTGCAAAATAGATCCATTACAAAGGATTATGTACTGACAAATGTAAAAAAAAAAACAAAACATGGATTATAACAATTTATTCTTGTTTACACAAGAACTCATATTTAAATACTTTTTGAATAGGTTAGTTGCAAACATGATGTTTCTTGACAAGTCCTTACATAGGAGAAATGGAAATATGTTTTTTTTTCAAATTTTGAAAATTGGTTCTTGGTTATGCTTTGCAAACTTTTTCTAGGTGTCATGCATGTATAAAGATCTTTGTTGCAGTCATTTTCTAGAGAATAAATGTTATGTTCAGAGAAATAAAAAGATTTAAAAATTAAGTCTTATTTCATACACTTTGGGACTACCCTCTGGATTCCCAATTATCAAGTCGAACATCAGGGGTTCTTACAGGATACTACCATAATATGATATAGCTTAAAATATTGACATAGGTCTCATGAACCAAAAACAAACAAAATAAAAACAAAGATTAAACAAAGTTTTAAAGTTTAATATGCCTGAATAACAAGGACAGACATAAACAATACTATCTTTGACAATGACAAAGAAAATATGTTCATACTGAATAACCCAGCATTTGTATATTTACCTTGTATTAAGAATAGTATATAAACAAGACAATATGCAATTGTACAAGCACCATATATGATATGTTTGAAATATCAATCAGATTTATATCTTCAAGGAATAGCATGTTCATGTCTTAGCAACCAATTTTTAATCTTGTTTTTCTTTCCACCGCTGTAGTTTCCAAGGTTACCCGAGTGCTTTATGACACGATGACATGGAACGATGATAGAAAATGGATTAGTTTTCATTGCCATGCCAACAGCTCTACAAGCCTGTTCATTTCCACATAAAGCTGCAAGATTCTTGTATGAAATGGTCTGTCCAAATAACACCTGCTCTGCTAAAATCTTCTGTGCTGTACTACAAAATGAACCTGAAATAAAATTGAATAAAATAATTACATGTATCGTCAATTCCAATTATTTAATTTTGGTGAAAAATTATATGCCTCCAGATGTTTTTAACTTTTCAAACAAAATACATGTATATAGCGATTTTACACATATTTATAAGCTTGTAAAAAACTTCTGGAAGGAATAACATTAACTTGCTGGGAATCATTAAGAATTTTTCTCCTCAAATATCTTTTCACAACATAAACTATAAGTATTTTAGTTTGCATGATATATATGAAATTTATTAATAGAAATGAGTAAAAGACATAATTTAAATTGTAACTGTTTAAGAATTTGTAAGAAAATGAAAATCCTTTTCTTCATCAATAATAATCAAGATCAAAACTTAGTTCCTGTTTGTTTTATAACAATTGGAAGAAAAACAAAAAGAAAAATTAATAATCAATCAGTCTTGTGGTGGTGGCCATTTTGAATTTCAGATTGGCATAAAAAAATTACCTATATAGAGGTCTTTCCAAACATATTGCTAGCAAGTTTTGTTTTGATTGGTTAATCAGTTTCTGAAAAGAAGTCTTTTAAAAATTTTTACCATAGGGTCCTATGTTTTACTCTAATAGACTAATTTATAACACAAAAATCTATCAAAGACAGAAATGGCTGGATTTCGTTAAAAATTAATGAAAATTAAAGTCAGTTAACAGGAAGTAGGTGAGTGACAGACCTGAAATCTAATCCCATGGGAGGCCATACTGATGCTGCATACCAAATTTCAAGCGAATGTGATTAGTAGTTGCTAAGAAAACTTTTACGAACATTTTCTACCATTGAACAATAATGTTAAAAATTTTCTACCATTGAACAATAATGTTAAAAATTAACTAAGTCAGTTAACAGGAAGTAGGTGAGCGACAGACCTAAAATTAAATCCCACAATATTGGACCCCATGCTGATGCTACATACCAAATATCAAGAGGCTGTGATTAGTAGTTGCTTAGAAAACTGTGACGAAAATTTTTCCCCACCCGCACGCTCACTGCCTACCAGACATTCACCATTTTATAACCCAGATTTTCACTGCTTGAAATCCGGCCAAAAACTGATTTTTTTGTCCAAATTCGTAATTAAAGGGCAATAATACCTATAAAGAGTCATCTTTTCAATTGTGGTCTAAGCAATGATTTGTAGGCCTTGCTTTGCTGATCATTTGTGCAATTTACAATTTCACTCTAGCTGTTTTAGTTTTTAAGTTACAGGACAAAAACTGAAAATTTCATAAAAAAATTGTCATTTAAGGGCAATAACTCATATAAAGAGTCATCTGACAATTTTAGACCAATGAAGTGAATTGTAAGACTTAAATTGCTGATCATTTTTGCCATTTACAGTTTTACTCTAGCTCTTATAGTTTTCAAGTTATATTGTAAACACCAAAAATGCTGTCAAAAATCGTCATTAAAGGGCAATAACCAGGGAATTTGTTTAGGATTTTGAGGGCTTTAGTCACTTTAGCGGATCGCCGTATAAGCATGCATTCATTGTACTGGTGAAATATAATTGTACAGTATAAACAACTATATTCTTTCAATTGCAGTGTATAAATTTGTTTTTAAAAATGATTGTAACAAAATGTTTATAAATTTTCTAAGAATTTTAATTTTAAATTTAATTAAAAAGTGTTTGTTTATCAATCGGTAACAATTTTTTTATTAAGGGCTGTTGTACTCTTCGTTTATAAGTGGTAACCATCGGTAATATATCTCGGATGTAAACAAATGGCACATAATCCATTTGAAACAAGCAAAACATACGAAAAATGAGTTAAAAATGCAAAATCTTTGCAATTTTGAATTGCCTTACATATTTAATCAAAAGGTGGAAGTCTGTGCGCATCAGTATGATCTAAGACACTTTTGTTTGCGTATATTGACCAGGAGCACCACTAAAGCATGTTAATCGGATTACCTGTAAAAACATTGATTGACACCTGCTGTTTAAAACTATCAAGGTAAAATAATTTAATTTCCTGTTAATCGGCTTTGAGGTCATAAATATGTCATTTTACACTTGAAATTGATTTAGGAATCTATCGTCAATTTTCAAATGATTTCGTCAATGACGAAAGTGGCAAGCACTAAAAAATTCACTTAATATCTCCTACAGGAACTTCACACTAATAGCATCTTTTGTAGACCTTAATGTGCTAAACAATTTGAAGTAACGGCTTTTTCTATAGCTATTATAATTTTTTAGATAATGATCAAAAACGTGTCGACACCAATGTTCTATTTTTAGTAACAGCAGCCATCTTTGTCCATTGATCTACACCCTGGATATAAATTTGAAACTAGGAACCCTAAGGATGATTGTGGCCAAGTTTGAAAAAATTGGCCCTGTGGTTTCAGGAGAAGATTTTTGAAAAATTGTACAATGGACAACAGACGACTGACCCCAAGTAATGGCAAAAGCTCACATGACCTTTGGTCCAGGTGAGCTAATAAAAAGCACAAACTTTGTATCAATCCAATGAACATTGTGAGTTTGGTTTCAATTGACCCAGTGGTTTCAGAGAAGAAGATTGAAATGTAAAAAGTTTACAGACAATGACAATTAACCCAAAGTAATAAGAGAAAGGCTGAATTCTCTGTCCCTACCAAACTCTTGATACTTTTCTACCTCCCTATTGTTTATTAACTTGTCCTCATCCTGAATATAGCTTAAATAGTGCTCAAAAGTAACCATTTAATCAATCCAAATTTTAAAAATTTTAAATTCAAGCAACATAACATGATCCATATATGCAATATAATTATTGTTTCCTAAATAGACAAACACCAGTTGGTAAATGTATACATGTAGTAGAAACAAAAGTTTAATCTCCTAATATGATGTCACAAGGAAAAGCTTAAAAACAAAACCAGTTTACATAAGTGACACACATGTTGCCATTTGATTGGTTTGTTAAAATGCCTTAACATTAATTTGCATATTAATTTTGTTTAAGGGGATGCAGGACACCATCCTCTATTTTGTGTGAAAATTTCAAAATAGATAGAACATTTATGGTAAATTTAATAATCATTTCTTTCATTATTAACAAGGTATGTAATTTGACCAGAAAATACCATTTTTAGCACTTTTTTAGTTATTTCCCAAATGGACACAAATTTAACTCAGAGACCCCTATTTTTCTTTCCATCACTAAAACGTATACCAACATTATATAAAAAACTCAGAAAATTTCATCGGACAGAATTTGTAAAAATCTTTGATTCAAGAGCTTTTTTATTCCCTTCTCTGTATAATCAGAAACCTATAAATCAACAGGACTGGAATCTAACGATGTTGTATACTTTTCTTCGTCGCGCCAATACTCTAATTTACGAACAAGCGTCGACATGGATATAACCGTATATACAGCTTTTGTACGATACATTCTGTTCGAGATTCAATTAAGTTACGTGTAAATATCAATACATTGATGCATCTAACAACAAAAATTAAACAAATTAGAAAAAACACAACACACACATATAAAAACAAAGACAAAAAAAAACAGAAACAAAAAAAAAATAAAAATAAATATAAAAAAAAAAAACAAAAAAAAAACCACAACAAACAAAAAACAAAAACAAAGTTTAGATTAATTATAAAATTTGATTGTTGTACTAGTCCCAGTGAATTAAAATCAAAACCGCATTGTATGGTTTTATTTGATGTTTATGGTTTTCACCAATTAGACAATTTTTATGATGACACAGGGATTAGCTACCTAGGGTGTACCCTCAGACAACTTATGACACTGTTGTTTATTTAACCATTTGTTCACCACACCTGTGATTACATAACAATAGCAACAGGTGTGCGCCATATTAAAAGAGAATGGGTTGTAAAAAATACTTATTATAATTCTGAATTTTTTTATCATTTACATTTAAATTAAAGAGTTTTTTGTAAAATAGAAGTTGAAAATACGTTACGGGATGGACATGTCCTCGTGGAGAAAAGTGTTCGAAAAAAGGTAAAAAAAAAGTATGTTTATTAATCGTGTTATCAATTATGACCTATTTCTATGCATTCTTAAATCATTATTCTTTTAGAACGTTTAAGAAAAAGGAATACTGCATTCATAATAAAGTCGTGGATTGGTCTTATTTAAGGGGACCCTTTAAAAATTTGCTCCGTCTTCCCGAAAACGTGCTAATATGTCATGCTACGTAATTTGATATTAACTGGGGATTCACAACAAAAATCATATATACTGCGACGCGACAAAAAAGAGGAATTGGTTGGTCTATACCTTTTAAATGTGTAATTTTGCATTACGATGATATATGGTATGAATAAAGTATAAAGTTCGTAAAAATGACATACAAAAATGGCGACCGTTAAAAAGGCTCCAGATTTTCGCTGATTTCAATATTTTTCTTAAATGATAACATATGGTCACGATAAAACAATGAGGCAAATAAAACACTTAAAATTAAAAAAAAATTATTATTATTTACTGTCACAATATAATTGCACAAATTTTAACTGAAATAATCGTATTATGCTGACATTTCTGCGTTCTCGTTTAATCTCGTTCCAGTCTCGCACGACAAGGAAATGGTACTTTTTAAACTGAAGACTTAGCGGGTGTCCAATCCCGTTAGTTATACTAGTCCCAGGTATAATCTATTAGAAAATTAAAAATGTCAGTGCTCAACCCCTGGAAAATAAGCTCTGAAACCCCTATTTTTTATTTTGAATTACGACAGTTCGTATAAAAAACTAACTATATGGTGAATTTAAATAAAATTCATTGACAAATTATTTTCAATGAAAGTGTCCTGCATCCCCTTCAGCAAAAAGTCACCAGAATGTGACCTGAACTGGGTTACTTTAAATCTTCAATGCAGTGACAATAGGAAAGCAAGGGAGCTAGTGAATGATTAAATTTTAATTAGATTGGTTCAAAATACCATTATATGCACAAAATATTTGTGGCTTGCTATATATTTAACTACAAACAGTCTCTGACTCTTACAGAATCCGTAATAATTTTACCTTCTTTGAAGATGGAATGACACAGAGGTGGTTGTCTGAGTTGGTCAACAGACGGTTTGAAGTAATATTGTAACCATTCAATACACTGTAATGCTGGCTTGTATGTGTAACCATTATCCTGATAAAGCTGTGATTTTACATTCACTTTTACACTGAAATGAAATTCAATAAAAAATCAGTCAACATCTTATAGCAATAACTTCTGTATAATTCACTCCATTTTTATTTCTGTTTGTATCTATTGTAAACCATATTCTTTTTGTTTCATGTTTTCCTTTTCTTTTTATCTTTTTTTTTTTTGGGGGGGGGGGGGATTAATTTGTTGTGAAGATGTAAACAGTACAATTTTCTCTTTGCATAAAGTTTTTGTATTTTAACTTATAACTCTAAATAATTTTTGCAAATTTGGTGTTAATAAAATGTGTTAATTACACATTCATAATCCAAAAGATCCTCTAAAAGATGATAAACCTTTTGTCATACCCTGGTAACATGTATACAGAGAATTACAGAAAAACAACATTATTTTAGGAATTTTAAAGTACATGTACATCATGTCTAAATCTTGTCTCAACTATATGCACAGAAAATTAACTTGGACAATGTATTTCAGCGACACTGATGTCCTCTTTGGCAAAAATTGGAAAACACCCCCTTTTTTCTAAATTCACTTAGGCAAAAAGTACTGGGTGCAGCACAACTGGATTTTGCTAGTGAGGAGACCCAAAAATAATATGTTTCCACAACTTTTGTTGGCAGGACATAAAAGCGATCATGATCATTAATGCACTTTCAGACAATTGTTCACACATCACAATTCTGTTACATGAATATTTTCAAGCACATAATATGTGCTTATAACAACAAAAATAGATTTCTTTGAAGCAATTCATTATACGTAAAAACCAGCATATCATCCGTAATTGATCGATTGGCGGGTGTTTAATGCCAATTTTGACATTAAAAAGCCATATTCCATATTATGATGCATACATTACACATGCAAGCTTCACAAGAGGAGAAATAGGACCATGTGTTTCAGGGTTTTATTGGCATAGGGATGGAATAACTCAGGCCAGATGGTAGATTTATTGAAATAAAATTAAGCAAAACTATATGTCAGTGGGTAGATAACCTCATGTCTGGCGAAAAAAATTCATCTGTTTCACTCATCTGTGACACTGCATGTAGACCTTTAGGACAGCTAACAATTTCAACATCTCCTATAGGTGAAGACACAATATAGGTGTTGGTCGGTCCATAGCTACATTTTACTTTTAGGGGCATTGTTTTACCTAAAAAAAAGATGAAAATTGTGTTGGCAATCTAGTTAAAAATTGACAAAACTTTAGAGTACATGTATCAAATTCTTTATAATGTAATAACTATGGGATCTTCCATCAGCTCCTCGTTGGCAATCTAGTTAAAAATTGACAAAACTTTAGAGTACATGTATCAAATTCTTTATAATGTAATAACTATGGGATCTTCCATCAGCTCCCCCACTTTTATTGGGGATCAAAGCTCACAATTTATTATGTCTGGTTTATATGAACCATTCACCAATATCGCGTACAAATTGACATACAACTGAATGAGAAAGTTTGATGCAAAATGTATATTACCAATAAAAGGTTTTTAAGTACCATCCTGTGATGTTAAAATCTTATATTTACATGTACAGTAATAGTAAGTGAAAACCTATCAGCTATATTCAAAATTAAAGATCATGCTTACAAAACAATTAATCAACATGGGAAAAACCTCATGTCAAAAAAGGTGTGTCCCATCAAAAACAAAATTTTTACTGCCACTGGAAAGTTTTACACTATAAGTTAAGGACAGAGCTTTTTAATATTAGAAAAAACGAAATGTGATGTTAAAATTTGTATCCTCAAAGTCTGAAAATATAAAAATAAACTAAACAAATCAACTTTAGTTGATTTTGTTACTAAATTGCTAAAACCATGATACTGTAAGCTCTGTTGCTAAATTTCTTTTGGAAAATATGCCTTGATAATTGTATTAAGAACATGAACAATCAGAGTTATGAACATATCAATTGATGTATCAAGAGCTCCAGATAAGATTTTCTTCATTGGGTTTTTCACCCATCTGATGCTTTATTTCATTGGGTATTTTTTTATATATCACTTTTATCATTTTTTTTAACCCACTCAAAAATAAGTTAATTGGGTTTTTCACCCATCTAAAATTTATTGAATTGGGTTTTTTATGCTGACAAAAATGTATTTCACTATGGTTTTATACATGTAGGTAACCTTTTGTCGTTTTGCAGCAACTACAGAAACATTTACATTGGTAACTACTTTTGATAAAACATTGTCAATTATATCGCTTACAACTGTGAAACTTTCATTTCCAACACTGTCTATGAATTCATCTAAAAATTTTTTAACAAAGGTTTGGTTAGTTGTAAGATAGTTAGATATTGCATTGTTTGGCTTAGAGGATGTCAGGGAAGCCTTTTTTCTTCCAAGTCTATTCATGGTGCCACAACAAAATACTATAGACTGGTTCTAAATAAAATTTTGGAAGAAAAGTATATTCAACAGGGAACATGCATCTCTTCTTGTGAAATAAATCTCCATACCTAGAGCACCATTACATTACATTCTGAATACCTCTGTTGTTACGTTGCAAAATAATGGAATCGTAATTACGCAACTTTATGTATTTAGTTGAATGAATTAACGCAATCACTGAACAATTTTATGCACTCAGTGAGTGAATTAAGCATGTTTCTAAAAATTGATTGGGTTTTAGGCCTTATATATTGCGTTTTGCAATGCAAAGCTATAAATATAATTGGATTTTATGAAAATTTAATTGCGTAATAATGCAATTACACAGCTTATCTGGAGCTTTGTTTGTCAACATTTTGTTTTGCACCATGTAAAGTTATAATATATTGTTATTTATTTTTTTTTTCTTCTTTTGTATTTTTCTGTATATGACACTTGTGGACCTTTTTTGGAAATAAAATATTTTGAATCAGAATTGTAGACTAGTGGCTACAATAAGCCTAATTTTCTTATCTTGCAAAATGAAGGGACCATACTGGGAGGGTTCCCATTGCTCGACCCACAGACCATGTCTGATAGGGGAGACCCTTTCATTAGGTCGTTGGGGTGTCAGGTCATAATTCGGAAAGCCTGGCTGCGGACCGCAGTGAGTAACATGTTTAGAGTGCCACGCTCATTTCCAAAAAGAGTAGGCTCATTGTACCGCTATAAAAGGCTAAATTCTTCGCCCCTATCCAAAACTCCATACTTTTCTAGTGGCAGTCTACATTGCGTTCCCTGTGTCCCATCCCACCGCTTAATAATGCTGATTTAAACTTCTCATCCTGAATCTGAAATACTGCTCGCTGGAAGTAATGACAAAGTGCAGTAAAAAAATGTTAACTTATAGTCAGTTATAAGTGAAAATTCTTATATGCTACTTTCCTGTAAATTTGGTTTTGTTAGGCAAGCTGTGCTAGTTTTGTTAGATATGGCATACATTGATCTGGTGCATGTTTTGTAACTCTAAATTTTTATATAACATTCAAACTGTTAGGTCTTGCAACACAAGCTGTATCACAAAATTATAAATAAGATCTTTCATTTTTATAGCTTCTGTTTAGTTGTACTTTAAGTAAAGTGATATTAAATACATGCAGGATTTGAAATCAGCTGCCTTGCCATTGTAGTTTGATAAGTATTGTGAAATGTCAAGAGGTGTTCCGATAAATCCACTTTTTGCGGGAAATTAAATGTGCTTTTATTATTAACACTACGAAAAATAAAGAAGTTAAAAATGTTTTTACATATGATGTTTTTATTAAATAACACTTCTTATAATTTTTGTTCTCTTAAATCACTTTTGTTCTAACCTAACTCGTCTCAAGTTCTGATCTCGGAATTTATTAAGGTCTTTAACCGAAACCCTTTTCTTTATTAGAATTTCTACAGACGAATCAATCATGGCGAACAGGAAATCAACAAGAAATGTTTTCATTGCGACGCAGTGGCGTCTATTGAATAAATGGAATATTTTGGTAGATAATGAATGAGCATATACCCGGAGGAAGACCCAGAGCTTCCTCTGAAAGTGATATATTAGATGAAAACTTAATAGAAAACATTGAAAACCACAGTTTGACACTTGACCACAAGAATTTTAGCAGAAGTATTGGAAATCATCTTTGTGAGGATATAAATTCAGACGAAGAAACAATAACTAACGGGAAAGGTTACTATACATTACAAACAAAAGACAAACGTCGTAATAAACCATTGTTTAAATCTGTTAAAAAGATTGTTAGTCGTATTCGACGATCTGCCAACAGTCCATCAGTTGATGTAAAGGGTGATATGAACGCGGGTAAAGGAGGTTACAACCCCCAGTCTAATGATGTGCACGAGGATGCAGGTTCTGTCAGTAAACGGATTTCAGATTCTACATCAAGACCACTTATAACAAAATCTCTGAGTGTTGCTTTGCCATGGAAAGTGTGTCCAGGAACTGTTGGAATTCAAAACCATGGAAATACATGTTTTATGAATGCAGTTTTACAATGTTTAAGTAACACTGATGTTTTCACAGGGTATTTTGTAACAAAGCAGCACAAACAAGATCTGAAAAGTAGAGGTTTTTCAAAGAAATTTAGTAACAGCAAAAGTGATTTGACAGAACAATTAGGAACACTTCTCGAGTGCATTTGGTCTAACACTTATTCTCCAGATGTGTCAAATACATTCAAAAGTACAGTTGGAAAGTATAACAATCAGTATAAGGGTTCATCTCAACATGATGCTCAAGAGTTTCTGCTTTGGCTTCTTGATAGTATCAATGAGGAGTTGTTCGTTACTTCAAAGAAGAAATACAAGTCTATAAAGGTCCATTAGTTAAATTTGTATATGGCGCATTTCACTCAATTACAGTCGAGGAATTGGTTATTATTCGTCCGGTGATTTTGCACATGTTACTTATCTTCCCATTTCGATATTACTAGTATTTAAAATGAAATATAAATTTAAACTTTCCTTACTATTTCATAAGAACAGATGATCATGAAATCACAGAAATAATTATTCAACTGGCTTCTAACCAGGGTATATTACAGTTCATGGCTTGATACATAAAGAGATTTATGAACAGTTTGGAGAAAGTACAACCAATTACCAAAAGTATAGATATGTCTTTATACCATACCATAAATGAAGTCATACCTGTTACATAATCTTGTATCATTTAAAAAACATCATCATACAACAAGTATGATCATAAAACATAATATTTCCATGTTTTATCATTGCAAAATGACATGGGGCAAACTGATAACAGGCATAAATGACTTGGGACTTGAAAGCTTTAAGGGATTCAGAGTAAAACAGACCCATTACTAGTTCATATTTACATGTGTTCATTTATGTGGATATTATAGATATTAAAAGGAGATCAAACAAAATCATTAATAATTTAGTTAGTCTATAAAAGTAAACAACAAATCACCAAAATTAAAGAAAAACAAATGACATGTAAACTACTGGCTTGGAACAGTCACATAAAACCGTATTTGATTAGTTTATGTTACATGTAGTTTTTTTCAAATTTGCTTAAACATGTAGATGTACTGTCATGACTGTTTTGTTACAGATTTAGCAATTTGAGTATTTTTTAAGAAAAGCACCATCAAAAAATGAACATGTGTACTTTTCCCGCCCCTAATAACACAACATTTTTGTTTGTATTAAATTTAAAATCCATTATTATTTACAGAGTAAAGATACCTCAGATGAATCTCTTGCTGAAGAAGTTCTCACCAACAGTAATGGATGCCAAGTGTACAATATGTTCCAGGCA
Organism: Limnoperna fortunei; assembly: GCA_944474755.1. Lineage (NCBI taxonomy): Eukaryota > Metazoa > Mollusca > Bivalvia > Mytilida > Modiolidae > Limnoperna > Limnoperna fortunei. Next base: position 39,431,332 of record OX104117.1, on the reverse strand, counting down.
TTGTACAGATCATCGTTACAGTGTCCAGACTGTAGCAAACAAAGCAACACTTTTGAAACATATCTGTGCTTGTCGCTGCCACTCCCGCACAAAACTAAACGACCTGTATTTGTAACGATTGTATACCTGGATGGAAATCCAAGGCAGGCTAGAGTTGGAGTGAATATAAATATCCAGGATACTGTCAAGGAATTACGGGAAATGCTAGCTGATAGCATGAAGATACCTGTAACTCAGGTATATATATTGCATTATAATTTTAACTTCGGTAAAATGCATACATTAAATTTATTAAAAATGTATCTGTCTACAACCCAATTATATAGAATTTATTATTGTTGATACTTTTATGAATTGACCCATTTCCAGTTTTACATGATTTACTAGTATCTCCCCTTTTACTTCCCGTTAAAAAAACTACAGCTGTCTCACTAAATGACTATGATATTGAAATACAAGATTTTGCATTGTTTGTCTATGCCAATTAAATTTTCATTTAATTAACCTCATTAGTAGATGTTACTATAGCCATAGGCAACAGGTGAGTTTGAATACAACACAGATGTCACTGGTATGCTTGTTTATTCAAGCTATAAAACAGCTGGGGTTCTACCTCCAATTAGCATCAGGTAAATAGGGTAATGAACATTGGTTAATTAATAACAATCGCGTTTAAACAGCAGGCGGTTTTAATAACCTTCCTCACACCTGTCATTCAACTGAAGCGTGAAAATTTATCAAAGACAATTGTCCATTTCAAAAGTTTTCAACAGGAATAAGTGCGGCTTTAGCCACAGTTTTTAGTACCAGAAGTGGACAATATGTGGCGTTTTTTAAAAGTCGTCAATTGTCACATTGTTATATCCTGCTGAAGAAGATATACCCTTGTCCGTCTGTTCCTAAGTCCGTTATGTAATCTCATTTTAATTGAAACCAGTTCATTAGTTTCTTCTAAATTTAAGTCATTTTTGTAATAGTAACAGCCTGTCTGACATTTTATAAATATGATTAAATATATATTGTAATATTTTTAAAGTGCAGTTTAAAAACTAATTGTATCAAATTTTTTAATTGGTGTATGGTTATACTCCCACTACAGATTTTAATAGTTATGCTAGCTAAGTAATATTGATCTCGATGCATCATGTTCATTATCACAACTTATATTGTATCAGTCTGCAGAAGTGTTACTGTTATCAATAAAGCACTTAAATATTTTCTCCTTTGCAATATCGAGTGACAAAAGATCAATCATCATAGATAGCCATTAGGTAATTTTGTTGTTATAAGTAAGTATATAGAGCTCTTTTGAAATGGGACTAAGTAAATACAAATAAAGAAAGATATTTAAACTTTGTTGTTTACTTTTATTAAATTTGCACAAACTAGTACAATTCTTAACACTATAAATAACTATAATATAGCAGTTTGAAGTTCTGAACTATACATTAGGACATGTAGGAAAAGTACAAAATGTATGTACATGTATATACATGTATAATGCTTTGGTAAGTATTCTTGGTCTGCACATTTGTTCTTGAAATAATTTTTTGATAAGACATTCATGTAGTTGATTTATTTTCTAATTCTTTTGATTTGTGTGTACTTCAGTTGGTGTTGTGCCAGATACAGGAGGATGGGTTTAGATGTACGTTCAGTGATGATCAACCTATTAGTGATATATCAGAGACTGAGATGGTATATGCCTTGGAAACATTACCCATGCCAGCACCAGACAGTGTGCAGGAATCACCATATCTGCAGCTGATAGTTGTTCATACTGTTCGGCAATCCTCTCCTATAAAATAGTAATGTCCATTTACAGCTATAAATAGAAAATATTTGCAGTTGGTTAACCATTGTTGTGATTCAATGTAATGTTATACTGTGGCTCTATTTTCTTTGTGGTTGGAAAAAAAAGTTGCTGTTTTGACCATACATGTACACAGTTGTGTAGTTTTACTAGTATCATTACCCCTATAAGTAATTTTATTTCACTGAGCACTGAAATTCCTGGTTTGCTTGTCCCCATATCAAAAAAAGATAAATCCACAGTAATACATGTACAGTGTACTGAACATGGCTAGTAACTACAACTTCTAGACCATGTAAATTGTTCATTGATATGTCAAAAATATATTGTGACAATGTTTATTTTATTATACACTTATAACTGTAGGATGATTTTTTTCTAATGTTCTAATACTTTTTTTTATAATTTTAGTTCTAGATTCAGTCCCCCACAAGTTTTAAAAGTTGCTAGAGATGTGGACTATAAAATGTTACAACGAGAGATTCTGAAACATATGGCAGATTGTGTCAAAGAAGGTTTGCTTTCACAGGTAATTCCTACCATATGTTATGGTACACACTCTAAAAACATGACGATAGTTGAAAATACACAAAACAGGTTACTGTAATTTTGAAAAATAGTATCTAAAATTAATGTGTAATTGGTGAGACAAAATAGCAAGTGCACCAATGTGTTCAGAATTACATGTATTCTACTTTGAATCTATGTAGCAGAGTGATTCTAAACTCTGTAAAACCACACTATATATATCTGTTTCGATGTGTTTTTGGTTGAGCAAAGCTTTGTATATGGCATCATCATAGCTCAACATTGCTGCTCTAGCTGTTATGTTACTTTAATGGTTGTCAGGAAACTTAAATGCAGTGAATGCAGTTGCTAATGAGTTTTAAGCCACAGTCTGCAATACTTGTCAAATGATTTTAGATTTTGATGCATTTTAAGTGTTTGTTTATACTTCAATGAATAATTTCTTCCTTAAGTAATTGATTATCATACTTCATATCAACTTAAGATGTGACTTGAAATAATCGGAGATATCTTTGTTTAAAATTATATTTACTCATGATAGACATAACCTATTATTAAGGTTGGCTGTAAAATTTAGAAAATTTTGAAAGCAAATGGTTTGATCAGATTATACAATAAAAAAATCAATAAAGCTTTATATTGTTGATACTTCAATCAATGAGGATTACAATAAAAAACAGTTACAATAAATTGTAACTGATCAAGAAATCAATTATGAATATTCAAAATTTTGACCTCTGTATTGGATAGACTAGTAAGGATGAGGTGCAGACTAAAGGTTGCAAAATGCACTGTTTTTTTTTTTATAATGATAAGGTAAAACACAGGAAACTCCAGCGAAAAACATTTAAAGTTGATTTTTGTTTACTGTTGACATGTGTTATTTAAAATGACATGTTAGTGTAAAATAAGAAGTATGGTGTCTGGGGGTGTTACCATTTTTTAAAGTTGACTGCTAATTAACAGAATTAGACTGAGAAAGTTCAGTAAGTTCATCTGTACAGACAGATTAGTTTTGTAAATGAAGAATGAATGACACAGTTTTTAAGTTTTCTTTATTAAAGTTTCTTTTTAGCTCACCTATATATAAATGCTATTGCCATCACTTGGCATCCGTCATCGTCAGTCGTCGTTAACTTTTCTTAAAAAATCTTCTCGTCCAAAACCACTGTAGGGATTGCTTTGAAACTTTGCACACATCATCAGTAAAATGTCCTCTACAAGTTTGCCCAAATCGTTGTCATCATGGCTAAAATTAGATCAGGGAGGTCAAAATACTGTTTTTGGCTTATAGTTCAAAAAGTATAACAGCTACTGGAAAACCGAAGAGGCTCTCCTTCTTCAGCATCATTGGTTCAAAGTTGTATGATGACTCCTTGTTGTCGATATTGATGATTTTTGCCATTTTTGCCTCAGAATCTTGAAAATTATTAGAACTAGAGAAAAGTTAGCATTGCTTAATTGTTCTACTCTATGACAGCTACAAAAATGGCATTAGGGTCAAGTTTGTCTTATTAATCGTTTAAGAGATTGTCAAATGAACCGTCTAGGAATTATTCTACTTGAACATTTTTTCAATGAATTTTAATTGATTTAAAATATCTCCAATTTAACCAATGAAAGGACTGCTTTGAAACAAAGCACACATCATCTTTAGGATGTCTTCTATCAAAATTTTTCAAATCATGATAGCTGACTACCTACATAGCTATGTTGGCTTAAATAGAAAAGGGGGGAGGGGGTCAAGATAGTATTTGGCTGATAGTTAAAAAAGTATAACAGGTACAGCAAATTCGAAGTTAACTTCCCTCCTAAGCATCAAAAGCTACTTCGTATAGTGTTATTTCCCATAAAAGGTCATACAAAAGTTTTAAAAGGTATTGTCACTGAAACCGGTTAAACAATAGAAACATAAAAAAATTCATTAGATGGTTCTCTATGAAGCCTATCTTTTTTATTCAAAATGGCCTCCACTGCAGGACTTAGTTTAGGACACTTTTGGAAAAAGTTTTAAAAGCCTCTTCTCTGAATCCGGTTAATCAGTCGAAACAAAACTTGTCACCAGTATTCATTGGTTGGTCCTCTATAAAGTTCATATTTTTTTGGCAATTAGAAATTCATAAGGGCCGCCACCATGGGACTAAGTTTAACACAGGACCATATGGGAACATTTTTTAAAGGCTTCTCCTCTGAAACCGCTTTACCCATCAAAACTAAAGTTTTTAGGAATATTGATCAGATGCTACTCTATAATTTTTGTTATGCCAATAAGACAGTTAAAATGGTCACCATTACCATTACAAACTAGGTTTAACAGTGGACACTATAGGAATAATTTTCAAATGCCATCTTTTCTGAAACTGTAAAGCTGATTCAAACCATATTGTATTTGAATGTTTATTGAATGGTTCTCTTATAAGTTTATGCCTGCTTATTTGATCGAAAATCCATTATTGCTGCAGTTGTAGGAATTAATTTAACATAGAAACCTACAGGAAAATTTTTACATGGCTTACTATCTGGAACTATTGAGTCAGTTGAAACCAAACAGCAAGATTCATTGATTGGTCTCAACAAATATAATGTTATTTATGCCATTAGAAAATAGAAAATTACAGAACTTAGTTTAACATCAGGAAAATCCTGTGTGTTCATGGCCTATATAAATCAGGTGAGCAATACAGGCTCTTGAGAGTCTCTAGTTATGGAAAGATCCTTATTTAATAAAACATTGATATTGCAGTTGAATAAACCATGAAAAAAATCAAAAGATACTTAATCAATATTGTACCACAATTTAAAAATATACCCTTTAATGAATTGGCATAATATTTAAAATTGTATATAGAAAATATGTATTTTTGACTTGTTTAAGAATTAATGATAATGGTCTCTGAATTTTTTTCTTATAGAGGAAAATTTTTAAATATTTTTTTCTCTAAGTTAACCTGAACTTAAAATTAGCAGAATACACTCTTCGATCTTATATTAAAATTTCAGGTTGTCATTTATGATATTTCTTGCAAATTTGAAACCCTGAAAGGTCACAAAGAAAATATTCTAGAAATAAGGTTCTCATATCAATCATAAAGAAACTAGTATCTAATTAAATTAGCTTCCAGGTATCATGTAAATTAGTTCTTCAATACAACTCCAGTATTAAAATTCCATTCACTCTTTACAATTCTTCACAGTCAAATATTCAGTTAAAAATTATTTTTCTATCCCTCTGTCAAAGTTCATGTCAAATGGCAATTTTAAGGGTTATGTAAAATACATGTAAGTTGAATATTGCAATTTTTTCAGAAACTAGACATTTTATTCCGCTTAAGGGTTTTAGACGGTAGCTCTGGTAAAGAATATCTTCCACATGATGTTGAAATGCCATTATTGACACAGTTGGTGGAAAGGTAAGTTTCACGTAACTTACATATAAGTTTTGTGCTTATGTAACATGTAGGTACATACCATGTGGAGTACTTGTATAAGATGTCATATACCAATGGTAAGTACTGCATGTCATAATTCTGAACTTATTCAATTAAATCCAACATTGTAGAAACAGTGTACAAAAATGATTGTTTAAATTGAAATGCTATCAGATTGAAAATTTGACTGTTAATATGTTATTACGGTAAAATGGTGCAAATAGTCTGAATTTACGTATTGTCCTAGCTCCTTTTTTTAGACCAGAAAATTACAGAAAAATGTCTATATGCATGTACACTCTGCTTGTACCCAAAAAAATCCAGAGAAAAAGACGTCAGAGTACGACTTTGCCGTGCTTTTTAAAAAGTTTTAACTGGAATATGTAATTGATTCTCTCATGAAATATCAATTATTTTTATAGTTTAATATATTTCTTGTGCTGATAACAAATTAAATAATAATTAGTGCATTGTAATAATTTTTATTCTGATCGTTGTTAAAACAAAGTCCACAGATCAAACATATTCTGAAACCAAAACCAAACATTCATTAATCAACAGAAAAAACAGAAAGATTAGGCCGTTTTTATTTAATTTGTTCATTTACGGACATCAGCGCCAAAAAATTAGGGTAGGAGGAGGGAAAAAAAATATAAATTTAAATTCCAACTTTTCAGATTTTTTTTTTTCAAATTTGAATTAAATTGGGTAGGAGGCAAAATTAAAAAAAAAAACTTGCTTATTCCATATTCATGATATTTGGTCTTCACAGACAAGCATTTATCCACTAGTATCGCCATGCTGTTCATCAGTTTTGAGCTCATGACATGTAACCATTATAAATTTGGTACCAAAGCTTCCCAGAACGTGGATTGGGGTGGTGTCAGGTGTGACAGTCCCATTGGTTACATTTGTAGCTCATGTTCTTATTTCATCAATCGCCACTTTAAAGTTTTCTAAATGAGTGTTTATGACCTCTTCTACAGTGTCAGGGGTCACCACACACACTCTAAAAAAGTAGGGAGGTGTGACTTCTCTCTGATAGGGAGACTTCAGGGAGACACTTGGGAGAAGACATGGGACTGTACAAATAATTAATTTCGTAGTAGTTACACACATTTTTCATTATTTACATCAATTTCCAGGATTTTTTCTCTTGTGTTTTTAAAACATAACACACTTATTTTCAGTTTTTTTTTTCTTTCTTTTTCATTATTATTCACGGTAAGCAATATCAAACAGTAAATAACCTTTATCATTAATCAATGAACAAAGCACCAGATATAACGACTATTTTTCTATCTACTTCCGTACTTGTAGCCATACAAGGCATTCACAAATAAAAATAGATCAACAAAAATATTTGTATATGTGTAGACCTAAACTTCATTCATGCAGAGACTATCTATACTATATATAGTTAGTATAGACTGTCCCTGATTCACGAGTTCTTGTATATCATAATATTCCTAATAGTTTGTTATGAACATGCCATGTTTATCTGAACAAAATTTCTAAAGAAGATAGATAGAATAACATAACATTAAACCCAGAAATAATTCTTCAGTTCAGCACACTTCCACTAGGACAAAGTTGTGCTGATCCGAATTGCTTCATGGGACACCCATCTACAGAACTTATCATGATGTCAATAATTACTATACATCTTTATTCTTTCAAGTGCAGCTCATATATTTATCAAAGAAAATTGTTAAAATACAATACACTTTAAAAGAACTGAAGTTTGAAACCAATTAAAAGTGTTTGTTTATAAACAAAATTACGATTTTTCATTTTGGGCCGTTGTACTTTACTTTTCTTCATTGTTCACTTCCGGTAATTAGCCACATCCGGTAAATAAACAAATGGCGCGTAATCCAGTTGAAAGACGTAAATCGTTTGAAAATATGTAAAATACGCAAATTGTTTGCCGTTTTTATCGGAATTACACATTTACTGATAAATTGGTAGTCAGGGTAAATTATTTGGACCAGATTTACAAGTAACTTATGTGAACAATCGGGCGACTTAAGGGAAATAACAGGGCGACTTCGACTTCGCTTTTGAGGTTCCTTAGGGCGACTTCAGGTCCCATTAGGGTGACTTTGTCGCCCACTTGGCCCAGTGTGGCGAGCCCTGAGTGTCATTTGGATAACATTTAATAAATTTTTTATCCGACATAAAAGTATTGTTTGTTACAGTTACTTCCAACTGTAAAAAGATGGATTCACCTTTTTAAGTATCTGGTTCCCGATAGTCTGTGTTCCTACAAAAAGGTTACCTTCCGATCGGTATTCAGTGTGATTCCGATTACTGGTTTATGGTCAAATATTTGTTTATGGGCAACCAGCAGATAAATGTAAACAATGAAATTACCGTTTATTTTTTCTGGGGAGAATCATAAGAAAAGCGGTCGGCGGAAATAATTTACAGATGAAAAAACACTTTTATTTTTTTCACAATCTTAAAATTTCGGGTCGGCGGATCCGTAAACCAACAAAATAAATAATACCGGCCTTACACAATTTATTTTAATCCCTTAATGATTGCAATCAAAACATGGATCTTCAACAACTTTAGGTTACTTGCACTGGCAAGTAAAGATGCCATATGCATTTTATTCAAACAGTAAAGCATCTTCTTAATATCATATTAGTAAAATCATTGTTAATAAAAATTTATATCAATTTGAAGTATATTATATGTAAGTTTATCAAAGAATCATGTTAATAGTACGAAATTAACTGCAAATAACAAAACAACAAAGTGGCGACCACCAGTGACGATGTCTAGAACGGGTAGAAAAAAAATTGTCTGATTCTATAGTTACATTTCATTGGCACCCTTCCTTCTCAGATGTCATTAAAAGAAAAAAACTGCTTACAATACACCCCTTTTTACTGTATTTTTAGTTTACAACATGGTAACAATGCTCATCTGTCAATTATACACAATCAAAGTGAAAGAAGAATTATCTTTTTTCTCATATAAATGTAGTAGATACAGTAGTCCCCCTCTTATACGATCCCCTCGCCAGCGACCACCCGCCTCATCCGGCCGAAAACCCTAATGCATTAAGTGTTTCTAATGTAAAATTACCTCTCGCGAACGACCACCCCTCAAACGCGACCAGCGACCAGGTTTTCTTGACACAACAACGTAAATTCCCCTCACGAACGACCATTTTCACTGACCGGATGTTTATTTTGGAATTCTCGAATGGAACGTGATTTGGTTTTATTATCGTAAACCAGGGTGCCGTTTCATAAAGCGATCGCTAATTAACGTGCTCGTTATCCCATGCAATTTAAATGAGATAACGTGCACGTTAAGCTAACGATCGCTTTATGAAACGGCACCCAGTTCGGTAACAGTTCAACGACCGGTAAACAAAATGTCGAAATCGCGTAAAAGAAAGAGTTTAAGCTGGATTAAAGGGGAAAACAAGTAGGATACTGTAGATCAGTTTGATTTCGGCATTACGGAAATCGGGTTTCTTACAAGAAGACTTAAATTTTCAACAAGGAGATAATAGTACAATGCACCAACATAATCATAAATCCAAATTTACAACAAACGATGTCAAAAACTTGGGAAACTGGAAACAGAGAGAAACCTGGATTTTTCCAAACTAAACGGAACCTTAATAAACTACGAAGTGGAACCTGGGCAGACAATAAAAGTGATAAAAATAATGATAATGCAGATGAAACAGGAACAGAAACTTTCACTGATAAGAAGACTTGGAATTCTTATATTATCATTACACATTTTTAACAGATAAAAACTGCATGAATTCTTTTTATTTTTATTTATACTGAATAATAAAATACAAATATTTATTATGTGTGATTCTTGATCACTTCACAGTTCTTGTTGCTAATCAACCGACCAAGCTCTATAAACCTGTGTTAGTGCGTGTATATCCCCTCAAGAAAGACCACCCCCATTATAAGACCACTTTCATGACTCAGATGGGGTGGTCTTATAAGAGGGGGACTACTGTATTAGTTTTTCCTAAATAAGCAGTTATGTATCAAAATGTTTGTAATGAAGATTTTTGTTTTTGTAGGGCTTTATCTATATGTAGAGAAGAGTATGGACCCCATCATATTAAACTTGTAGCTGAGTGGGAACCGACAGTACAAGAAAGGTTCATTTTCAGATTTATGACAATTAGAAGATATATTACAGAACTCTTATTGCTATTTTTAGATTTAAAATGAAATTTTGAATCAGGAGAAAAACTAAATAATCCACAAATCTGCACAAATAAAAATTTGTCATCTGATATTTGAGTTTTACTTGGCAATAATATAGTCAATTGAAATTACATGTAAGCAAAAAAAAATGTTGCTTTGTTATTTATTTAATTTCAAATTGAGAAGTGGATAGGTGTGTAGGCAGTTACATCCAGAAATCTTTAAAAAAAATATTGGTGTGGTAAAAATGTTCCTAAACAACATTGTTGGTTATGCTAAAATGGTCTAGAAACAAATCCTTCAGTATTTATAGATGGCCTAGGGTATGTATTCTGGCTAGATTATTCCCAAAAAATCTTGAGCTGAGTTAAGATAAAATCTATGTTTTAGCCAATCAAAACATTTTAGAATTTTGCTGTTGCTATTGTAGTTGAAAAAAAAGTCAGAGATTTGATGTCAGTCTGTTTTTGAGAAATCGAGGCCAGAAATGAAAGACACAAATATTTATGAGGCTATCAAATAGGAATATACTATATTTTCTTTTCATCAAAAGATTGACCCTAATACTAAGGTGCTTTTCTCAGATATACCTTTCATTTGGTATGTGAAATTAATATTTTAGGGTGATAGTAAATGAAAACAATGAAGTAGAAGAATATTCGTCATACAGACAGTTACGACAAAGTTTTCAACATCCATTTAAAGTTTCCTTAAATGAATGTTTACAACTGTTTACCACAGAAGAAATAGTAAGTAGATAAATGTTGTTTTCAACATTATTGTGTATAATTAACAGGTTACCTGTATAATGTATTTTAGGCACTAATAGTTGTCCCAAATCCTTGTTATTGTTTGGGATATTTTGTCCATAAATGTACCCTTAGAAAGGTTTCAGTTAAGAAAAAATAGTTTGAGTGAGTTAATTTAAGTCAACTCAATATGTAACTTTTATTTACAACACTGCAAATAACTTTTTCAAGAAGTTGTCTTATACTATTGTTTTTTTTCTTAGATTTAGTTTTTTTATTTTAAAACATTATTTTGTGCTCATCATTTCCTCGGATATGGAACTAGAATATAAGATAAAAGAATATTGTTTAACTGTGTATGAAATAAGAAATGATTTAACTGCATATTAAACTGAAATTTGCATGATCTATTTTAAGGGCTATTTTACTTTCTAAATATGCTGTAAACAATTCTTTACTATTTAATTACTTGTTGATTTAAATGGTTTGTTAAATTGGCAATAAGTTAATACGTTTCATATTTAACCATACATTGACCATGATTGGGAATATTATTTAAAAATAATTAATTCTTTGTGTAACAGAAGTCAGCACAAATAGGCTCCTCTATATGAGAATGGGTAGTTATACTGTTTCATTGTGTGTGTCTGTCTGTGACCATGTCTGTTACCCTTTTTCATTACATTTTTCTCAGCTATAATAAATGATACAATGCTGAAACTTTGTCAATAGCTTTGTATGATCGTGCAAAATTGTGGGATTGATTTTCTGTTTGTTTGTTTGTTTGAATGATGTTTAACCCCATTTTCAGCAATTTTTCAGCTATATCATGGCGTCCAGATTTTATTGGGGGAGGAAGCCAGAGTACCTGGAGAAAATCCCAACCTGCGGTAGGAAAACTGACAACCCTTGTCAATTAAGATTGGAGTAGAGTACCCACTACCCGCAGTGAGAATCGAACCCGCAACCTCAGTGTTGACAGACCACGTGATAATAGTAGACAAACTACCTTAACCAATTATAGAAAAACCTATGTAGATTAAATGTGCATTACAGAAATTGAAGTTAAAATATTTTAATGTCAAAAAGTATGTACAATAATTGTATTTTGACATTTTAGTTAAGTGGAGATGATGCTTGGAACTGTCCCCATTGTCAAAAACAACAAAAAGCTGCAACAAAAACATTAGGATTGTGGTCACTACCTAATGTTCTAGTCATTCATCTTAAAAGGTTCAGACAGGTATGTGGTTAGTTTGATAAAAAAAAATTTGCTTTAGTGTGCTAACCATGCTTTTTCAAAATAATAAAAATCTGTAATGCTTATTTACCTTTCAGGGAATTTTTTACCGCTTACAATTTAAGTATTTAACAAAAGCGTTTGAAAACTGACATTGATTCCTGAATCAATTTTGTCACTTGAATCCTAAATGGTATAAAAAAATCTATTATGCCAAGCGAATTAACAGGAATCAAACAATTTCACCTTCATTCTTGATCACAGCAGTGTCAAAGTTTCTACAGGAAGTCATGCTCCTTAGTCCACAAAAGGATCATATTATTGTAAATATCCGCCCTACTGGTCTGATCAGAAATGCAATATTTGGTTAAATATGTTATACCAACAACAAAATTAGCAAAGATTATGAGTATTTAATTCATTTTTTGAATGTTTTATTTGTTACAAATGGATTATGTGCCATTACCTGGTATACATCTAATTACCAACAGTGACCAATCAGGAAACTTTCTTTCAAAATATATTTTATATTCAATCATTGGCTTTGATTAATATATAATAATATTTAGTAGCTTTTTTATTTGATTTTAAACACCTTTGTTTAAAAGCCTTCAAAATCCTGGAAAATTCTCTATATTATTAAAATTAATATTTAAACCTACCCTACTTAATGGCATATAAGTAGGGAAATAGGCAGTAAACATTTATTTAGAGAAAAGTTCCGACTTGATAAGAAAACAATAAGGAAAAAAAACCATTAAAAATTAGTCAAGTTAGACTGCCGACATAGAAAGAAGACAACCGACGTAGACCTGTTTTATCATACTAAATAAAACTAATTTAAGACATTAAAAAGATTTTTTACATGAGCATTGCTATTTTATCTTATATCAAATTTAACATTGTGTATACAAAGTGTATGAAAATAGCAAGAAAACCAAATAAACAACAAGAGCCGAAATTCTAGAGACAATTATAAATCCAGATATAGACAAACATATAAAACGCAAAACAAAAACCAAAAACAGAAAAACAGGAAGTGAGTAATCCTAACCCAATAAAAACCTTGGGTACACTATGGTGCTCCATTGGAGTAACATCGTTGCGGTGGTGTTACGATACAGCTCACAATCAACTTTCACAAGGGAAAGTACAGTATTTTTCATGTATTACATACTTGATGTATTTATATGTTATTAATATTCTAGTAATATAATTAAGAATAATAACTGTTCTTTATGATACAATGTATCATTATAGTAACAATCATCAGAGTCTTTTATATTCTTTAAGTTTGTTTCACAAGCTTATAAATGAAAAAAGATTTTTTAAAAATTGTGGTGTTATTAATTAAAAACTGTTTTTATAGCTTGGTTCAAGGAGAAACAAACTGAACACATTGGTGGACTTTCCTGTAAAGAACATGGATATGTCAGACCACATTTTACAGAGCAATTCAACTAATAATGAACGCCAGATATATGACTTGTATGGTGTTTGTAATCACTATGGTAACATGTTAGGAGGGCATTACACAGGTAATTCATTTAGGTCATTCCATACAATATCTTTTATGTTCTGGCTATTCCAGAATTAATTCTGCAGGTGGTCAGGGTCACAGTTTGTAGCATGCATATAATTTCTATTGTGTAGTAATCTTAAACCTCAAAAAACTTTTTAAATACAAAATACAACCGCCTACATTATTTATATTTAAGTGCCTTACAGTTTGGTCATTTTATGTACCCATTAAACAAAGTTAAACTAAATAAACAGGAATTTTTAAAGAACAAATATGATTTTCAGCTGCAGCTTGAGGGCTGCCATTTTTCTGGTTTATGTTTGTATCTATTATCAACCAGGGATCTAGGTAGTTCATAATACACTTTTGTCGATTCTCACTGCAGGCAGGGTGTACTCGACTCCAATCTTAATTGACAAGGATTGCCAGTTTTCCTACCGCAGGTCGGGGGTTCTCTCCGGGTACTCTGGCTTCCTCCCCCAATAAAAACTGGACGCCATGATATAGCTGAAAAATTGCTGAAAGTGGCGTTAAAACACCATTCAAACAAACAAAACAAACATAATACACTTTTGACCACTAACAACACAGGCATTAAAACTGAAAGTGGCAAAACACTTCAAACAGGTTATTTTTTTTATATAAAAAAGAATCACATTATTTTACAATTTTTGTACAGGCAGTTGTTATTATTGTTGAAGCCATAACAGACTGTTCATTGGACACTTCTTAAATTAGGTTGGACGGAGTTCCAAGAAAATTGCTTACTGTGAATAATAAGTTTTTCTTAGTCAAAATGTTATTAGTTTGATGGAGAATATTATATACACTGTCTTTATTAAATATACCAGTACATAAGAAAACAAAATTGCTAAAAATTTAATGATCAGGAACAACCATTTAATGTAAGATTCTGTTCATTTACAATTATTGAGATTTTTCTCTATTGCAGCTTTCTGTAGGAATCCATTAGATGAAAAATGGTATGAATTTGATGATTCCAAAGTTAAGCCTTTAAGTGAAGCTGAGGTCAAAACCTCTTCTGCTTACATGTTGTTCTATCAAAAGAGAGGCACAAATGCACATGTCATTGAAGGGTTGCAGAACAGGACTCATTGGATCTTCAAGCTTTGTCCAGCTCTACTTAATGTAAATCTAAAAGATTTTAAAAATGTCAAGTTTGAGCAAACAAATCTACAAGAGGAAAATTTGCTATCTGTTCAGAGTCAGCAAAATGAGGAGACCGAAGGTATATTTTCACGACAAAATAGTGGAAGAAGTGACATGTCTTCTAAAAGTGATGATAAATCTCACATACTGGCACCCACTAATTCTTTGCCAAGACCTCCAGCTCATGGTGTGGGGCATGTTTCTTCAAAACTTGTTCATAATATTACATCTTCATCGCATACTGTCTCGCCAGAAGTGTTAAATAATGCACTTAGTCCAAAGTCACAAATTAACAACATACAGTTTGTTCCTGTTGAAACTAACTTGTCGCAATCTACAAAGAGAAATGGAGACTTAAAACAAGATATAATGGACAGTTCTCTTGATGTGAATTTAAAAGTGAGGCTACCTCCATCTGCAGGGACTAAACAAACAAATATGAAGGTAGATGTGAGTGACAAACCACCACCCCCTGCTAGGACCAATTTGTACGATCGCCAAAATGCATATAAACCATCAAAACCTGACAAGCCACCTGCCACCCCACCGAAAATTGAACCTTTTGTGAAAAGCTATTCTGAAAATTATTCTAACAATGAACCACAGGGTTATAGTAGTAATACTCAGAAACCAATGGAAATACCTCCAAGACTGCCCCCAAAAGAAAGTCAAAGGTCATATCCTTCACAAAAAACGAGGACAGATGGTGATACACAAAGAAATAGGAATGATAGTGATGTGCAAAGAAATAGGAGTAATAGTGATGCACAGAGAAATAGGAATACTAGTGATGCACAGAGAAATAGGACTTTGCAACAGAATAAACAGTATGATGACGTTGATTCTAAGAAACGTGTAACAATTTCATCACCACCACAAACAAGAAAGACTATCTCTACAAACTGGTCTACACCTCAACCTCCTCGTAAGAATTCAACAAACCAATCACCCCAGTCTCCTTTTAAAAGACAAAATTCAATTCCTGCTAAAAGGAGTTCCAGTTCTAGTAGATATACTCGTTTGACACCTTCCAGATCAGAAGAAGATTTGGCAACACAAACCTTGTCACGTCAGAGAGGGTATAATCCGAGGGAGGACGAAAACGGGTATGATCAGAGGAACGACCAGAAAGGGTATGACAAGAAAGAGGACCAGAAAGAACTAAGTGAGTACATCACATGTATTTATAGTTAGACAGGCATATTAAACTATTCAAAGTCTTAAGGTGATCTATTAAAGATGAGACATGACAATTGAAAGAAAAAGCTAATTTTTTTTATGTATTTCAGAAGAATTCTGCTAGTTTTGTAAACTGATATGATAAATTTCATACCCCCCACCCAAAATAAAAAACAAAATATAATACATGTATATATATACGTCTGTGTAGACTTACTGCCTCACTCTGAGATACAAAGACTTAATTTATTCTGAAATATTTGTTCCAATGATGGCCCATGAAAATACTAGAAAAACAAGAAATGTACTTCAAATCAATGAAAATTAAAACTTAACCTTTAAAATGTTGAATATGTCAAATAATATGCACAGTCAGGTAAAATATTCAACACTTGGTGAGGAGCTGTATCCATTGGAACCATGAAAAGTTTTGTTTGTTTCATATATCTGTATCCTGTGGCATGACCAAAGTTGCATAAACAGATTTCTGAAAGAAAATTACATAATATAAGGTTACATAGGTACACATGTAGTACCAAGTGGTCATAATTACTGTTAGGTGTAATATTTTTATAAAACTTAGAAATTATGTCACAGTGAAACTTTCCCCAGTATGCTTCAAAACTTGAGTTATCCACAAATGAGGTAGCTAAACTAATAAAAACATACAAGTTTGATAAAGCACTGATATAATATTTTTATTGCATGATAATAATTAAGTAATATAAATACAAGTATCATGCATTAAAGAACAGTCATCACTGATCATTAGTTATGCCATTATGCAAGTTCTTTATAATTTAAAAAATGCAGTTAGTCTGTTATAATTATTGTGATGTTTATCCTTTTTTTGACCTATTTATTGGAACATAGATTGTATTGTTGGAATTATAACACACTAATTATGCCCTGCCCCTGGCTTTGTCCATTCAGTCGTTCGTCGTGCCCTTTGTCGGTCAGTAATAAAATTTTTCCGTAGTACCATATAGTGTACAGCGATTTCATGCTCCTCAATCATCTACTTCTTGTTTACTGAATACTTTTTGTGGGGGTATCACTAGTGAGCTTTAGCTTACAGATACACTTATTGTAATCTGACCAGATTGGTAGAAGTTACACAGCTTTGATAATGTGATTTTGTGTAGTACAATATGAAACAGTATTTTTATGGCTTTTTAATGTTATTATTTCTTTTTTATGTTTTACAGATAGCATAATACCTAGCAACAAAGGAGTCAATGAAATAATTGATAAATACAATACATTGACAAAGAAGTCCAGTCCTAACCTTGAACAAGAAAAATTACCCATTGGAACTATCAACAGAAGGAATGCCCAAGGGAGATCATCAAGAAATGATGCATATAGAAGAAGTGATAGTTTTCAAAATGCTAAAAATAGCATTGATAAATTTGACCAACAGGGTCAGCAAAAAGTATCCAAATCAAGTGATGATGTTTACGAAAAAAGAGTTGGTCATCTAAGTAATGATTCTAACATTAATCAGAACCAGTCCAGCACTTATACAGAGCCAGTTGATAGATTACATATTTCAAAGTCCAAAACTGATGACAATTTGGCATATAATACTCCACATATCTATGAAGCAGGATCTAGGAAACCAGTGTACGAACCTAGCCATTCTGATGCTGCTTCTTTTTCAGATGATTTGAAAAGATACAGACCTCATAAGCACTACCCGATAAAACCTAAAGAGAAGATCAAGTCTTTTAAAAAGGAAAAGTTGTATTCCCCTTGTATAAAAGAATCGTCAGTGTGATGTGTTGTTTGTTTTGCTTGTTTTTCTGTTTGAATGAGGTAAATTTCAGTGTTTAAATACATTAAACATTTGCATGAGATTGACAAATATAACTTCCAGTAAAGTATCACTGATAATTAGTTGGAAAAATATAAATTGGTTTACTTTGAAAATTTGGAAAAATATAAAGAAACAAATAATTAAAGCAAGCAGACTAAAAATCATATTAAAAGAAGCTTTAATACTTATTTGAAATATGATACTTTATGATATGTACATGTGTATATTGAAAGGAACATCACCTATAGAAAAACGGTGGTCCTGTTCCAAATTTTGTCAACTGTTAACATTTATTTTTTGAACAGATTTGATTCAGCTTCTACATTTTATCCCTTGGTCTGGTTCCCCTTTTGGGCTGTTCCAAAATATTATACTGAGGTGTTTGAAGCACTTGGTCCACTGCTAATAGTGTGCCTTTTTTGTTTTGTTTTTATTTTTTCCACAATATTCAAAAGCAGATTTTACTGTATATCATGAATACATATCATGTAGAGTATGAAGAAATTATTTTTGGAATGAAAATTGTAGAGTTGAAGACTGATAAATGGCATTTCTACCTCAGTTGTATAAAACATGACTACTTGTAAATATTTTAGTTGTCTGTGTTCAGTCCTACAACCCATGCAGTTTAATATAAAGTGTAAGAAAATCCTCCTTAACCGAGTTTTATCGAACCACCCCATAATATTCCATTTTCTCTTTTGTGTTAGAGATTACTTGGTATTCAGACATATGGCAACCATCCATGATAGCAGTTTTAATTTACTGCTGCTTTGATTATTTGGCTAATATCTTTGGACACATTGATTTGGTAGGACATTTTTGTTGAAAAAAAACGGGTAAGGAGTCTGAACAAGGTTCAATTTTATATATAGGTTGTAGCAAGGAGTGATATGTATTTCTGTTTGAGAATGCCATTTGGTAACCATTTCCAGCATGTACTAGTAGCAATTGTCCCTTGGGCAGTTGTCTGGAGGTGGGGGCAATTGTTCTGCTCCCTTGGTAATAGTACCCTGAAATTATCTTTGGTGTTTAAACCCCCACATTTTTTTTAGTTACAATATTCAGAAATATTGAATAGTATTAGGAGCAATACTGTAGAAATAATTCTGGTATTGGAAACTGGTGCACTGTTCTAAGAAATATGTAATTACGTCACCAGTAAAGGATAGAAAATTTAATTAATTATAGAAGTATTCTTTTTTCACCGAAGATAAACTATGTAATTTTATTTGCAGAGAAACACTTTCTTTTGAATTTGTTCATATATTTTGTTTATAAAACATGTCCTGTTGCAGTATTTTATCAATGTACTGGTAGAAATTTTGTGTTCTATAAATACAAGACATTATTTGTTTGAATATTCATCAGATTGAAATATTAAAGTGGCAATGATATTGGTGCAATTGTCTTATTGTTAGATATTTTAGTGGTGTTTTGATTGCAGATTTTATTATATGACATTACATTACCTTTTTTAAGATTTATTCCTAAAAGAAATTTCTTATAATAAATATGCACTTCTCTATATAAGATTGTTTAATATTCAAATACTGTTTATTTAACAAATTTTGGAGGACACAGATTTTTTTTTAATATTAAGAAAAAAATATTATCAGACTTAATATAATGTCCTGTAACATAGCAAGGAATCTGTAATTTTAATTCGGACATTGTTTCTCAAGATAGTTTTCCTCAAGAGAGACTATTGCAAACAATAAAATAGCTTTCTTTAATTGAAAAGTGAACAATATTGACAAATATTTCATGTATTTCATTTTTTTATTTCATGCTTCCAGAACATTCCCATTTATTGCATTGTTTTTCATGTCTTTGTGATCATTTTTTAAATGTATTATTTATACTTAATGACATTATTGTTTTTGAAGATTTTTGCTGGAATAGCGAAAAAAAAGGTAAATCAAAGTTGTTAGAACCTTTTTATGGTTGTTTTTGTAAATTATTTTAGCTTTTTGAACATATTTTTGTATTGAATAAGCATTACAAATGTACATCTGGTGCATTTTGTTTGGTTTTTTAACTCATGCTTTCAAAACAATGAATTTTTTTAAGAATGTTCTCAATGTGAAATTGTGCTTTACAGTGTTAAATGACTTAACTACATTGGCAGTAATTTTGTGCACATTTGTGTTTCTGGACTATCGGTAGATTATACCTTATTTATAATATATTGTAGGAATTTTTTTGTAGTAAAATGAGAACTGTAATGAAAGTTAGAGTGATTGTTTAGTGGAGATACTTTGTAAATGAGATACTTGAATTATTCGATAACCACTGGTTTATTGTATGAAAGATGACAAGGGTATAGAGTGTTTGTGCTGTGCCATTGTATGAAGCTTTTCGTAAGTTTTTTTTAACTGGTCTGGCTTAGATATGTGAATTTTGTCAGTTTGTTTTTCTTGCCTTTACTTATATATTTATTAATGTAACCATATTGGATTTTAAAGAGAATATTCTAAAAAACTACACATAAGATTTTTTAAAAGCTATTTTAATAGTGAATTTTAACTGGAATACATTTTTGCATAAATGGATTCATTGGATCTTATAATTGGATGATAATTAAAGGGATTTTTTTGTTAACATTACTTGGTTTATTTAATATTATGGCGATATTAAATTTCAATGACATATTATTATATTATAAATACTCTGTGAAATACATTTTCACTGTTAAAAACCTCACAGTAACTTTCTCTCAAACCACAGAAATTGGAAGTCCAGAAACTAAATTAACCCACTGTATTTGTTTGAATGGTGTTTTGCACCACTTTCAGCAATTTTACAGCTATACACAGTATTTAGTATTTCTAAACCAGAACAGAATATTTCCTTTCTTACAAAAACTATAGATTTGTATTTTATTTTAAAAATTGTATCATTATGTTATCAAAAATGTTACATAATCATTTGATCTGTTTTTTATTTGTAAAAACTGCCATTCATTAAGGTTGTCAATTTTTGTCAATTTTTAAGCAAGTGCTTTTCTGATAAACCAGATTGTATATAGTATAAATAAAAAGTGTATCATTTACATATCATTTATAATCATTTACTTATTTAATGGTTGTGTTGTTTATTTTTTTTTAATTCTAAAACAGTTTGCATTACTATTTGACTGATATAACAAAAAAAGAATTAAAATTTGAATTGTAATTTACAAGTACACCAAGACAATTTCTTCCATATACAATTCATTTTACTGCAGATCTGTTTTATGTGTTCTAATTTAATGTTTTACTTGTGACTATTAAATTCAGATGGTGAAATTGTTTGGTATATATTGACCCAGAATAAGAATGCAATATTTGAGATTAACTATTTATTGTACAATTCAATGCTTTTGGCAAAACAGCTTGACCTAGTATTATTGGACATTGTTATTGCTGTAAACAAACATATAAAACCATCAATAAAGACTTTGTCATATTTTAAGAAAGTTATATACATTATACAAGAATTATTAGCTTAATTGATGAATTATAAAATAGTTTGATGATAAAAAAAATAATAAGCATGGAGCATTGTCTTGGTTTACAAAATTTAACATTTAAAAGTATCGCAAAAGAATCTTTTGGAACTGAATAACTTTTAATTTGCTTGTTATTTTTTTAAGTTGTACATTTTTTAAAGGTACCATAATATAATGTGAACTGTATTAGATTGTGTACTAACATTCAGAAAGTTAACATTCCTCAAGCGTCTGTTTGTAAATAACTCTATATGGGGATTAGGGTTAGAGTTTCGACCTAAATTTTAAATATTTTTTCCATCTACATGCAAGTGACATTGTTTAAATAATGTTTACAACCAAAACATATGAAGTTAAAAATTATTTTATAAAATTATAAATTCATAATTTACACCAGAAGTCAAATAAAATTGTAATTATATTTTTATTGTTGATTTATGTTTGTTTTATGTTACTTAAAAGTTTATGTTACATTCTATTTTTAGCAGAAAATTATTTTAATTATATTTTCCATTTTTTCAGATGAATTGTTGTACAATAGAAAAACATTCCGAACATTTGATTTAATCAATGTTGCAATAGTTAAGAGAATCACCATACATTAAACTGTACATAGAAGTGTACACTTGGTGTACTTCAGGATCGAGCAGTGTATATGGCTTTTATTTGTAGTCATTGTGTTATGTACACCTTATCGATTAAACTGTTGAAAATTGTATTTTGTCTTCTTTCGAAATATGTACACAAGAATGGATGGTGTTCAAATCACAGATAAATGATGTTTAAATAACAATGTGGCCCTTTTTAGCATTTCATGTGAGCTTGTGTTATTACTTGGCATCCGTCGTATTGACATTGTAAATTGCTTAAAAGATCACCAAGAACATGTAGTTGATCAAAATTGTCCAACCACTCCTTATAGGAGTTACTGCCATTGACAGTTTGTTCATGAAATTGTCAGTTTTTGTCCTATAACCTAAAAACTATGATGGCTAGAGTGAAACTGTAAATTGCAAAAATGATCATCAATTCAAGCCCTGCAATTCACTTTCTTGGTCTGAAATTGTCAGATGACTCCTTATAGGGGTTACTGCTTTTTAAGTGATGATTTTAGACATTACCAGTATTTGACTGAGAAATTAAAAACTAATGCCTATAGTAAAACTAAATAGCAAAAATAATCAGAAGGACAACATGGCCTACAAATTATTTTATTTCCGAAAATTGTCAGACGACTCCTTATAGGAGTTTTTGCCCTTAATAACGATTTTTGGTGAAATGTGTAGTTTTGCAGTGTAACTGAAATTCTAAAACAGGTGCAGTGAAACTGTAAATTGCAAAAATTATCAGGAAGGCAAGGCCTTCAATCATTCTTTATCCAAAATTGTCAAATGACTTGTATAGGAGTTATTGCCCTTTATGGAAGGATTGGGACAATAAGTTTTTGTGTTATGAATTCATATTTTTAACAGCTTGAATTAAAACTATAAATAAATAACTAAAATAAAATGAAGGACAAGGCCTACAAGTCATTTAATTTTTCAGAAATCGTCTGATGGCACCTTATAGGAGTTGTTGCCCTTAATCAGAATTTTTTAGTTTTCGCCCAGTAACTTAAAAGCAAAAATTTTAACATGGCTCAAAGTCATTTGTGTTCCTGATGAGCAATTAGCAGTATCAAGAGGATAAATGGATGAAAGAAAAATCGAGAGGTTAAGGGAAAATCAAGAGAATTTCAGTGGAAATCACTGATTCAGATGGGAATCCAAATCTAATTTTATAGCACATTTCATGTTATCAGGTTAAGATGAAACACAAATTAAACCAGATTCCTCATTGAAGGTCAGCTTATAGAAAACATGTTGTGAAAACTTATTTTAAATACAGTGTTAAAACTTATTTTTTGATATGTGTCTAATAAGTAAGATTCAGAGGGCTTTGCCCCCTCTCCATCATGACCTACTTCCCTCCCCCCACAGAGCTTTAAGTAGACCCCTGCTGTTATTGTTACATCCCCGTTAATTGCAAATTCTTGATCTGCCCCTGCATATTGACATTATGCAGCTGTTATTATGAAATTGTTAGAGGAATTTTATACCACTTCCTTCTACAGCTTTCAACAAGAAAACTATGAAACTTCAAAGAAAGATTGCAGATATTGAAGTTGCTCTTAGAAGATTATTAAAGGAAGTTTTCCCAATTTTTCTAGACTTGCTAACAGTCATTTTTCATCAAATCTAAATGACGGTACTAGTTTTGTGTATGTTAATCAACTAAGACAGTATTTGAAATAGATCCTAAATTTTTTCCATCAAATTGAAAACCAATTCCCAGAATAAGGCACATGCTTTGCAACCCAGCCATTTAAGACTTTGGCAATTTTTGCTATATCAACTAAGAGGCTTTCAAAAGCATGTCATGCTTAACTTACCTGATATTTCAAAATAAACCAAGTAGGCTACATGGTATTCCTGCAAATTTTGTAATGAAGTTGTTATTAAGTGGTATAAGAGTAGATTTTTTTAACATTCCTACAGGACTCAAATCATAGTATCATTACCAAAACTAAAATTGGAATTAGACTGGGGTACATTTCTACAGAATTGCTATTTAATCTGCCAATCAGTTTGTTAGAGAAGTTTTTTTTTATTATTTAAACCAATCAGAATGCAACCATGGCTCTAGCTGCCATGTTTTATTTTCTTATGGGAAAAGAAAAAGAAGACCTAGCATGATTTGTGCACTATTTCGTTCATTTGTGAGGTGGTTTCTGAAAAGAAGCTGTTTGATTGGCACCGAGTTTAAAAAAGTAAAAGACTATCTCAGGTACATTCTACAAAATCATGACCCAATCTGCCAGGTTGTTTGTCAGAAAATATTTCATAGCTAATCACAAATGCACTAATGGAAGCTATATTGTTTCACATCAGAACCCAAAACTTCAAATTAAACATAACTACCCTTGCTTTATTTCTGCATATTGTTTAAATATAAAAGACAGTTTCTGAGAAGATCTGTTTGCACACACTTCTCATAAGCTCTTATGTTAAGCTATGGTCCAAGGGTGTGACCATGTTGACTTAAGGATCAGCATTTAAACTCAAACTAAGCGGGGGAGCCCCCTGGTAAAGTAGTTATGGTAGTTCGTCATCTACTATTGATCACCTGCCTGTCAACACTGAAGTTGCTGGTTACAGCCTCACTTTTTTTCTACTTTTTGTCGGGAGAAGAAACCCAAGTACACAAATTCTGTGACCAAGTAATTAAGGTAGCTACATAATCACATGGAGCTGCTAAAGGTTGTGAATTTTCCCCAGGTACTCTGGCTTCCCCCACCTCCCAAAAAAAAACTGGAGGCTGATTATTCTGAAAAATTCCTGAAATTGGCATTAAACAAAAAACAGTACAATAAGTGAATAGAAAACATTTATTTCAATTATTATTACAATAGAAATCTCATCAACGATGAATATATCACACAACAATACTGGCAAGGTTATGACATAATACCGGTAGTTAACAATAATTTGATTTAAAATAAATGCCACTAAATCAAGAAATATGTGAAAACCATTACACCTCACTGTTACATTATGATTTTTAAAGTGACAATATAAAATACTTTTGTTTATCACAATATGTTTATTTCATCACCTCCAATTACAAAATAAACATATTTAAACAAAAAACTAACTAGATTGTTGGTTAGTTACAATTCCTGATTTTTTTAATGCAAGGTTTTTATAAACTTAGAAAATAACTGAACCATTGTGGAAAACAATTACACATACTGTCTTTTAAGTTTTAATTTAAAAAAGAGAAGAAGGTGCTTGTCCATAAATTGCAGAATTTAGTTAGCCTTATCTAAAGAAAATGTCCACAATTCACAAGGCTTTATGCAGCCAGATACAACTTTTATTCTTTTTTTGCTTGTATATGCTACTAGAAATTTAGGAAACCTTACCTTTAAAATTTACTTCAAAAATTGCTTCTGTATCAACCATATTAAATTACTGTTAGGAATCTGTCAATAAACTTCCCAAGTACAATTGTAAACTTTGATCTATGATCTTTTGTTTTATTTCATACTTATAACAGTACTAAAAACAAACCACGCAGCAAATTAAAATAACCTTCTTGAAAAAAAAAGAGTTTTATTTACATTTAAATAATAATTTAAACGCTATATGTATTAACACTATTAAAACCTGACGATGAAATAATGGGCCTGGAATAGAAGGGTGTAAAAGAGGTTCCAACATGATGCATACAAAAATGCTGTCTCCCCCCTTCCCCAGATTCAAAAGTTCAAAGTCCCATAACTTCCACAAAATTTTGAGGATAGTAATTTCCAGGTAATATGCACAACTAAATATGGTGTACTTGCTACATACCAAGTTTTGTAAAATTTGGTGCAGTAGTTTCAGAAGAGTTGAGCGGGAACCATGATTTATGATGAATTTTTGGAAAATTCTAAGTTCAAAAATATGCACAACTACATGTTACATACGAAGTTTTAAAAAATTGGTGGAGTAGTTTCTGAGGAGTTGAGCGGAAAAACTTTGTGATGGACAGATGGACAGCTCAAAAACAATATGTCTCCCCATCAAGTGCGGGGGGGGGGGGGGGGGGGGGGGAGGGACATAAATATCATGAACTTTTACAGTGACAGAAAATTATAAGTTACTATTTATATTAACTTGTGCTAATCACTGTTAATAAAAATATCATTAAATGAGTTAATTAAAGATAAAGATACAAACATTTTCTTATCACAAGAACAAACTTTCATGTCACATAGTGTCTTAATGTATACATAATCTAAATAAAAACACAGATAATAAATTAAAAATCCTTAGAAACATTCTACCTTGTAGCAGTTTCACGTTTTAAAATGTGTAATATAACTAATCTGTTTTGTTAGTTTATATATGAAAATAAATTACTTTTTAAATATGTAATAAATTACATAAATAATAAGACTTTCAGTGGTGCAGCTAGAGTCTAAATGATGTGGAAGCCTTTTTTTGGCGAGGGTTCTGGGGCTGCTTTAACCCCAGGTAGATCCAGGGAAAGGATCAAATCCCCCAGAAGTTCCAGAGGTCTAGCATTTTTAACATTTAACTACAATCAAATTGAAAGCAAAACAGATTCATATTTCACATAAAAAAGATAATTGTTCTGGCCTAATTTTTAGCAAGCAACATACAACGATGTGGAAGCCATGGATTCTGAGCTTCTGTCTGGCTAAACCACTGACTTTAAAATGCAGAAATGCCTTTTACCTAAACCCTGAGATAAGATTTTATTTCTGACACATAAAGGCCATAACAAGTATTGGCAGGTTACAGCTTTCAGTGGTATTAGACCTGCTTTGCACCCAGAGGAAAGCAAAGATTCTGTGGTTACAACTGCGATTTAATTCTTGTTTTAATTCTTAAACGACCAGCAGATGCTTGCATTGATTATTATAGAAAATATGTATTTTATCAAGTTTTAATGATAATTGAACTATTTTGACTAGGTTAATTGAGGTCAGAGACACATATGTTTAAGTACAAATTTTTTTTTTGGTTTCATGTTTTATATATGAAATTTATTCTGAATTAGTTACAAAGTATCAATGCATCTTCTAGAAAATAAAGAACACTTTTAAATATCAAAATAGGGGTTAGAATATGAAATGTGCCATGTTTATTTGCCTTTATCAGCTTATCTAATTGTCTTTGGCTTTAATTATCACAGTTCTATATTCTATACCAACGTACTAGACTCAACCATCAGTCCCACATTACATATGAATACATCATAAAAATTTACATATATTGTTTATAATGTTAATTTTGGTGTTTTTTTAAGTAACCCTGATCTAAATAAATAACATTAAATTCATAATATTGTCACTTTCAATAAATGCCAATTACTTGTGAAAATGAAGAAATCTCTGATTAAATCAAATGAATTTGTTGAGATTCTTATAGCTTGACTCAACTACATGTATACTAATAACAAAATCTAAAAATCTAAAAAGCCCACATCAATCATAAAATAATTTAATTTGTTGTGAAAGTTAAAATCTGATTGGCAAATTCAAATGTAGCAACCTATATTATAGCGAGCATCGCAGATGCGAGCTATACGGTTACATGCGTGTGTGTAAAAAAAGTCACGTGATCCATATGAACAAATCCATTTCAGATGGTAGCTGAGCTATCCGAAGAAAATATTGTAGACGAACGAAAAAATATATAATATAAAAGTAGACAAAAATAATTTTGACATCGATAAAATCAAAGTGTTTTTTTTATAAATTACAAGAAAAATGCCAGACAATTTTTTTTTTAATCTGAAACGCTGTATTTGAAATTGATCGAGTTTTGTGACGTCACCAACACATTAGATAAGACGTCACGTCATCAATGGAATGTAGAGGCACTGTTAGGGGCTATGAAGTAACGTCATGAACAATGTGCGATGCTTGCATTTAGGCTGCGCCTACATTCATATTACAATATAATTGTGTTCAACTTATTACATATCATCTAATACTTTCTCATAATACACAGTGGGACGTAACATTAACAATCTGGACAATATTTCCATTACCATACTTGTATATGTAAGGCACTTTTAATTAATGACAACATCTAAGAAACCAACACACCAATCACAACAGAAAATTTTGGCCTTTAGTGCAATTTATTCAATCATATAACATGTTATTAAAACTTAAGCATATGCCCTACATGCAAGGAACACTAATATATAATTAAGACGTTGCATATATACCAATCTAATTGAATTACATTTTTCAGTCGTTTTCCTGTTTATGTTATTTTTCTAGCGACTTCTCTGTTGCCACAATAACAAAAAGGGAGCAGAAATAAGATGTACTTATTCCATGTGCTATTCTAATTTTACTTCGCAGTTTTATTTCTCACATTATGTGTTTATTTATTTCAAGGACTTAACCTATGTGTTATGTATGTCTTATTTCATTGTACATTTATATACATATTTGCACACACATTGCTTACAAAGCTAATGTTTTGACCGTTTCAAAAAAAGAGTGTAAATAAACAGAGTTCAATAATTTATAGCCACAGACATATTAAGGTGGTGAGGAGATATGATCTTGAAAGATAAAGAATGTTTGTATATAAACCAACAATTTGAAAACTGACTATTTATCTTTTCAGTACATATATTTATGAGATTTAACAATTTTTAAATATTTAACATCCTTTGTTAATTTTAACCAAAAAAAAAAAATGAATTTCATTGAACATTTCATTTACATCTTGTCTTGTCAATGATTGTAACAATATTATGTTTGGTATTATTTATTTTCATACTATTGGTTGCCAAACAGAACATGTGATAGATATGATTAATAATTTTTTAAAGTTACTTTGCCATAGAAAACCGCCAAGCAAGCAGATTTGGAAACCCAGATGATGCTCTTCCTAAATATTGTATTAACCAATTACTGGTCACTGACCATTTTTTGCCAGCAAGTAATTCTTGCCACCCAATATTTTTACATTTTTTGTGAAAAATTGGGATTTTAAAAGTGATAAGCATAACTAGTTTTGGATGGAAGAAACTGAAATTTATCAAAGGCTTAGCGATCAAATTTACTGGAAAAATAATGGCACAGTCACCAAAATGGTGAGAATTGCTTATGTCATTTTAATGGCAAGAACTACTCTCTGAGTAGTACATTTAGTAATAAAATCATAAATGTCAACTTAGAAATTCTATAAATTTTCTACTTTCAGTAATTCTGGTCATACTGGTTGGATAGCTGGTTTATCATTTAAAATTGTTGTAAGAAACTTTTCAAAGATTATGCATACTAAGTTTGGTTCAAATTGGTTTAAAGAGCTTTAAGAGTAGATTAAATTTTAAATGTTTATGGATAGACAACAGGCAAAAAGTGTTGACAAAAAATGAAAAATCAGATATCTGCTGATTTAAATAGTATCAATAAAGGGTTTACAATTATGTGCAATACTTTTCATTTTAGCACCAATAATACTTAGTCCTCCATTGCAATAACATAATAAATTAAGGCTTAATATAATAAAGTCTATCAATATTCATGTACCGGTAGTAACTTATACATAACTTTTATAATAAGGGAAAAAACATGCTGTACATATTTGTACACATTGTAATTTTTTTTCAAAAAACTACTTAAAAAAACATACACATGTACTGTGCAGAAATTCTTTTTTACGTGTATAATAGCCTCTTCTACTTCTGCATATTCTATATTTAACCATGCTCTAAAGTCTACACAAGACGACTTCAGATTTATTATTTGTGACTAGATGTTGAAATTTGATAGAAACAGTGTATGCAACAACAACACACAAAAAAATACATAAAAATGTCAAAACATAAAAAGGAAGTATTTTTGTGACCTAATGCTCCCTGATGATAAACACACACAGACCACAGTATACCACCTATCACCTATTAGCAGCGGGGGTATAATAAATGCTAAAATATTGCATGATCCTACAAGCTTCTGACAAATTGTAGTATTGTATCATTTAGCATTGCTGAGAAATGTGATGGAAAATTACAATTCCATATTCAAAAGGTAAAAAACTGAAATAAAATGGTTACAGACGGCTGAAAATTAACTAAATCTGTAAACAGGAAGTAGAAGTCAGAGAGGTCTGAAAATGAATCAAACAAAATGGCATAATCCTACAATAATACTGAAAAAAATTCAGGATTGTTTTATTTATCATTGCTGAGAAAAATGTGATGGAATATGGTAACAGGTGTAAAGGGGAGCACAGGTATAAAATTAGTGTGACTATTTCTTCGTACCATGTAAGAAAAATTCTGGTTTTGTGTTATCAATGAAATCAAATTTATGCAAAAAATTATTTTAATTCATAACTCTAATTTCAAGATAAATGCTGATATAAAATTTCTGAAACAAATATAAAAAATTTATAAAAGCTGAGTGAAAAATTATTTCTTGCCTTAATTAATTATGCAGGGTTCACCACAGGCTATTCAAGGGCGGTGCTCCTCCACTCTTGAATTTGTTTCCTCCACCCTTGAATTTTGAGCTCCATACTAAAGTTTGACTTTATTCCTAAAACAATGAAGTTTTTAAATACAAAAATTCATGTATATTGTGACTGGTAGCAAAAACACAAGTGGGAAAACAAAAACAAAGACTGATAACACTATTATGAATAAATAAATGTCGCTCTAAAATTTTTATGAGTAAGGAAATGGATCATCGTCCGACTTGCACCACCCTTGGATTTTGAGCTGTGGTGATCCCTGTTATGTCAATAGTCTAATACATGTATTATGCAAATTAGTAACCACTAGTGTTAATTTCTATCAACTCTGTTCAGAAAACTGCTGAATCCAGTCTATCACATCAGTAAGTCCTTTTCCATTAAAGGCACTTATTTCCAGAAGTTTGATTTGTAACTTTGTATTGGCTCTAACATCATCCAATCTAATAAACGACTCTACTTCAAATCGGGTTAAAGCTGATGGCTGATCTCTGTAACAAATACAAATTTATCAGTGATTCAATTGTAGGGATATGAGTTACTATGAGATATAACTTAAAAAAAAATGTTTTCGGGATGTGAAAACATCCAAACAAAAAGTTTTCCTTGTTTCACTTTGCTTGCTTGTTAATTGTTTTGTAATAGGGCCTTCTTTCTAGTTTACAGTGCTGCATATATGGTTAATAAAATAAATAAATAATTAGATTCAATGATTTTGCACAATAACAAAATTAACAGATATGAGTATTCATAAAACCCAAATCTTAATCTCATTATGTACATAAATATGACAAAACTTGTACACACAAAAAATGCACTAAACATATAACAGCAAGGGGCATACATAGACTAGTAATATTGTGGCATTTTGGATTACAGGGATAGATTGCAATTTTGTTGTCAGTTAGTCACAACACTCACATCATAAGGATAATGTTACATTTTATAGTTAATAGTTCATAAATTAGACATGTAAAATCCAAATTGAAATTAAAATATTACTTTATATAAAATACTAAAAATTCTTTTCATTGTATTGCATCCAATAATGGATGAAATTATCATTTTGAATACATTTAATAAGCATACTTAATTAAACATGTGTCAAGTAAACCACACATATTATGTACAGTATGCTTCATTGGTTCAAAGAATTTTATATTTCTTGCAATACCAGTAAAATATTATGTTCATTTATTTTAATCAGTGAAAAATCATTTGATAATATCTAAAAATATGTATGTATTGTGTCAAAATCAGAAAAATTAACTTTTGATACAAACTGGGTGATACAAGATGTACTTTTGTTAGAACTACTACTTATTCTCACAGAAAAACCGATGATTCTATGACGGTGATTGATAATGACTCTAATTTCTATGACTAAATTTATGTAAAAAAGCTTTGTTGAAAATTTTATATTTTAAAATTTTAAACATTAAGTTTTGTTCTGCCATTTTAAACTGCTTAGATTTTTTTAAAAATTATATCATAAATTTATATGTAGGTAAAACTAACTGATGACAGTTGCATACATTCCGTATCACATCTCAACGCTTTGCACCTGGTAGTGATACAAAATGTACACAACTATCTCAATGTGATACAGGTAGTTGTACTTACACATAATGTGTACTTGTTGGATGAAACTTGGTCAGGTGGTAGTCGTTAATTGGGCAAGCGTGCATATTAATCATCAACTTTGTAATGCCCACAGCCATTATCACAAGAAGATATTGCTCTATTTTGATTTACAGTTTTTCTAACAGCAGAAGTGAAAATGGAACTATATAAATGTGCCATCTTTTTTTAAGATATTTGTCATCCATTTGTTTTACAGGTAATTAGAAACAATACTTGTAGCTTAACGTCTGCTGTAGGAAAATGCAAACACTGCATTGAAGTTAATAAACACAAAAACTGAGCATGCATGAATTCTTCAATAGTTGTGTATATAGCAGGCATTATCATGTAGCTCAGGCATTACTAATGTTTCAGTCAATACCACTGTACCTCATGCAGTCAATAAATTATAACAATGCCACTATAGTACAAGTAAGACATAAGTCATATTATGCATAAATGCCTTATGGCATTTAATTTAAATGTTTGTAATAATAAAACATGATGATTTTCTACATAAATTAGGTATGTTGAATATCAAATGGGAACATTTTCTTTCACTTACATTTTATTCAGTAACAACAGTATAGCAGTATTTTGCACAGCCGAGTTACTAATTACAGTAAGGAACTGTATACATGATGCTGCTATTTGTAATGAGCTGGATACATCTAATACAAACTGTAAAAAAAAGGGTAATATATATAATGCCTGCAGCAAAAATACCAGAGGCTCTCAAGAGCCTGTATAGCTCACTGATTTATACAGGCAATGAAGATGGCATTTCCCTGATGTTAAACTAAGTCCTGTAATTTTAAATTTTGTACTGGCATAAATAACATCATCTTTGTTGAGACCATTAAATGAATCTTGCTGCTTGGTTCAATAGTTTCAGATATGAAGCCATTTTAACATTTTCCGTTAGGTATCTATGTTAAATTAATTCTTAAAACTGCAGCCATCATGGACTTTCAATCAAATAAAAAGCATAAACTTTGAAGAGAACTATCCAATTAACATTCACATACAATATGGCTCGAATCAGCTTATCATTTTCAGAAAAGATGGCATTTAAAAACTATTCCTATAGAGTTATCTGTTAAACATAGTCTGTAATGGTAATGGTGGCCATTTTTACTCTCTTATTGATCATCTGATAAATATTCCTATTAACTTTGGTTTTGATTAGTTAATCGATTTCAGACAAGAAGCCTTTTTAAAAATAGTCTCATGTTTCTGTGTTAAACTGAGTTCTGTAGTGAATTTTCGATTGGCATAAACAACATAAACTTTATAGAGGACCATCCAAGCAATAATATAATGCTAACCTTTTTGTGCCTATAATGAAATGTATTGTGTTAGTATGAAGTGGTCTACCCCTTTTACAATCTTCAATATTAACACCAATTGTCCATAAGGATCAAAGGATTTCCATATAGGGTGAGACATGACATGTCTCAGATTTTGCTGATTTTCATTTAATAAGTTGAAATTGACCATTGGACCACAAAATAATTATTGTTTGTTATGATTTGACTTCGGTTGCCATGGTAACGGTGGCGGCCATTTTGGGCCCATTAAAATACAGTGAAAAGGGCAATATTCAAATCCCAATTTTTCAGGGGAAAATCGATTCATTATCAATAGAATTTCTTTATTTGCTTAATTCAATATCTTATTGACAATATTCAAAACAGTTACAACTCTTTAAGTCTATGTGTGATCAGACTGAGACTATTGAACATGTAAAGAAATAGTGCATTATTCTTTATAATTTTTGGTAAAAATATTACCATTTTTGACACTTTTCTGACTCCATTTTCAGAAAATGCACCAATCACAAATAATCATCATGAATATAATTACATATATTGATGATTAATATTCAAAAATTTTTAAAATCTCAATGGGGTAAGAAAAAATGTCTTTAAAAAACACTGTTAAAGTTGGTTACCATGGTAATAAAACAAAAACGGCAATTTTTCGATATTTAAATACATGTATGACCATACTTCTAATATGAGCCAAGATAATAATTGTTGTCATCATATGTACCTAAAAGGATCTTTTCTACATTGTATGACCTTAGAAAACTTTCAAGGTCACTTGTGTTGTTCTCAATG
Organism: Limnoperna fortunei; assembly: GCA_944474755.1. Lineage (NCBI taxonomy): Eukaryota > Metazoa > Mollusca > Bivalvia > Mytilida > Modiolidae > Limnoperna > Limnoperna fortunei. The sequence goes on along the minus strand of OX104117.1, from coordinate 39,397,387 downwards.
TCACTTAAAATTGATTTTGCTTCGAGATTTTCACATTTGAAAGTTCAATTTTAGTTGACATTGACCTTGAGACACTGTACCCTGAAATGATTTCAATGTCATTTTAAGTTTATAGTATGTCTGTTAAAAATAATAATTAAGGATGATTTAATTTATTCCTTAAAGAAACAGTAGTTTCATGGAAATATTGAACAATACAAAAATGGCTTTTTTCACAAGTTACCATGGTAACTATCTTTGACAGAGATTTCTATAGACATCTTTTGTTACCCCATTGAGATTTTTATAAGTTTTGAATATTGATCATCAATTTATGTAATTATATTCATGATAAGTATTTGTGATTGGTGCATTTTCTGAAAATGGAGTCAGTAAAGTGGCAAAAATGGTAATTTTTTTGGCAGAAAAATTCCAGAAAAAATGCATGATTTCTTGACATATTGGATAGCCTCGTTCTGACTAGACATTTATGTTTAGTCTTGAAACTGTTTTGAATATTGTCAATGAGGTATTGAATTAAGCAAATAAAACATTAGATTGAATATGCATTGATTTTTGAATAACAAATTGGGAATTGAATATAGGCTATTTCGCAGTATGAGAAATGATACAAAATGACCGCCTCAGTTACCATGGCAACCGTGGTCAATCATAACAAACAGTCATCATTTTTAGGATCCAATGGTCAATTGCAACTTATGAAATTAAAATCAGCAAAATCTGATACATGTCATGTCCAGTTATTTTGGTGCTTAGGGATAATTGGTCTTAAATATTCTAAGAAAATGCTTGTACATGTATTTAATTATTATGACTGAAATTGTATCTGTATAGGTAACAGATTTTGTCACCCACAGCACAGCATTAACATAGTTTGTGGTCGCATTCTATGTTTATATTATTATTGTTAAAGTTCATGTTAATAGTATGGTCTTTGTTTGAAAGTTCAGATCTAGTTTCTCATTGTTTTTATCACACACATGCATTTTGTTGTTGTCACATGAGTCACCCACATGGGTGACGATTCCATGTTTATAGTTATAAGAGGTCTAATTATAGATATGGAACAGAATATACCTGTTTGGTTGGTTTAGTTTAATACCAGTAAACAATTCTGTAAAAATCCCTAATTCTGTCAGAAAATGTGCAGAAGTCATGGCAATTATTTCTTTTTGAAAGGATCCGATATTTATTTACAACATGTTGGATGCTGAAGATGCTAAAGAGGAATCCCCCTTAGGACATTTTGAAGTTTAACATGTTGTGATTGGTCAATATCTGCTAAGGAATTATGTGATTGGTCAGTTCGCTTAACAACAACTAAAACAATCCTCTACTAAGGTCCAGATGGTAGAAGTAGTTCGAGTTGTTCGCTCCAAGATAAAATAGAAATAGATCAATAGTTAGAGACGTTTATAAATTTGAGTCAAGTGGCAAAAGTTAGTATAAACAGTTAAAAATTGGCATTTAACCTATTTCCATAAGTGGCATGATGCTATTCCGTGTGATCGCAACATTATTTATTTAGGTGACGTTGTTAATATGGGTGATGGTGACGTTAGTTATTTGGGTTGATGGTGAAGTTATTTATTTGGGTGACGTGAACAGTATTTATTTGAATGACGAAGACACTATTTATATTGGGTAACAGTGACAATCACCATACTCTTAACAAAAGTTAGTTATAAATAATAAAGCAAGAGTAATTAGGAGATAACTGTATTGTATTTGAAGATTTGCCGGCATCAATTGATGATTTGATGGTTGGAAATTGAGTTTATTGGCGACGCGTAAGCGGAGCCAGTAAACGGATATTTCCGACCATCAAATCACCAATTGATGCCGGCAAATCTTCAAATACAATACAGTTATCTCCATTCTAATGCTACGGCAATAAAAAACTAAATTAACTGATTCAAATTGGAATTTGTTATTTGCCGGAAATAACGTCTGCGCTTGCGTTAAAATTTGACGGCATCAATCGTGGAATTGATGCCATGAAATTGTTCACGTTATCCAATCAGAATTGACGTTACATCAAGAACTGCATTAGAATTAGGAGATAACTGTATTGTATTTGAAGATTTGCCGGCATCAATTGGTGATTTGATGGTCGGAAATTGAGTTTATTGGCGACGCGTAAGCGGAGCCAGTAAACGGATATTTCCGACCATCAAATCACCAATTGATGCCGGCAAATCTTCAAATACAATACAGTTATCTCCATTCTAATGCTACGGCAGTAAAGAACTGATTAAAATTGGAATTTTTTATTTGCCGGAAATAACGTCTGCGCTTGCGTTAAAATCTGACGGCATCAATCGTGGAATTGATGCCATGAAATTATTCACGTTATCCAATCAGAATTGACGTTACATCATGAACTGCATTAGAATTGAGTATATTAGTAGGTTTGAGTTACAGTCACCAAGAGTTGGTTTTGTGATTCTCTACTAATAAATCTTTGCATTTCAAAATAATAAGGAAAGACCAGTTACCTACCTACTAGACCCATTGTATTCCCGTCCAGAAGAATATTCCAGAGCCTGTTGTTTATTTAAAAAATTATATATTCTTTAAAGTTCTGTAGTTTCCTTGCTGACCCATTGTGTATGAGTCATGTTTTGTCCTATTGATTTCCGCTTAAGATATTAATTAATATCAGTCCTGTGGTGGCAGCCATATTGACAACAATGGACGCAAAGTAATGACAATAGCTCACATTATCCTTACAATCAAGTGAGCTAATAACACAATTTATGATTAAAATGTTTAACACAATATAAAAACCTGAACATTTATATTTGTTAGTTTCCCAATGCAAAAAAAAAGATCAATTTTGTTACAACTGTTTGCCAAGAAATGGACAGTATAGATGATGTTGTAGCCAGCTCTTTCATAAAAGTGTCACTATTAAATGGTTCCCTATTTTATGGGAACCACGTCAATCTCCTATATGTACAGTATCTATAATATTCTTTGCCTATTGCTTCCTTCTACTCATGATCAGTGCATTTGAATTAAAAAATATTTTCAAATAATGATCTATATAAATTAAGGTAGAAGTGTATAAATAAAATACCCAGTCTTACGATTCATATTTTTCTTGCTAAAGGTCAGGCTTTTCAGTGGGAACCTAGGAGTCCTCACAAAATAAAAAAATTCAAACAAACAAACAATACAATAATGAATTAATACTTTAAACTTACAATTAATGCTGATAAATCTTTGATATAATTATTCCAGATAGGACACATACATCCACCTAACTCTCTAACAACAACTTCTTTCTTTCCAACAGGAATGTTGACTAGATTTGTTCCTACCTGCAAATAATGAGAAGAAAAGCATAATATTTGCTCATTTTATAATGACACACCAATCTGCAGACATAAATGGTGTACTTCATAAAACTGACACTTATATGTATTTTCAATAACTGCATTTAAATGAGAAACTCACTTATATTGCATGGTAGTTTTTTTAATTTATATTAAAACTTCTATTACAATAAATCTATATCTATATATTTACTCAACAAATTAGGGTATTGATAACTATGGTATTGTTTGATAAACGAGTAAACAATAGTTTTGAACACTTTTTTACCTTTAAAAGTTTAAAGATCACTGCAATGGTTGTGAAATTAACTGATACATCATTGCAGCTAACTGACGTGCAATGTTCTTAATTTTAAATAATACCCTATACTTTAGACAGCTGCATGTACTCAGTATTGTACATGTACATGTGTACTAATTTCCTTTCAACATTTTTTTCAAAGTTTGAGTAAGTACATGTACTAAACTATAAAGTACAAGTAAACAGCTCCTTTTTAGTAGTATTTTTGAATATAAAAAAAACATATTGTATTAAGGTGTTTTAAGAGTAATAAAATCTGAAAATTTTTTGTACCGATTCCTGAACATGTCCCAAAACATAAGAAATTTATTGATTTGAAATCAATTTTTATTAAAAAAAAATATGACAGGAAAAGCAGACATTTGATAGCTTACATGCAACGTAACTTCTGAAAACGATGATCCGTTCACATGGATTTATATAAATTTTGGATTTTAATTTCATAAAATCTGACAAGAAATATAAAAGTGAAAGCACTTACATACACAAAAAAACTAGACAGATGGACAGAAAACTGGTATTAATTTGTCCAATGCTATGCATTCATGTCGTGGACATAATCCTTGACAAGCAGTTGAGAAAAGTAATACAACTTATTAACATTGATTAAGTCTTCTTCAATATTAAAAGTTTTAATTTAAAACAGTTACATAATTACTTACTGTTGGTATGACAGATGGAATCTCTCCAAGTTTGCAAATATCTTTCATGTTTTCTGTCAAGCCGTTAAGTACATTGTATAATATCATTTGTAAAGGATAAATAAGTGCCCCAACTAACAAAACTACCTATTATCTTTTGAAGGGAAAATTGCAATCTGTGGGATTTAAGAATTTAGATTGGAGTCAATTGCACAGTAAGGCTAAAACCCACCGGTTGACATGTACAGGCAGGAGAGTAATAGTAAATTACCACTCTGCCACCAAGGCCCTCATCCCCCCTAACCCCCAATCAGATTAGCTACTCCTTCAGTATTAAAGTCCACCCTGTATGCTTTTTGTGTCATTTCTCTGTAACACATGATCATGACATGTGCATTAATCAATGTCAAAATGTATATTTTAAATTTGTTGTAGCTTTCATTTTGATCCAATGATGTTAAATATTTATTTAGTAGGTCTATTAGTTTACATGTACATGATGAAAATTAATTTTTATTACTAATAACTAAGTATGAAGTATTAATTTGATGGTATACATCCCTATGGGTCCCAATGTCATAGAATAGGAAAGTAGCAAAGAAAACCGGCCGAACAACATGAGCCAATTGCAAAAGCCAAGGGACAGTTACAAATCCCGATATAGATAAACACAACACACAAACCAAAAACATAAAACACAGAAAGAGAGTAACCTGAACCCAATAAGAACCATGGGTGCACTCAGGTGCTCAGGACGAGTAAGCAGTGCCTGCCTCTACCTGCCTCTAACGAGTTACTCATTGTCTTGTCTAGGGAAAAGTCAAATCCAGGAATAGGAAACACTAGCTATGAATCAGCAAAAATGTCAGATTGTATTTGAGACAGTGTGAAAAGAAAATTGTAAGAACAGATGCCAAGACACAAAGGTTCATTCAGATAGCAATAAGGTGAAATTTAGGTCGAAGTTCAAGAAACATCGTACTAGTATGTGATCTGTCAACTTGAAATGATCTAACCTATAAAAAAGAAAAAATCTAAAGCCAGACACGAGTTTGTCATTATTGCTGATCCATTGTTGGAATGGAAGTTTTTAAACATCTGATTGAAAAAAAAATGAGCTGGGCTTAGTACACAGGAAAGGTCATGGTACATGTGCAATACACCATTTTGTAAATACATGTAGATCAATGTAGTTTAGCAATATGTTAAGCGTAATGAGTAGGTAAAAGAAAGGGGGAATGAAAACAGGAAAGAATTAGAGTAGTTTTTACATTTTGCGAGTTAAGTTCCTTGTGTTACAGAGGGAACATGTTTTTTTTTTATAAAAAACACTAATCTACCATTGAAGTTAATCCTTTCCACTAATAACCACTGTGGTATAACTACGCTTACATGTACCATCATGGATAAGACATCTGCTCAGGTAATCAAACCAAGGTGGATGCATATTGGAAGTTCAGTCTACAAGAACATGTCACAGGAGTCCGGTCACAATAGAATTTCATTCTCCATGGTGGTAAATATGACAACATAAACATTGTAAGTTAATAGTAAGTTTTTACCTAAATAATTTAGAACAGAACTGTAAAATAGGAGCAGGCGATCGTTGTTTGTTTTATGCCTTTAGTGCAATGTCGTTTGCTGTTCTGGGTGGAAAAGTCCTGTGCTTTGTCTGAATACCAGTGAACATCCCGAAAGCAGATGACCTTTCCTAAACAATGTAAGGTCCCCTTGGAAGCTGAAATGGCGAACTTTCAATGTACTTAAAATTCCCACAGCAAAAGTCAAGCTATACTACTAGTAAGTGTTGACGTATTGTGGAGAGGGTTTTTTGTGTGAAAAATGAAAACTGCTTACCGCGTATGGTTCAGCTTATGCTCCTTTTGTACTACTTTTTAAAATCTATAATTATTTCCTCAAGATATTCAGCGTTTTGAAATATGGCAGTTTGTAAATTTTGAAAGGGTGATTTTCCATACTAAAATTTGACCTTAATTTGCACAGAAGTGTACTTTAGGAACAATCGATTGTTGTCTACTCGAAATCCTTTGGGTGACAGTTTGCAATTAAGACGGAAAAGTCTCGTGGTTTGTCCTAATACTATTGAATGTCATGAAAGCAGACGAACATTTGTATACATCGTAAGGTCCCTTTAGAAACAAAAATGGCTGACTTATTATGTAAAATTCCCGTAGCAAAAGTCAAGGACAATTTGTAACAACTTAACACCAGAGGCATATTATAAAACAAGGACAGGTTATTGTATCTACATTTTTTCTACTGAATTTTTGTAATAAAAAGGTGAAATATAGAATAATAAAAAATGCAAGCAAACAAATTTTTCCAAGGGGGGTTTGCATTTAGTATACACAATTTGCAATTGTGACGTGCAAACAAGATAGGCATAGTATTAAATATGGACAGGTTATCGTGCCATTGATACTTTTTTCTACTGGATTTAAGTTATAAAAAGTTACAATATTGAAAAAGAAAAAAATGCAAGAAAAAAACATATTCCACAGGTGTGACATTCAAGTATTTTTCAAGGTATCGTAACGACTCACCCCACTCTCAAGTCGCCCCACTCAATAATGACTCGCCCCACATATGTAAAATATATAATATAAATTTAATATTTTAAAATATATTTAAATTTGCATATATTTTATTGCTAGGTATTTTAATTGGCGGTGGATCTCTTAAGATTAAAGTGAACCCATCTTCCCTTCTTTAATTAATTGTGATAGTTATAATTGAATGTTAGCTTTCTCTTTCCCTGCTGCCTTCTGACGACATTAGACCAGCATTTGACGTACTAAAGGACAAGTCCAACACCGATGCCACAGACGCCTACTTCACCTATATCGAAAGAACCAGGTTGACATTCAAATAAAGACAAATAATTTTAAATTATTTTCAAACTGTTAATCCTATCAAAGTTAATCATGATTGTGAACAAGCAAATTCAATTATAATTATGATAATTAATTAAAGAAGTGAACACGAGTTCACTTTAATCTCAAGAAATCCACCACCAGTTAAAACACCGAGCAGTACAATATACACAAATTTAAAAAATTTATACTATCAATATAAAATATTAAATATATCAATTTATATTATAAATTTATTTATTTTACATATGTGGGCGAGTCGTTATTGAGTGGTGCGACTCGTTATTAACATGGGGCGACTCGTTATTAACATGTGGCGACTCGTGATGGGGCGCCTCGAGAGTGGGACGAGTCGTTATATATTCTTTTTTAATAGGACTAGAACAATATACGGTATGAATGGTTAACCAAAAAAGTACGTATAAATATTGATTATATAAGGATACGAAAGTTTTGAAGCCGTTTCAACAACAGTGTCTTCCCAACACCAGTTGGGCCAATAATTAGACACATTCTGAGCGAAAATTTACATTTTCTGTTTTCGTCTGTTGCCGGTGGAATGTTTACCTCGCTTACACCAGTGTAAACTAACATCCGGCAACATTAAACTGTCTACAAATTTAAGTTACAAAATCTAATTGATACTTAAATTAAAATATTTACAGGCTTACATATTTACTAAAAGAAACTATTGTTTTCTTGAATCATAAGCTTCATTTCTTACTTTCTATTTTTATTGATATAAGCGGTATCATCCTCAGTTGAGTCACGGAAGTTCACGAAAGAAGACGGATCATCATTATTTATCTGTAAAGCGTAATAATTTCTCAAAATGTTTTCTCGGTCTTCTGGATTTGACCGAGCTTTAGGTAAAACACAAACACATTTTAATCAACTCTAAGTCGTCTTTTTAATACAAGACTAGGTAGAAAGTAGCAGTACAGAAAATAATTTTTTTTATTGATTTTTTGTTTCAAAAGCCAGACAAGGCAAAGGCGAAGTCCAAGATAGCTGTCTGATATGCCACAAGAAAGTCTTGAAGGTTTTTTATCATGTGAACATTTACTATGAATTAAATTGTATGACCTTAAGATTATTTCCGTTTGGCTGTTAGTTGGAAACGTGGTGTTTTTTAAGCCTGATTACATTAGCTGAATTTAATTGGCAGGAAATGCAAGGGTTGCTCTGGCTTCTTAAAAGCTGGCGCCAAAAAAAAATCGCCAACTGCATTTTACGTCGCCAGTTTTGTAAATGAGTCGCCAGATTAGAAATCACTAGGTCCGACACCCTGAAAATATATTCTGTCATGTCGGACGAAATCCAAGTTTGCCGGACTCTAAACTCAATTTTTTCAAAAGTTTGGTCTCAAACAGCCCTTAGAATAATTTTATTTTAATCATGAAAAAGATGTGTGATTGATTTCTTGTAGCAGAAAACCACAAGTTTACAGTAATTTATTAGAAACATCTATTCCCGTGAATGAACATAAAACCTGAAATACTGAAAATTGAACTATTCATGTGTGAGAGTTTTCTAATTACAAAATTAAGATGGACATCCGGTCAGGAAATCACTCAACAATAACGACGTTGTCAGTTTCCATACCTGTATTTTAATTATTACATTATAACAAAAATATTACTACAAAAATAAGTTTGTTTTGTTATTTTTATACATTAATTAACAGCATCAATTACTTTATTACGCGTCTATTCATCTCTGATGTAGGTAAAGCCTCTTTTCATCAGACAACTTTGATGATTCATTTATTGCCGATTTGCGTTTAATAACTCCAAATAACACACGTCACTGGACACTACACAATACAAGTGTATTTACGACCATAGAAGCGGACAAAGGAGCGAAAATGATGCAATCGCCGATTACCGATAAATTTAACACGCACATGCATCCTTTAACACTATAAAACCTAGGTTTTAAAAAAATCGCCAATCACAATTTTTTTTTGCCCAATGAAAAAAAAATCACAATTGGCGACATTGGCAAAGCCCAGCACAGCCCCTGGAAATGTTAAGAATATGAACAAAATATAAGGTAAACTTGATTACCTGGATTAGGTATAAACACAACTCCAACCATTCATCTCAGAATATCTGAAGGGGCATATGAGCTATTGCCATCACTTCTGTCGTTCTTTAAAAATCTCCTCAAAAACCACTGCTGGATTGCTTTGAAACTTTGCATATATCATCAGTAAAATGTCTTCTACCAAGTTTGCACAAATCATAGACACAGACCAACCAACATGTTGGCCATACAGTTCCAAAAGTATAACAGATACAGGAAAATCAAAGAGATCTGCCTTCTTCAGCTTTAGAGGAGTTATATCCACTAATTTGTTGATTTATGTCATTTTTGTCTCGCCTGCGACGAAAGTCGCTGGAGGCGAGACATATGTATGGGAATCCGGAGGCGGCGGCGTAAACACTTGACATCTTGCTTCATATCTTTGTAAGCCCAAGCCCTAGGTCCATCAAATTTGGTCCAGAGGTAGCTTATGATGAGTACTTGCCAGTCAGTCACCTGTCACCTGACCTTGACCTCAATTTCACGGTCCAGCGACTACGTTAAAGTTTTTGGGTTACGACAGTTCCTCTGTAACAACGCATGGTAGGATGACAATATTTGGTGTATAGGTTGCTGATGACTAGTACATGACTGTCTGGTAGGTGTCACCTGACCTTGACCTCAATTTCACGGTCCAGCGACTACGTTAAAGTTTTTGGGTTACGACAGATCCTCTGTAACTACGCATGGTAAAATGACAATATTTGGTGTATAGGTTGCTGATGACTAGTACATGACTGTCTGGTAGGTGTCACCTGACCTTGACCTCAATTTCACGGTCCAGTGACTACGTTAAAGTTTTTGGGTTACGACAGTTCCTCTGTAACTACTCATGGTAGGATGACAATATTTGGTGTATAGGTTGCTGATGACTAGTACATGACTGTCTGGTAGGTGTCACCTGACCTTGACCTCAAATTCACGGTCCAGCGACTACGTTAAAGTTTTTGGGTTACGACAGTTCCTCTGTAACTACGCATGGTAGGATGACAATATTTGGTGTATAGGTTGCTGATGACTAGAACATGACTGTCTGGTAGGTGTCACCTGACCTTGACCTCAATTTCACGGTCCAGCGACTACGATAAAGTTTTTGGGTTACGACAGTTCCTCTGTAACTACACATGGTAGGATGACAATATTTGGTGTATAGGTTGCTGATGACTAGTACATGACTGTCTGGTAGGTGTCACCTGACCTTGACCTCAATTTCACGGTCCAGCGACTACGTTAAAGTTTTTGGGTTACGACAGTTCCTCTGTAACTACACATGGTAGGAAGACAATATTTGGTGTATAGGTTGCTGATGACTAGTACATGACTGTCTGGTAGGTGTCACCTGACCTTGACCTCAATTTCACGGTCCAGCGACTACGTTAAAGATTTTGGGTTACGACAGTTCCTCTGTAACTACGCATGGTAGGATGACAATATTTGGTATATAGGTTGCTGATGAATAGTACATGACTGTCTGGTAGGTTCCACCTGACCTTGACCTCAATTTCACGGTCCAGCGACTACGTTAAAGTTTTTGGGTTACGGCTGTTCCCCTGTAACTATGCAGGGTATGGTGACAATATTTTGTATACAGTCCGCTGCTGATATTTAATGCTATTTACGTAATGCTTATGACGAAATTTATTTTCGTTACTGATGCGGAATGCAGGCAAGACGTTTTTCTGTGTCCACACTTGTTCCTAAATATCTTGAAAACTGTAAGAGCTAGAAGAAGTCTTTTCTATTAAATATTATTCAGCTCGTTAAGATCTGCAAAAATGATCAGTGGTGCATATGAGCTGGACAAATCTTTAGGAGTTATTGCCCTTAAAACATCCAAATTAATGCTTTTTGGAAAATTGTTGTACAATTCCTAATAGGAAAGAAAAGCTAGATAAAACAGTAGAATTATCAAGTTCAGGTGAGCGATACAGTCTCATGGGAGCCTCTAGTTTAAGTTAAAGTGACATCAACGCATCCATGTGTTACTGTTGGGTATTTTGTCATAAAATGATACCTAATTATAACTGAATTACTGTCAAAGCACCACTTGGTTTCAGACAGATGAATCTCTTTTTTCCTGTCTGGCTTTATTCATTATGCAGAAGTTTATTATTTGGTTGTTAAGCTATGAAACATTTTTGATTATACCCCCCGCTTGAAAAGCGGGGGTTATATAGTGTTCATGGTGTCCGTCCTTCTGTCCGTCTGTCCGTCCGTTATACTTTCTATTATTTGTAACTCCTCCTACACCACTGAAAGGAATTTGATGAAACTTACACAAAATCTTTATCTCATAGTGCCATTGTGCAGGAGATATTTAACATTTTGATCGGAATGATATTTGGTGTTTCCCATAGAAAAACATGGACTTTGTCATTGACCTAAGGGGGTCCCTATCTCTTATGTGCAACTCCTCCTACACCACTGAATGGAATTTAATGAAACTTACACAGAATCCTTGTCACATAGTGCCATTGTGCAGGAGATATTAAACATTTTGATCGGAATGATATTTGGGGTTTCCCATAGAAAAACATGGACTTTGTCATTGACCTAAAGGGGTCCTCATCTCTTATGTGCAACTCCTCCTACACCACTGAATGGAATTTGTTGAAACTTACACAGACTCCTTGTCACATAGTGCCATTGTGCAGGAGATATTAAACGTTTTGATCGGATCGATATTTGGGGTTTCCCATAGAAAAACATGGACATTGTCATTGACCTAAGGGGGTCCCCATCTCTTATGTGCAACTCCTCCTACACCACTGAATGGAATTTGTTGAAACTTACACAGAATCCTTGTCACATAGTGCCATTGTGCAGGAGATATTTATTATTTTGATCGGAATGATATTTGGGGTTTCCCATAGAAAAACATGGACTGTCATTGACATAAGGGGATACCCATTTCTTATGTGCGACTCCTCCTACACCACTAAATGGAATTCGATGAAACTTACACAGAATGTTGTCACATATTGCCATTGTGCACTAGATATATAACATTTCGATTGGTTTGATATTTGGGGTTTCCCTTAGAAAAACATGGACTTTTTTTAGTTTGTCATGGACATAAGGGATACCCATCTCTTATGTGCAACTCATTCCTACACCACTGAAGGAATTTGTTGAAACTTACACAGATCCATGTCACATAGTGCCATTGTGCAGGAGATATTTAACATTTTGATCGGAATGATATTTGGGGTTTCCCATAGAAAAACATGGACTGTCATTGACATAAGGTAATACCCATCTCTTATGTGCAACTCCTCCTACACCACTGAATGGAATTTGATGAAACTTACACAGAATCCATGTCACATAGTGCCATTGTGCAGGAGGTATTTAACATTTTGATCAGAATGATATTTGGGGTTTCCCAAAGAAAAACATGGAGTTTGTAATGGACATAATGGCATACCCATCTTTTATGTGCAACTCCTCCTACACCACTGAATGTAATTTGTTGAAACTTACACAGAATCTTGGTCACATATTGTCATTGTGGCTTTTTGTGCATTGGATATTAAACATTTTGATCAGAATATTATTGGAGGTTTGCCATAGAAAAACATAGACTTTGTCATTGACATAGGGGATGCCATTCTTTGGGGGATTGGGGAGGGTTACATGTATTATCTGCAAATTCGCCCTCACGTTTAACTAGATAAAGTTTCAATTTCACAGTTAAGAACACCTGAATTTTCAAAGTAATTGTCAAGCAGGGGGTATCAATGGTGAGCATTGCTCACAGGTTTTTTTACTCTAGTTTTTATAGTTGCTTACAGCTTTTTATCCAAATTTCCAACATTTGTTATTGTAGAAAAAGCCACTAGTCAGTTATTGTTGGAACCAGATTGGGATTCAACCATGCAGATATGTGACATCATCAGACAAGGAGATGTTCAGTAAGTGACACTTCATCATATAAATTTTATATAAGAATATTTTTAAAAAAATGAAACATGAACAAATACAGCTTGTGAACAAAAAATTAAATCACCACATGTTGAGTGAATGACTGACTGTCATTTATAACAGTTTAAATAAATTAATCAGCAGCACCACAGTCTGTAACATCCAGATTTTTCAAAATTTGACTCTGATAGATGACTGAACTACAATTTGACAACAAAAATCGTAATAAAAATGTTTAAAATATTTCCAGATAACTGACAAACTGTGTCCTCTGATCAGAGAACATCTTACTTAGACAAAAAGATCATTCCAACTTGTGAAAGTTACCATAAGTCCCTTATATAAACCACAAGACCTTAAAGCAATTACCTGCTTTACATGTATGACAGAGACTTTTGGTTGCCCTTAAGATCATGTACAATTCTTGATCAAGGATGTTAGTTTGATACTTTCTGTGGGCAGGGTGTGCTTGACTACAACCTTTCTGTGGGCAGGGTGTGCTTGACTACAACCTTTCTGTGGGCAGGGTGTGCTTGACTACAACCTTTCTGTGGGCAGGGTGTGCTTGACTACAACCTTTCTGTGGGCAGGGTGTGCTTGACTACAACCTTTCTGTGGGCAGGGTGTGCTTGACTACAACCTTAACTGACATTTACTGCCAGTTTTTATTGCCAAAGAAAACCAGGTACTTTAGCTTCTTTCCCCAATGCCATAGCTGAAAAAATTGCTAAGGCCAAACAAAAAAATATGTGTGTTTCCGGTTACATCGATTTATAAAATAGGTAGGTAGGTATTTTTTTTGGGGGGGGGGGGGGGAATCGTGTTGGTTAAATTAGTAATTTAATTTTGACCCTTATCTTTTATACCTTTGTAAGGTGTAAAGCTTGTTAGTTTCAAGAAATTACTATAAAGCCTCAGGGCTCACGCTGGGTCAAAATTATAGGGAGCAGTCACTTCTCTTTTGGGTGGTTGACAGGGAGAAGTGAAGATAGAACAGGGAGAAGTGGGTGGACAACAGGGAGAAGTTGCATTATATGTCACGAAAGTGTTCTGTTTTCTTTGTTTTTTTTAAATAAGTGTTGGCATTTGCATTCTTATTGTTATATGTTTTTTTAGCAGTTTAATTTATTGAGGATAAAGTAAAGATTTGATTCACTATTCTGTATACTTATTTCACACATTTTCATAAATACATGTATTAAACATAACAATAAAAAAAGATTAAACTGTCACAAAACTGTTCATTAAAATAAATGTTTCTTTGTCATTGGTACACAAATTGATTGAATTATTAAGAAGTACTATAAGAACTAGAAGTAGAAAATTACATCATTGTGACACATATTATATTATGTAAAATGGTAAAATTCACTATTAATATTATTATTTTAATATTTCACTTAAATTTGTTTAAAGTAACTGCTAAAATACTTTTTTACTACGTTTCTGTCATTGCAATACTCATTTCATACCTATCAGCATAGTACATTTGCAATCTCCGGTACCAAATTCATACCATATCCGCTCCGGAAAATTTAATGTTTTTTGCACTGAACTGGTTTTCGGTCATATTTTAAACCTACGCTTTATATACTTAATACAAATTAAACGGGTACCAGTTGACTTAGTGGCTCGTAAACAAAATAAACATGACACGGTATCAAAAATACAACGATTCTTACCAAAATTGGAATAAAATTTTTAAAGGCGACATTAGGCGATTCTACAAAATGATAGGGCGACTTCACTTCGCTTTGGAAGATGATCGAGGGCGAAGTGGGACCACATAAAGCGACTTCTTCGCCCGAGTCGCCCTCCAACACGAGCCCTGAGCCTTTAAAAGTATACACTTATACAGTCATTGAATGAGCTATCAATTTCGTTACAAGCGTTCATATGTTTACATTTAGCTGCATGTTGGGGCGGAAGTATGAAAATAGAACTAAAACCCGAACAATACCGGGAGTTTTCCGGTTTGAAGTAACCTCAGTTAAAAAAAACCTTTAGCGTCTGCTTTAAAAAAAAATAGGTAGGGTCGGGTAACCGGAAACACACATAATTTTTTTTTTTTTGGCCTAAAAGAACTTGACTTTGGACCAGAATATTGGAAAAACCAGGTGGTCTTGACTTGAACTTTAGATGTCTTGGCTTCTTGTAAAAATTTATGTTAGTGTTTACAATTTACTTTGCAGGCCAAAGTATGCTGTAGGTGCCATGAAAAGGAAGATATCCTCAGAGAACCCACATGTTGAAGTTTATGCCTTACAGGTTTGTCGCATATCTTGTCACAGCTATTATCATCTGAAACTATACTAAATGTATATACAGAGCAAGCAGCATATTTTTTTTTAAATCCACCCGTATTTTCACCGTGAAATTTCATTAAGGCATGTCCAAACCACATGTAAATTGAAAATTTTATCTCCGTGACGATACAGCCTGAAAGGATTAGTATCTATAAGCGATAAGGCGAAAAAGATTAAATGCATGGGTGGATCATAGTGGAAGTATTTTAATTACTTGACGGAGATCGTGAAACAGATGACAAAGCCTCTTATTCTTTTCAGTGTGTGTATTTCCTATATCCGATATATATCCAGTATTTTTCAATACAAGAAGTAAACATCATTGAGGTACCTGCCATAGATATATTATATTAAAAATAATTCCAGTTTTCCGTGCATATTTTCAGAAAACTAGTTCATAATTCTTAATAATCGTTGCCGATGAATGTGACAATCATAATAAATTTATTGAATTTCTCTAAATTTTTAAATACCAGTGAAGCAGATAGAAGTGTTCTTAAAAGACAACATCAATAAAGAGGCAATGATATAGCTGAAATTGACACTATACAGGCATAGGTATTCAGTGTTGTCATCTGATAACCATGGCTGGGTTTCTGTTTTCATCTACATTTACTTGAACATTTGGGCATGATAAATTTTTAGTATTTTCAATAAAACTTAATAATGTAGCTACAAATTGCTCAAAACATAATTAGCCAATATCAGCTATATTTGTTTTCTTACTGATTCAGAAGTAAAACAAACACTTGTATTTGCTTAGCATTTATACAAGTATTTAAAGAAAAACAATACATAAATATTGTTACGTGAATGACAGTCTCACTTCAAAAATATTTGAATAGTTACATTACAGTTCAGTTGGTTAATCAATAGTTAATTATCAAACAAAAGACGGCGACATGTTCCCAGATGACTTGTCAGGCTGTCTAAATCATCCATTGTATCCTGTACAGGTTCTGCTGTATAGGTAGGACTTTCATCACAAAAGATCATGTTTTTCCTAGACAGTGGCGTCCTATCATTGGTCTTTTGGTCTGGTCGTCGTAAACTTTTGTTTATGCTATTAATTATGGGCTGTTACATTTTGCACATTCTGATTAATAATGCAGAACATAATGCGTTGCCTCATTTTTCCTGGCTTCTTCCAGCCCTATTTTGCCTTTAAGGCCTTCATCATGAAAACTTTATTGGAATTGAAGGTTGTTCAGCCCAAACAATTACGGAAACAATGTGTTGAAATTACTTTGGAAGCAAAGTTTCCTGGGCCCCTGGAGTTTGTCCTTAATGACGAAATTTGTTTGATGTTTACAATGTAATACCGTAGTGAACATCCTCACAGTGTGTTGGTGCTGGGTCATCATTTTTGGCATTGGTTCGGTTGTTTCCCTTGTTTGGTGCAGCAACTATTACTGTTTGTTGTTCGACAGTAGACTGCACACCTTTCATTACTATTTCCATAGCTGTTACATGTTTATTAATAACGTCCATTTTTCTCTGCAGATTTAGGTTGTTGTGTACCATCTCTTTGTCTATTTTCCATGAGATGGTGTATAACCTAGACATGAGTGTCATTTTCAGCTGATGGTTGTGGTGTAGGCTCTGTTGCACTGCTGTTGTTTAATGTTAGATTGGCTTTGTCTTGAGGTGCAGTTGTTTCCTCAGCAACTGTAGCTTGCTGCACAGTTGTGCTGCTGTCAGTTGCTGTTGAATTGGCTTGTTAAGCAAGAGGTGCAGGTGTTGCCTCAGCAACCTTAGCTTGCTCTGTTGCACTGCTGTTGGTTGCTGTTGGATGCACATTTTCTTGAGGCATGTCAGAAGCAGCCATGGTTCTAGCCAAAACTTTACATTCCTGTAGGATAAATATTAATATTAAACCTTTTTCTGTCGACATAATTGAAATATTTGTGCTTTTGTGTACCCATGTAATAGTCCATATATTTATTAAGAAAACACCGGTAGAATATTGTTAATATTAGTTTTTAGTACAGAATTATTAGTGGAGTATAATAATAAAAATTACTGCTGTTGCTTTGTAGGTTCTGGAGTCGTGTGTTAAAAATTGTGGAACATTGATTCATGAAGAAATAGCTACCAAAGAGTTCATGGAATTTTTGAAAGACTTAGTGAAGGTATGTGACATTTCTCTATGTTATTTATTTTACAACCACTAGAAGTTGTGTAAATCAGTTGTTGAACTTGAACAATACATAATAATAATAATATCCTTTATTTATACAGAATAGCATATTTAGTCCAGATGACTAGTTCACAATATAGTCCTATCTCCCAATTAAGCAGCCAATCAAGACATAGAATTGTTTATCTGTTATCCTTGAGGTACGACTGGTTTCCGAAGTTTAGCTTTTGATTATTTATCCTGTCTTAATGTGAGACCGAAATAATGCCTTTCTGAACGCTCTGTTTATAACCATAAAGAGCATGCCCGAGTTTGTTTTCGTGTACATGAAGGGGTTACTAAAGCAATATTGTGTTGACAAAATGATTAATAAATAAAGTATGCTAGGTCATTATAAAAGAAAAATATCTTTTATTTGTACATCTTATTTTTAGGTTCGACCAGATATTGTGAAAGCAAAGATTCTAGAACTGATACAGGTTTGGTCACATGCCTTCCGTAATGAGCCAAATTACAAAGTTGTTCAGGATACCTATAATTTGATGAAATTAGAAGGTTTGTATACATGTCTGGGAACTGAATTATTATTGTATATAAGTCGGCAAATTGCAACTTTATAGTAAATTCCTTTTAACAACAAGGAATTAATTTTTCTTGAAAATTACAGTTTAACTTCATTTTTTTATGTTAAAAAAATTCTTGTAACATTTACACATAGAAAATTCAAACCAATTTTATGATTGAAAAACAGGATTTCTATTTCTTTTCATATATTCAAACTTGTTAAGAATATCATACTTTAAGTTTCCTACCTGATGTCACCTGTCTTTTTAATTACTTGTCTGTTATAATGCTGAAATATATACATGTACATGTATCTTGCTGGATATTTAACATCATCTTTATTTCATTATTTGTTAGCTAGAATAATGTAGCTCCTTTTTTTTTAGCTCACCTGACCCAAAGGGTCATGTGAGCTATTGTTATCACTTTGCGTCCGTCGGCGTCGTCGTCGGCGTCTGTAAACTTTTTACATTTTAATCTTCTTCTCTGAAACCACTTGGCCAATTGAAACCAAACTTGGCCATAATGTTCATTGGATGGATCTTTACAAAGTTTGTGTTTTTTATTTTGATTGGTAAACCAATATGGCCGCCACCTCAAGACTTAGTTTAACATAGGACCCTATGGGAAAAAAGTTTAAAAGGGCTTCTTCTCTGAAACCGTTTAACCAATCAAAACAAAACTTACTAGCAATATTGTTTGGATGGTCCTCTATAAAGTTTGTGTTTTTGATGGGAATTGGAAATTCAAAATGGCCGCCACCGCAGGACTTAGTTTAACATAGAACCCTATGGGAAAAAGTTTTAAAAGGCTTCTTCTCTGAAACCGGTTAATCAATGGAAACAAAAACTTACTAGCAATATTGTTTGGATGGTCCTCTATAAAGTTTGTGTTTTTTATGGCAATTGGAAATTCAAAATGGCTGCCACCGCAGGACTTAATTTAACATAGGACCCTATGGGAAAAAGTTTGATAGGCTTCTTTTCTGAAACCAGTCAACCAATGGAAACAAAACTTACTAGCAATATTGTTTGGATGGTCCTCTATAAAGTTAATGTTTTTTATACCAATCGGAAATTCAAAATGGCCGCCACCGCAGGACTTGGTTTAACATTCGACCCTATGAGAAAAAAGTTTAAAAGGGCTTCTTCTCTGAAACCGTTTAACCAATCAACACAAAACTTTCTAGCAATATTGTTTGGATGGTCCTCTATAAAGTTTATGTTTTTTATGGCAATTGGAAATTCAAAATGGCCACTACCGCAGGACTTAGTTTAACATAGGACCCTATGGGAAAAAGTTTTTAAAGGCTGCTTCTCTGAAACCGGTTAATCAATGGAAACAAAAACTTACTAGCAATATTGTTTGGATGGTCCTCTATAAAGTTTATGTTTTTTATGGCAATTGGAAATTCAAAATGGCCGCTACCGCAGGACTTAGTTTAACATAGGACCCTATGGGAAAAAGTTTTTAAAGGCTTCTTCTCTGAAACAGGTTAATCAATGGAAACAAAAACTTACTAGCAATATTGTTTGGATGGTCCTTTATAAAGTTTATGTTTTTTATGGCAATTGGAAATTCAAAATGGCCACCACGGCGCAGGACTTAGTTTAACATAGGACCCTATGGGCAAATAAAAAAAATCTTCTCTATACAACCGGTTAACCAATGAAACAAAGCTTTCTAGTAATATTGTTTGGATGGTCCTATTTAAAGTTTATTGAAAATTACAGGACTTAGTTTAACATCAGGGAAATGCCATCTTCATTGCCTATAAAATCAGGTGAGCGATACAGGCTCTTTAAGAGCCTCTGGTTTTTTTTTTAATGGACGGAGCTACAAAGAGGTCCCATTACTCGTAAAGCCGGGAGTGATTCAAACCCGGGGGTTTTATGCATATAATAAGCTATTCAACTGGTTCTCTAAATTGCTACATACTGTTTAATGTCTTTTAAGTTTAACTGATATTTCTATAACACCTAATTCGTTATTTTTACACTTTATTTGTAATCATGGTATTGTTGTCAAAATTCAAATTCCGGAAGTGCATAATTTCTGAATCGATTTGGTAAAATATTCATCCGGATCAAAATTTTTCCAGATGTATTGCATTAGCTGTGATCACATTTTTACCGATACGATTCTACAATTCTACACTCCACAATTTCAGTTTTTGTCAACAATGCCATGATTACGAAAAAGTGTTAAAATTATTTAATTAGACATTGTAGAAATGTCAACTGAATGGCAGAGAAGGAAAAAATATAAATTAAACAAAAATATAAGTCTAATAGCGGAAAATATGTATAAATCCCAAGAGTGTTTTTTCTCCATTACGAGTAATGGGACCTCTTTCTAGCTACGTCCATAAAAAAAACAAAAGGAGCTACATTATTGTAGCTAATTATTAGTAAGAGTTTTGTATATCCAGACTAAGGATCTCTGTAGTCAAGTGATCAAGTAAAGGTATCTACTCTATATCACTGGCATGTCAACACTAGTGTTGTAAGTTGGAACCCGACTTAGCACGCGATGGCAATCTTAATTAACTAGGATTGCCAGATTTCTTTGCTGAAGGTCAGGGTTTTACCTGGTGTTCTGGCTTCCTCTCCAAATATAAACTGACTTCATGATTAAGCAGCACAATTGCTGTACATGGCATAAAACACCATTGAAACTTCCAGACAAATATGTTATGACCATTGGATGTACTTTAATACATGAGGTAGAATTTTTCTCAAATATTAACTGGATTCAAACTGATTTTCAGATTCTTTCATTTTCCGTGAACAGTGAAAAATGTTACATCAAAACTAATTAAGATATATCATATATTTTTAATTTTAAGGTCATTCCTTCCCAACACTTAAGGAGGCAGATGCTATGTTTATGGCAGAAAAGGCTCCAGAGTGGAAAGAGGGTGATTGTTGTAACAGGTGTCGTACAAAGTTTGGCATGGTAAACAGACAGGTAGGAAGTTTTTTTAAAAATCTGTTATTAATATGAAACTCATATGAATTAAAAAACTAAAATTGAAAAATTAAATGGTGTTCAGTATAATTTAAATTTCCCTCCTTTTTTTATCTTATTAGTGTACTATAAGCAAAATGTTTGTAATGTATATAACTTGAAAAATATGTGTTAAATAAAAAACAAAAAATACTCTTCTTTGCTAATAATTTGCACATATTTTCAGCACCACTGTAGAAACTGTGGGGAGGTATTTTGTGGAAAATGTTCATCTAAGTCTTCGATTATACCTAAATTTGGAATAGAAAAGGAAGTCAGAGTTTGTGATTCATGTTTTGACATTCTTAATAAGTAAGTATGTTTAATACTATTGCGTGCCAATTATTTATTGTATACCTATACATGTATTAGGAGAACATTACTCTGTAGTTAATTACATATAAACAGAGCCTGCTTTAGCTTGTAAATGGTCTAGTAGTGTCCCTCATTTATTCTGAGATATTACAATATAAAGATGTACTTGTAATAAAACTTTGAAAGCGTTTACTAAATACTATAATATGACGGATTTTGTCAGTTCATAGTTGAAAATGAATTGTATTTTGCATTGTATAAAGTGTATTTTGTTCACTTTTTTGCTTGTTTGACCATTTTAAAGGACAAAATTTAAGTTTAAATATGCTAATAGAGTAAACATGTGTATCAAAATGTCTTTTTTGTATTGGGTATTTATGTTAACTTTATTGAAATGTATCAGTTGCTTTGGTTTTATGGACTTTATTTGTGTGAAGGGATTCTTTATATTGATTGCATTTTGCAAATGCCTTCTATTGTTACAGTGTGACAAGAAAGATGTTGGCATGGCAATGGCCTAAAACGTTGTAGGAACATGCACTTCAAACTACTGTATATATAAATCTAAAAAAAAAAATACAACCACTTTTGATGGTCTCATAAACACTGAGATTTTTCCTTATAGTGAGATTACACTGGCATTCAGAAAAATAGGGATAAAAGTATCATTTTTCTGCTTAATTGATATTTAATAAATCTAAAAATAAATTTTATTGGGTTAAAATGTTGCCTTATTGTACCTGCCCTTGTTTAGTTCTTCTTTGTCTTGATGCAGTACAATATTGTACATTTATAGAGACATTTCAGCTTATAATAAAAACATTAGAATATATATGTCTTTACTGATTACAGGTCAGCAGTAAAGAAGAGTGAAGGAGACGAATTACCTGCTGAATACCTGGCTAGCCCGTTATCCAAACAACCACAGGTAAATGTTAGTACATACAAATTTTAGAGGTAACTGGTTTAGAATGTAAGTTTTCTTGTAATGTCATTTGAACAATGACTTTTTCTCTTAATTGTCAATATCAATATCTATTTAATTCTTTTTTAACCCTGCCATAAGGAGAGCAGGGGGAATTTAGAATTTGCTGATTCAAAGCATATAAATTACATAACTACATGTATATTATATAATTTGTGTGATCTACATGTAGTGCATACTTTTCATTATCTTATTCAACAGGTGTTAACTAACACCTGAAGGTGATGCCTGAAACTGTAGGTAGTATATAAGTAATATACAGTAAGATCTCCAAAAACTTTCAATTCCAACTTTTTTTCAATTATTATAATAAGTTTGTTGTTAAACCTACTTTGAGCAATATTTCACCTTTATTAAGGATATGAACAGTTTGACAATAATAATTAATTTTTAATTGAGGATATACATATATAAAAGCAAGAAAGTAATGTGAAAAAACATAGAAGTGTCACTTTTTACTCTATTCATTATGAGACATTATATCCATATATGGAAATCATTACATATACATGTACATGTAATGTATAGCTGTACATTAATGTGCATTATATGTAGTCAAACATTAGCAAATGCTACTAAAATAATAAAGGGTTATTATTCTCAAGTTTTTTAACATTTTTACATTTGTTTAACATATATTTGCATGGAGCTAAGGGGTCCAAGGAGTTGGTCACAATTATCCAACACTGAGGTTGTGAATTCAGGTCTAATTAAAGGCAAAGTGTGCAGAACTCCTTACCTGACAAAGATTGCCAGTTTTCCTTAAAAATTGATTTCAGTTGTTGGTTAGATTATTGGATATAGATGACTTTGCATTGGGTCAGTTAACACTCATAATTTTGAAGCGTGTATGTACAGCGGAAACAGATCCTAACTCACCTATTTCCAATAATCTTACAAGCAATCCTTATAATTTAAATTCAATATTATAAATAGAAATAACAAAGACAATATTTAATGTATGTTTGCAATTCACAATATTTAGTAATATTTAGTGTTGTCACTTACATGCAGAAGAATTCAAGTCTATGTGATGTTGTAAATCAGTCAAATGCTGAAATACCAAGTTGGATTGTGTACCATGGACATATTCACCAGATACTCCATCTTTCTCCCCAAATGCAAGTCTGATGAAACATTGCACAAACTAATATATATTTTCATTGTTAGAGTCCACCAAAGAAGACAGAACAAGAGATACAAGAAGAAGAAGAACTGCAACTGGCTCTGGCTATATCTCAGAGTGAGGCAGAGAGCAAACAAAAAGAGGTAATTGTTTCATATCTAATTTGCAAGACAGACTTCATTGTAATCTCTATTAGGATCTAGTAGCATGTTAATTTATCCATTATTGTGCAGCCTTGAAATAAATTGCATTGTCATCTTTTCAAGAAATGGCTGCAGTGTTCCAGTTAAGTTTTTACCAAACAAAGTTTTTAAATTTTAGTTTATGAAATATAACTGATGAAGAGACATTTATAGTGCTGTCCGACTTTGCAACAATAAAAAATGGTTGTTACGTAAAAATCAATTTTTTTTTAGATAAATCAACTTTGGCCATAGATTTTTTTTCTTGGAGCAACAAGAGAATATTTATTTATTTATTTATTTAGTTAGTTAGTTAGTTTTACTTACTTACCTACTTACTTATTTTTTTTTGCAGCGTGAGAGACTAAGGAGCAACTATGGTGTGTACGGAGGATCTTCAGCATCAACAACGACAAACAAGACAACAACACATTCTCAGCCAGCTGTAAGTTTTGTTTTTGATTTACTTAGTTTACAAGATGGGAAAATTAAATGGAGGTTTGGTTACATGTTTTTAAATTTTTTCTAATCAATACATTTTGTAGGCACCAGCTGCTAATAAAACTGGAAACTGGTCCAAAATATCAGGTTTTTGCTGTGGATTCTGGCTTCTGTGCATGCAATCACTACAGCTTTAGTCAATTCTGCTGTCGTTCATTTTTGAGACACTTTTTAGGGACAAATAAATTACAATAATTTGCAATTAGAATTTTTCATGATGTTGGTGAGTTTGAAGGTTTATAATGTGTTTTCATGTCTTTTGGTTCTGGACAACCTTAATATTACCACTTACATTTTTCGTCCCAATGAAATTGTTTGGGCAAATCCTGTTCCTGTTATTGACCACGGTTACATGTAGTGCCATAGCATCATAATGTTTCATAGAGACATGTTTACACCTTAACTAAATGGATATGTAAGTGTTTGAACCTAACAGGAGTATTTATTGCTTTAATGATTGATTGATGGACCAGCAGGCAATTTTTTAGCTATATTCTGGATGTAGCATAATATTTTAGTTACATTTATTGATTCTTTCCATATTCCAATTAATATTTATTTAATAATCAGGTTGTGACCTAAAAGGCTGCTAAACTTCAAATTCATGTAGTTAAGTCTAAACTATACAGGTCTCTCGGGGGTACTCCGTCTTCCTCCCCCAATAAAAACTGGACGCCATGATATAGCAGAAAATTTGCTGAAAATGGTGTTAAAACACCATTCAAATCAAATCAAATCAAAATAAACTATACAGGAGTGAGATTATAGTTTTCTGTTGATTCTTCTGTATCTTTTTGTATTTATTCCCCTTTTTATATGTATAATCTATAGAGTAACAGGGTACAGAAATTAGTAAGTTATTTCTCGGTTCTACTTATACATGTATACACAACCAGCACTTAAATCCTATGTCCTATGTAGCAAGAATGTGGTGTTTTCTGCACATCAAACAATCCTAGCAACATAGCTCTTTTCAAATGATCTGTAGTTAGTATGTTTCATGGCTAAATTGCGGCCATTATCCAAAATAGCCTTTAGAGGTCAGAATTACACACCTTCAACATGTCCATTCTATTAAAACGTGTTTTCCTCTTAGATATAGTTGAAATATTTTTTCAGTAGATACTATTTAAAAAATTTGTTAATAAGTCTTATATATAATCTTGTCAGAACATGATGTTTTTTACAGCAACATTTGCTCTGAAATTATGGTACAAATCTGTCTGCACCATCAGTATTATTGTCCAAGTTATCTATCTGTAGGCAGCTTCATTTTCAGGCTCAATGTTTTTATTAACAATTTTTTCACATTTTAACATATGGTCCCTTGGACAGAATTAAGGTTAGGATTGATTTTGGGCATCCTAGCATCTTCTGTTTCAATAAAAGAAGATCAGATATTGTTCTTTACTTTAACTTATAGAATTTATATTTTCATCCATTTCAGTTGCAGGTTTGTTTTTTCATGTTCTATGGCCATATTAGTCAGAGGATCCTCTGCCGTCCCATGCTCCCATCAAAGTCTAATAAAGCATTTTACAGCAGAGGATTCTTAAACTTTGGCCATGTATTCTTACATTATTAGTAAGCCATCAGCAGACTGTCAGAAGCTTCTAGTCCTTTGGACATGTGACCTGCTATTTTTAGCTCACCTGGGCCGAAGGTCCATGTGAGCTTTTGCTATCACTTGGCGTCCGTCGTCCGTCGTAAACTTTTTTAAAAATCTTCTCCTCTGAAACCACTGGGCCAATTTTTTTCAAACTTGGCCACAATCATCCTTAGGGTTCCTAGTTTCAAGTTTGTACCCAGGGTGTTGATCAACAGACAAATATGGCCGCTGTTACTAAAAATAGAACATGGGGGTCAACACAGGTTTTTGATCATCATCTAAAAAATTATAATAGCTATAGAGAAAACCGTTACTTCAAATTGATCAGCACATTAATAGTTGCTATTAGTGTGAAGTTGTGTATTGGCTTCTTGTAGGAGTTATTGCCCTTCATTGACGATTTTTGACAAAATTTTTGGTATTTACAATATAACCTGAAAACTATACGAGGTAGAGTGAAACTGTAAAGGCAAAAATGATCAGCAATAAAAGCCCTACAATTCACTTAATTGGTCTGAAATTGTCAGATGACTCCTTATATGAGTTATTGCCCTTAAATGGTAATTTTTTATGAAATTTTTCGTTTTTGTCCTATAACTTTAAAACTATAACAGCTAGAGTAAAACTGTAAATAGCAAAACTGATCAGCAATAAAGGCCCTACAATTCACTTAATTGGCCTGAAATTGTCAGACAACTCCTTAAATAAGTTATTGCCCATAAATGACAATTTTTTATGAAATTTCCCGTTTTTGTCCTGTAACTTAAAAACTGTAACAGCTAGAGTGAAACTGTTAATAGCAAAAATGATCAGCAATACAAGCCCTACAAATTACTATAAAGTCTGAAATTGTCAGATTACTCCTTATAGGGGTTATTGCCCTTAAAAGACAATTTTGTTATGAAATTTTCCATTTTTGTCCCGTAACTTGAAAACTATAGCAGCTAGATTAAAACTGTAAATTGCACAAATGATCAGCAATAGAAGCCCTACAAATAATTGCTTAGTCCAAAATTGCAAGATGATTCTTTATAGGAGTTATTGCCCTTTCATTATGAATTTGGACAAATGAAGTTTTTGAATTATAAATTAGTCTATAACACAGCTATTAGTAGAGTAAAACTGTAAATTTCTAAAGTACCCTAAAGGACAATGCCTAAAAACCATTTAATTTTCAGAAATTGTCTGATGGCACCTTATAGGAGTTATTGTATTTAACAAAAATTTTAGAAGAAATGTTTAGTTTTTCCACAGTAACTTAAAAGCTATAACAACTAGACTGAAACTGTTAATTTCAAAAATTTTAATTCAGTTTACTAGTCTAAACCTTATTTCATTCGTCTGAAAAAACATAAATATTTATCATTCAGGTTAGCTTTTTCTTGCCCATTAAATATAAGTTATTAAGCAACATGGATAGCCTTTCTTTTGATAGTAGATTACCTAAGATGGTATGAATGCAATACTTCTGACTAGTTCCCATATTATACAGGTGCATATGGAGTAACAGTTATTAGTTATTATACAGTAGTCCCCCTCTTAAAAGACCACCCTATTTGCAACTGAAAAGTGGTCTTACAAATGGAATTAGCTATGATTAGATTGTAATTACGTGTACATGTATTGTTATTATAATCAGCAACTTGTTTTTATCATGTTGTGTCCAGGATGATATCTTTGTAACTAATTTTTACCACATTTCACAAAATATATATATGATATTATGTGTATTAACATTTGGTTTCTTTGTAGGGACATGTGTTATCATACTTAAGATTTATCTGTTCGCTGATTATCAATAAAGTTTCATTTATATTGGTCTTAATAAAACTGTTTTTCTTAACCAATATCGTGCATACAATGTGTAGTTATAACCCACTTTGTGTCATGTCACAGTGTAACCTTCATTCAGACCATTCTATGATTCAGAATATTCTTGAGACACGTGCTTTAAAAATGTTTAATTTGCGTACAAATCTCGAAATTCACTTCACAAAGCTAACTAAATTATTAATTGCAAATTTTATCTGCCTAATTGAATTTTTAATTCTCAGCAAACACATTTTCAAAGTGATAAACGTGTAATAAATGTAAACATTTCGGACTCTACTAAATCTAAAAATAGCTCGGTATGTAAATTATCTCAACCCTATTTTTAATCTATATTTGGCCGATTAACGCTTTCTTTCACTTGATCAAAATTAAATTATAAAAATAATTTATGGAAATCAAACACATTTCTTTACTGAAAAGACATAAAGACAGTTCATGTAACATTATTAGGTCACGAGGCCAAGATTATAATCAAAATGGCATCGTCCAAATTTTGTTTACTATCGTATGCAAATGATGTACACGTCACGTGAAGATATTGGGACATAAACATTTTTTAATTCAATACTCGATATAAAAACCACAAATAAACAACCAACACACATTCTTTTATAATTTTATTAATACCAATAATAAACAATAGGTATTTTATTCAAAATCTTTCATCTGGTAAAAATCAATGATGCATTTCCGGTCGATTTCCTGAACTTGAAGTCGAACTTCCGGTGTCATTTCTAGTAAACATAAACGATAATGTGGTCGTTCATGAGGGGGGAAAACATGGTTTTTTATAGCTACAGGGCGGTCGCTGGTCGCGTTAAAGGGGTGGTCCTCTAAAAGAGGTAAATTTGTACAGAAATGAGTTAATGCAAGAGGAAAGTGGTCGGGACAAAGGGGTGGTCGTTCAAACGAGGGGTCGCTCGAGAGGGGGACTACTGTAGTTACCTTTGTCCATGTTTTAGTTTCTTTATTTGTGCAATAATAAAACATATATGTTAATACTTTTGATGCAATTCTTTTAATTTTTGCAGCAATAGTAGCCAATCCCAAAGGAGGGAGTTTTTCAAAATTTTTTAAGAATTTTTTTTTTGGTTGGCTTTTTTTATATTAAGATTCCTCATTGAATGAGCTTTTAGAGGATGTTTTGTAAAATAAACAGTAGTTCTGCTTCAGAGTTGTAACAGGTAAAAGATGATTGATTTGACCTGGATATTCTAGGGCCTTAGTTGGCAGAGTGGTTAAGGTAGTTCGTCATCTACTATTGACCATGTGCCTGTCAACACTGAGGTTGTGGGTTCAAGTCTCACTGCTGACAGGGTGTGCTCCACTCCTATCTTTATTGACAATTAAAAGAATTGTCTTCTTTTTGTTTTGCTAAAGGTCATTGGTTTTGACCTGGTATTCCAGGATCCTCCACCAATAAAAACTGGATGCCATGATATAGCTGAAAAGAAACAGAACCTTGATATTTTATGATTAAGGTTAATTAATTAACTCATACCACTGGTACATTTGGAAGCAGAACTATTCTCCGTTTCACATGCATATCTTTGTATTTTTTCTTTCATGTGCATTTGGTCAAGGCATAGTACTAATTAGGAAAATCCTCTTCCTATCCCTTTATCTTGACCACAAAAATCAAATAAAATTATGGGTAGCTTTTATTTGAATAACTGTTTTGTGGTTTCATATGCATCATTTAATATTTGGAGTACACATAAGACATTGTAAAATTACCAGCTTACTTAGCCTTTGTTGGGTCTCCAAGGTTAATTCATACCCCTTAATTTAGTGTCCTTGATTGGTTTTCTAAATAAGGGGTTTTGAGATCTTCAATCCCAAACAAAATGCATTTTGAGCTCACAGCTACAGGTTTCTTTACATCCTAACTTAGTATATGTGTAGTTGTGTCTTACTGTATATTGTGTTCTTTTGTTATACCGCCACTCGTAAGAGAGGGGGCTATATTTCAATCACCTTGTCCGTCCGGTGCCAACTTTCGTAACAGATTTCTCTGCTTCTACTAAAGGGATTGATTTCAAATTTGGTGCACAGCTTTAGCATGATTTGTACCGTGCGTCCCCTTTCCAGGTCAGTCAGTTATCTACTTCCTGTTTTCTGAGCTGACTTAGTCGAGTGGGGGTATACTTAGCACGACTTAGTGCTGGTCCATGTTATATTTGATGTACTGTGCAAGTGTGTACTTTAAAATTTAACAATCAAAGCCATGTTATCTTGAATTGGTGCAGACAATAATAAATTGAAAACAAACTTATTTTGATGCCAACCATTTCTTTTAGTAATGGACTTTAAAAAGTATTTTCAAATAAATTTATCAAATTATCCCTTGGTGGGGAGACATATTGTTTGTGTCCTGTCCGTCTGTCAGTTACAAAGTTATTCTGCTCAACTCCTCTGAAACTTCTCGAACAAATTTTACAAAACTTGGTACGTATTAACAAGTACACCATATGTAGTTGTGCATATTACCAGGAAATTCTGATCCTCAAAATTTTGTACGAGTTATAGATTTTGTGCTGAAAATCCACATGGGGAATGGGGAGACATCATAATTGTTTTTGGTTTTGTTTTTTTTTTTTTGGTCTTTTTTTGGTTTTTGTTTTTAGTTTAATTGTTGATGGAAGAACTTGAAACATATAACATGTCCTGTCCATTATTACCAAAATAACTTAATTTTAAAAAATTTCTCTCTATTATCATATATGACGTCAATTATAACTTAGACGGTAATTTAATTGTCTTCACCAATCAATTTTATCTATGTAAACATACTTTAATTAGGAGAAATCTGTTAAGTTTGATGAGTTTTTGCTCGACAAGGAACATTTCCGGTCAACTTTTCTATACTTTGTCGTTGATCAATTTTGAAAAGTTATATATCAATTTGTAGCTAATTCTAAGGCAAACACGAGGCCCTATTCAAATTTTAACCAGGTTGTAAGGTCTTTGAGAAATTATAGTTTTCTAATTTTTCCTTTCAGCAATATATTAAAAATTATATATTATTTTGAAGCTAAATGAATAACCTTTATCAAACACTAACAGTTATTTGACCAGGGTGAAGCATTTTGAATAAATCTGGGTTCTAATAGAAAATTTGATGTAGGCAAACTCACCAAAAAAAATTCCGGTCAACTTTTAGGTACTTTATTAATAATAAATTGCATTAAACTATATATCTCATTAAAGATCTTTTAAATATCTTCCAGGGGCATTTTAAATTTTTATTTTATATTAACCCGTTAAAAAGTTATGAACAAAAATATATGTGTTTTTATGTTTCTGGTTTTTCATTTCCGCGTTTTAGCCACGCCGAAATCCGGATCCGTTCCGTACATTATCTAGTACATTGTACTTCCTGCAAAATTGTTTGACAACAACCCAAAAATTTGTAAAGTTTAATCGTGTATACTTTTTCGGTTAAAACACAAATGAAATTAAAAGAAACCAAAATTGATTCGTGCCTTATGTAGAGGACAAACAGGTTCACCCATCAGCTAAGTTTTATGCCAGAAATCAAGGACTCTGCATGTCACCTGTCAAATAAAGCCATTCGTCATTGTCAGGTCACACCCTGTCATCACAATGGACGATAATTAGGTAGTGGTTCCTTATTTCTAAATAGCGTATATGAAAGATATTATCTACAGTGTAGAAATTTTAATTTATAATCTGATTTAAATCAGTCATTGATGCGAAGTCCTTTACTTCCTTTTTGTGTCCTCTAAAAATATAAACTAACAAAACTTGCAGGGATATTCAGAGAAGTTTATTTAATAAAATTATTTCATTATGACTAAAAATGTAATCAATATAATTATATACTATGTCAACAATTGAACTGATCTTCAGGAGACACAAAAATAACTACTTCCTGAATGTGGCAGCCACATGAGTTTCTGGGTAATCAGATCTTATGAAGTTAAACTAAAGTGGTAGCACAGATTATTGACCTTTTTGAAATCCCATAGTCACGTGGTTCTGTGGGGGGGGGGGTAAGATCGACAGTTATCGTGTCTTTCCGTGGAGCTTCGTCCGAATATCAAAGAAAAAATAGACAAATTACAATTTCCATTGAATTATTTTTACCGTAATGAAAATTTTTTGTGCATAAACATTGTTAAGAACGTAATATTTTCAGAATTTTTTAAAAATAAAACACAAAAAATATTTTTTTAGACGAAGACCCGTATATTTGCAAAACTATGTATGAAATAATAAAATTTTGTGTTTCTTTAAACTATATAAACTGCTGCTTAATTAAAACTGAATTATTTTTTATTGTATTTAATTGAAACATTTTTCAAAATTTCGTTTAGCTTTTTTAATTTATGTTTAGTTTTAAGGACTTCATATACGATCCTAGGTATGTTATATTTCATTCTATAAGTATCCAAATATAACTTGCATTTTAAAAATAGTTTTAAATAAAATTTTTAAATCTTAAAATAAATAAAAATGAATATCTGTTGTGACTTTATCTTATAATAAAGATATTTATTTTCCTTCTGTTTGCTCTTGCATTTTTACCACTGATTTTTACTGATTTAGACGTCTTATTTTGATATAATACCTGTTTTTAAAATCTTATTTTCATATAAAATCATTATTTAAATTTACATTTTCGTGGCTTATTATGTCGGTCTTTTATTGGTCTTTCATTTTTACCTTTCATCAATGTAAAGTGTCAGGTAATAAATAAGCAATTAACGAATAAACAAGGCACTTTTAATATACAATTACATCACAGGAATATCTCCCCCCCCCCCCCCCACGCCTCGTTCTCGGCGAATCTCGTTTGCGAAAGTTTGGGATTTTGAAATCGTCAGTTGCCACAAAACTGCATGTACCTATAATCCCTATGAAGATATCTTCAAACATGAGATGTGGCACAGATCCATTGTCTGGGACAATACTGGAAGGGTTCCCAGTGCATAATTCGCAGAGCTGCCCAGCGCAACCCTGAAGGTGGACAGGGGATGTCCTCTTCTTGGAGGTTGTCAGATCTGGAAAGCCTGACCACAGACCACAGTTGGTAGCATGCTTGGAGAGTGCCATGCTCATTACATGGTTAATGCCCCTTTTGTAGATGTTGATAAGAGTAGGCTATTTGTAGCTGCTACAAAAGGCTAAATTTTCTGCCCCTACCCATACCCCATACTTTTCTAGTGGCATTCAAAATGTTAGTCCTTAGGTCCATCTTTTTAGCTCACCTGACCCAAAGGGTCATGTGAGCTATTGTCATCACTTGGCGTTCGTCGTCCGTCGTCGTCGTTAACTTTTCTTCAAAAATCTTCTCCTCAAAAACCACTGAAGGGATTGCTTTGAAACTTTGCATACATCATCAGTAAAATGCCCTCTACCAAGTTTGCCCAAATCATGGCCTCAGACCAACCAACATGGCCGCCATGGCTAAAAATAGAACAGAGGGGTCAAAATACAGTTTTTTGCTTATAGTTAAAAAAGTATAACAGATACAGGAAAACCGAAGAGACCTTCCTTCTTCAGCATCTAAAGCTCTACAAAACACTTCATTGGGTCAAAGTTGTATGATGACTCCTTGTAGGAGTTATTGCCCTTTAATTGTCAAAATTGATGATTTTTGCCATTTTTGCCTCAAAATCTTGAAAATTATTAGAACTAGAGAAAAAGTTAGCAATGCTTAATTGTTCTGCTCTATGAGGGCTACAAAAATGACTTTAGAGTCAAGATTGTCTGATTAACCGTTTAAGAGTTATTCCCCTTGAACTGTTTTTTTTATCGGTTTTAATTGATTTTTTAAAATCTTCTCCTCTGAAACAACTGAAAGTACTGCTTTGAAACTTTGTACACATCATCTGTCAAATGTCCTCAACCAAGTTTGCACCAACCATGGCTGCAGATTAACCAACCTGGCCACCATGGCTAAAAATTGGATGGGGGGGGGCGCTAAAATACAGTTTTTGGCTTATATTTAAAAAAGTGTTACAGATACAGGAAAACCGAAGAGACGTGCCTTCATCTGCATCAAAAGCTCTACGAAATACTCCATTGGGTTGAAGTTGTATGAGGACTCCTTATAGGAGTTATTGCCCTTTAATTGTCAAAATTGATTATTTTTGACATTTTTGCCTTAAAATCTTGAAAATTATTTGAACTAGAGAAAAAGTTAGTATTGCTTAATTTTTCTGCTCTATGAGGGCTACAAAAATGACTTAGGGTCAAGATTGTCTGATGAACCGTTTAGGAATTATTCTCCTTGAACATTTTTTTAATCAATTTTAATTGATTTTAAAAAATCTTCTCCTCTTCAACCCATTAAAGGACTGCTTTGAAACATTGCACACATCATCTTTAGGACGTCCTCTACCAAAATTGTGCAAATCATGACACCTGACTACCTATATAGCTACGTTAGCTTAAAATAGAAAATGGGGGGGGGGGGGGGGGGGGGAGTCAAGAGAGTTTTCGACTGATAGTTAAAAAAGTATAACAGGTACAGCAAATTTGAAGTGAACCTCCCTTCTCCCTCTAAGCATCAAAAGCTCCTCCTTATAGGAATTATTATGACTTTTGCAGAAGTGTTGGGCAATTCCTTATAGCAAAGAAAAGCTGGATAGAAAAGGGTTGTTTGGTTTCAGGTTCAGGTGAGCAATACAGGCTCCTGGGAGCCTCTAGTTTTAATTGATCTACTTTAGTATAACATCTACATGTACATCGGTTATCATGTAAAGAGCATCCAAAACTTGTTCTCATGTACAGCCAGTAGAGTGCTGTTAAAAACATGACTCTCTCTTTAGTGATCCTTGATATAGGCTATGAATTCGAAGCTGGTCTTACATGCCTAAAAGTCCTCTTTCTCTTGTAAATCTGTTTGAATATGGTTCCATTCAGTCAAAGTTTTAACAGAAGCTGTTTATCATTTGTTCACTGTTAGAGCCTAGTAGTATGTACTTAAATTGGTTTTGTACATAGATGAACTACTAGTAAAACTGGCCAAAAAATCTAGCTACCATAACTTGTATTATTGGTTGATGTTCTTTTGGAGGTAAGGGTCACGTATGCTTTGTTACTTGTTGGTACATGTAGTTGGACAGCTTACAAAGTTGCCTCGTAGAAATCCAAGTGTTTTATTTGCTTTATTGGTTTTTTTTGTTATAAATATATGATTGTCCCAAAATAGTGTAACCATTGGTTCTACTCGTAGACTTATCAAAGTCACATACATGTATACATCTGGTAAAAAAATGTTGATACCTTGTATTCGTATACAAAACATTTTTTTACCATTGGCATGGAAGCACCCCCTCTCCCCCAACACCACACACACAACAAACAAAAATCACTATTGCTACTGACATTGTTTAATAAGTTTGCCAGAAAATAAGTCTTATATTGCCGGCGTGTACATTTTTGTACTTGTTTCAACAGTATAATAACTGATTTATGGCAAGCGTTATGAAAAAATGAAAAAAAATCTTATTTTTCAAAATATCTTTACTTTTTTAGGAAAATTGTAAACATGGTAATTTGGTTAACAATATGCAAGGTCTTCTTCATGTTCTGTTAAAGCTTCTTAAATGTCTGTTAGTTGTGTTTTAAATTTTTACACTTTTTTGTAGACTGTATCAGCACCTATGGTTGATACAGAAGACATGGATCCAGAGTTGGCTCGTTATCTAAACAGAAATTACTGGCAACAAAAATCAGAAACAAAGAATACTAATGTACCAACTACTACACCGTCGGCACCAGTAGTTACAACTGAACTACACAACACTAAAGATGGAGGAAAGGTTGTTATTGAGGTAATTATCTATAGGCTTTATTGAACAAAAGATTTAACTTTTGTACTTTTGAGTTATAGTAAGTAAAAATTTGCTTGCTTATTTGAAAAACATACACAAGTCTCTAACGAATTACATGTTTAGTCTGCATCTATTGAAAACAGTATGGGTTATTGGAAATTGCCTTATAGAATTTGCCATGTCCTGAATTAAGAATTGGTTTTTAATTTTACATTGTGTCCTAGTAAAATGATTATTTATTTCAGTTTTTGCCATAATCTGTATGATTAGCATCAGAAAGACCCGCTCCAGGTGTTAATGGGCATAATGCAAACTTCCCCTTCAAATTTTCTCTTAAACAGATATACTTTTTTTCTTGATTAATTGACTGATATTTCAGTTCAGCCAGTAGTCCAAGAATCCTCTGCCGTCCAGTGCTTTTTTAGACTTTGATGGGAGCGTGGGACGTCAGAGAGTTCTCCATAGACAAAACAGCAGATTCTGCGACACGGGTCTGGGTCAGCACATTTCACAATCCCTCAATGTTTTTAACAATTAACTTGTGGTTCAACTATATATAAAATGCTTCTTAAGATATTTTCTCCACGAAAATCATCATCTAACCTTTAATCAAGCTAATTTGTTCATTTCTACTAGCCGTTCCATAACATACATACTTTCCGCCATTTTATTTTAATTTTTGGGGTTATGATGAAAACGAGGTTAGAAAAGTAGTAAAATAAGCTTGATTGAAATAAAGATGATGATTTTCATGAAGAAAAATATCCCGAGAAGTGATTTATATAAAGTTGAACCATATGAACATGTTTTTAAAATCTTGAGATTGTGAAATTTGCCGACTCAGACCCGTGTGGCAAAATCCGCTTTTTTGTCTATGGAGAGCTCTCTGACGTACCACGCTCCCATCAAAGTCTAAAAAAAAGTGTTAGACGGCAGAGGATTCTCGGACTATCCAGCCAGCAATATTCTAGCTATATTCAAGATATTCATCTCAATAGATATAATTTAATTTTAGATTTTATTGTTTCTTTTTACATAGGCATATCAGAATGGTGAACATGAAGAAGATGAAGAACAGTTCCTAAAGGCTTTACAAAGCAGTTTGGAGATCTTTGTCAACCGTATGAGAAGTAACTCCCAACGTGGCCGTAGTATTGCTACTGACTCTTCAGTGCAATCATTGTTTAATGTTATTTCAAACATGCATCCTCAGTTAATGAAATATATTGGTAAACAGGAGGATTTGAGAGGTAAATAGTGTGCCACCAATGTACTTTATTAATTTATTTTTAAACACTTAGTTGCTAAAAACCTTTGTGGCAGTTAAATTTATAATTCAGTGGAGGTGTCTTCAATTCATGCTCAAAAATTTGTTGCGAAATTGCAAGTCCAAATAACCGTAAGTGTATTGTATTGCTACTGTTATTGTTGCAATTTTTAGCTCACCTGGACCAAAGGTCCAGGCGAGCTTTTGCCATCACTTGGCGTCCGTCGCCCATCGTAAACTTTTAAAAAAATCTTCTCCTCTGAAACCACTGGGCCAATTTTTTTCAGGCCACAATCATCCCTAGGGTTCCTAGTTACAAGTTTGTACCCATGGTGTTGATCAACAGACAAATATGGCCACTGTAACTAAAAAACCATAACAGCTTGAGTGAAATTATAAATTGCAAAAATGATCAGCAATAAAAGCCCTACAATTCACTTAAATTGGTCTGAGATTGTCAGATGACTTCTTATAGGGGTTATTGTCCTTAAATGACAATTGTTGTCTCGCCTGCGACGAAAGTCGCTGGAGGCGAGACATATGTATGGGAATCCGGCGGCGGCGGCATAAACACTTGACATCTTGCTTCATATCTTTGTAAGCTCAAGCCCTAGGTCCATCAAATTTGGTCCAGAGGTAGCTTATGATGAGTACTTGCCAGTCAGTCACCTGTCACCTTACCTTGACCTCAATTTCACGGTCCAGTGACTACGTTAAAGATTTTGGGTTACGACAGTTCCTCTGTAACTATGCATGGTAGGATGACAATATTTGGTGTAGAGGTTGCTGATGACTAGTACATGACTGTCTGGTATGTGTCACCTGACCTTGACCTCAATTTCACGGTCCAGCGACTACATTAAAGTTTTTGGGTTACTACGCATGGTAGGATGACAATATTTGGTGTATAGGTGGCTGATGACTAGTACATGACTGTCTGGTAGGTGTCACCTGACCTTGACCTCAATTTCACGGTCCAGCGACTACGTTAAAGTTTTTGGGTTACGACAGTTCCTCTGTAACTATGCATGGTAGGATGACAATATTTGGTGTATAGGTTGCTGATGACTAGTACATGACTGTCTGGTAGGTGTCACCTAACCTTGACCTCAATTTCACGGTCCAGTGGCTACGTTAAAGTTTTGGGGTTACGTCAGTTCCTCTGTAACTACGCATGGTAGGATGACAATATTTGGTGTATAGGTTGCTGATGACTAGTACATGACTGTCTGGTAGGTGTCACCTGACATTGACCTCAATTTCACGGTCCAGCGACTACGTTAAAGTTTTGGGGTTACGACAGTTCCTCTGTAACTATGCATGGTAGGATGACAATATTAGGTGTATAGGTTGCTGATGACTAGTACATGACTGTCTGGTAGGTGTCGCCTGACCTTGACCTCAATTTCACAGTCCAGCGACTACGTTAAAGTTTTGGGTTACGACAGTTCCTCTGTAACTACGCATGGTAGGATGACAATATTTGGTGTATAGGTTGCTGATGACTAGTACATGACTGTCTTGTAGGTGTCACCTGACCTTGACCTCAATTTCACGGTCCAGCGACTGCGTTAAAGTTTTTGGGTTACGATAGTTCCTCTGTAACTACGCATGGTAGGATGACAATATTTGGTGTATAGATTGCTGATTAATAGTACATGACTGTCTGGTAGGTTCCACCTGACCTTGACCTCAATTTCACGGTCCAGTGACTACGTTAAAGTTTTTGGGTTACGGCTGTTCCCCTGTAACTATGCAGGGTATGGTGACAATATTTTGTATACAGGCCGCTGCTGATATTTAATGCTATTTATGTAATGCTTATGACGAAATTTATTTTCGTTACTGATGCGGAATGCAGGCGAGACGTTTTTCTGTGTCCACACTTGTTTAATGAAAATTTTCCATTTTTGTTCTGTAACTTGAAAACTATAGCCACTAGATTGAAACTCTCAATTGCACAAATGATTGCATAGTCCAAAATTGCAAGATGACTCTTTATAGGAGTTATTGCCCTTTCATTATGAATTTGGACAAATGAACAGTTTTTGAATTATAAATTAGTCTATAATATACCTTCTAAATTACCCTAAAGGACGATGCCTACAAACCATTTAATTTTCAGAAATTGTCTGATGGCACCTTATAGGAGTTATTGTATTTAACTAAAAAATTTTAAGAAATGTTTAGTTTTTGCACAGTAACTTAAAAGCTATAACAACTAGACTGAAACTGTTAATTTCAAAAATTTAAATATAGTTGAAGTCATTTGGATTCCAGGTGAGCAATTACAGGCTCCTGGGAGCCTCTAGTTAATTTGAGCATGGCATATTATGTATAAAAAATGATCAGTTATAGGATTATGTATAAAATGTACTTAACACAAATATTCCTCAATTTAACCTGGAATAATTCATTCAGAATTATATTCAGAATATAATTATATATAATTGTTCAGAAACAATACCAGCCTTTTAATGAAGAGGTACATTCCAAATAAAATTCAAGTTAGAAAAATCCTGTTTTCAGAAAAATAATAGCTTTGGTATTTTGTTAGGTTTTACATAACTTAATAGCGCTAGTGTTATCCTAACATATTTTTGTGTTAAGGTAACTATGAAGCCCTACAGGACAAACTTGCACAACTCCGTGATGCAAGAGAGGCATTAGATGCCCTGAGAGAGGACCACAGAGAAAAAAGACGTAGAGAACTGGAGGAATTAGAACGTCAGAGACAGATTCAGATGGCACATAAATTGGATATCATGAGACAGAAGAAACATGTATGGTTACAGAAATGAATTTAATATTAGAAACTGTATTGTTTATCAGTTCAACAAAATTTAATATAGAACTAACATATTAAATGTGTATTATTGTATGCACAAATTCAAAAAAATAGATCAGTTATTGAATCATAAATATAATATAGGATTAAACACTGGGTTTTAGGAAATTATCAATGTGTAAACTCCGGCGACTCACTCACAAACTAAATAAAGTCCGAAGGACTTTATGTCAAGTTTGTGAGGGAGTCGCCGGAGTTTACACATTTATAATTTCATAAAACCCAGTGTTTAATCCTTATAATTCTGTGAAATAATCGTTGCTGTTTTTAAAACAGCAAAAACAGTTACAGAAACCTATCTAGATATTGATATAAAAAAAAACAAAATGAAACACTAAATTGTATTTATATTATATATTTATTTGAAATCTCAATCGATTTCATTGAAAATCATTGTGGCAGAGAAAAAAATTATCCCCTCTTCCTGACGATACGCTAGGAGGACGCCATCTTGTTTACCTTGGATACTGAAAGTAGTCCGCTCAGAGGAAATATCGATATATAAATTATCTGAGAAGACGCCATTTAAGTGTTTTTATCCAATCAAAGCACTTAATATAAATAAATTACAGCATGAATAGAATTATTTCAAAGTAAATAATAGGGTTAAATTTACCCTTATGTCATGCCAGTCTGGAGTGCAAAAATGCCAGGAATTTTTTTAAATTTTAGCATGTCTTCATGCACAAAGGAAATGTAGAACACACCATAAACATTATTATGTAAATTGATTTATAAGTTTCTACATTTTTACATGTATCTGATTGAAGACTATTGAATAAAATCCTTACAGGAAATTGATGTAATGTCATAAAAATGTTTACTGCATTTCATATAGGAATACTTGGAGATGCAAAGGCAGTTAGCTCTACAGAGATTACAGGAACAAGAGAGAGAAATGCAGATAAGATTAGAACAGCAAAAACACATGACACAAATCAGGCAGATGCAGAATTATGGATATCATCAGGTACTGATCTTTCTTTTTTTCTGTGGCAAATTTTCCTGACCTAGATCAAGAGTTCTTACTAGGCATACAAGCTTCTCCCCCTCCCCCCCCCCCCACCCCCCCCCCCCCCACACACACACACAACCGGATGCCATAATATAGTTAAACATTACTGTAAGTGGCATAAACCCTTGAACAGAAAGATTCTTTAAGAGAAATAATTTTGGCTTCATTAAAAAATAACGATTATTTAGGTATAAACAATAAATTGAGTCAGTAAATTTATCAAGTAAAAATTTTCATTTCAATTTTTAAAATGTATATAAGGCATATTTATATGTGTAAAATCCTGTTTTGAATTGAAATTAATTCAGCTTTAAAACTGTTTTACATATGATTTTCTTAATTTCAATTTGTCATTGTTTGCAGCCTGGTTATGGTCCTTTACCATTGGGAGTTGTTCAACCACAGCAAACATTTAATCCCATGGTGTCTTCTGATGGGTCCCCTGTCCATCAGATGCATCAACATCCACAAGGTTATGGGCATCATATGGGACAA
Organism: Limnoperna fortunei; assembly: GCA_944474755.1. NCBI lineage: Eukaryota > Metazoa > Mollusca > Bivalvia > Mytilida > Modiolidae > Limnoperna > Limnoperna fortunei. The sequence continues at coordinate 39,356,195 of OX104117.1, read as the reverse complement.
GGGCAACCCCAGATGTACAACCAAAACACTCCATTAGGATATAGCCAGGCTGGAGGACAATACCAACCACAAACTACCAGTCAAACAGGACAACAGTATCAACCAGGACCGTATCAACAGCCAATGTCTACTCAGCCATCTAATTTGCCCGGTACCTATGACAGCCAGGCTGGATATCCAACTGGTGGGCAGTATGGCCCAATACCACAAGGTGGCATCCCGTCTACTTCAATGCCCCAACAGCAAGGTATATCACAGCCCCCAGGCATACCAATGGGGCAAGGCTACCAAGGTCCACCCACTACAGATTATCAGGCATTCAACATGCAAGGTAAGATAAAATATTTTTTCTGTGTAGGTCTGTTAACATGATAGATTTTAATTATCTTATCAGGTGAATTAAACTATGTACAGGCATATTGAGTATTTATAACAAAGAATAATTGATTTTGTACAATTAAAACTTTTTTGACAAAAACTGTTTAGCATATTTAATATAATGCCTTATCTGGATTTTCAGAATGCAAGTGAAAAATGAGAGTTCTGCCGCCATCATTTCTAACTTTTTGTGAGAAAAATGTACAATTTGGTGTCCTCACTTAGCTGAATACGATGAATTAGATACTGTCAAGCAATTTTTAACAAGGTTTCAGTGGAAAACCTGGTTATTGGATTGGGTTATGGCGGGCAGGTGGGTGGCATCAAATTGAGGGTTACCGGTCAATAACTTGTTTGGATATAGCAAGCTTGCATGAAACCTTGCCTCGGATTGGATTTAGGGCGCAGTCTGGTCAAGGCCACTATTACTAAAAATGGAAAAACAGTTTCGGTCAATATCTTCAGTTCGGATAAACCAATCTTGCTGAAGCTTTGGATAAAGCAAGCTTGCATGAATACCTTGCTTCAGATCTGATTTGGGGCCAGTCAGGTCAAGGTTACTGTTACTAAGAATAGAAAAAATGTTTTTGCTTAGTCTACTACAAAAACTAATTGTTAAATCATTGAAAACCTCGTTTTGTTTCTTGTTTCTGGAAAAGCCTCAAGTAAAAACCAAATATCTTTAGAAATTGAACTTTTGGAATAACTAAAATTTCACACATGATAACAAAAGTACCTAGTCTTATTAGATGCCTAGTCTTCATGTGTCCTTTCATTTTTCTGTCTGCATGCACCTGAAGGAAAACTTGTCTAATCTCTTGGAAGCTGTTTTATGAAACCTATTATGAAAGCATATGTTCAAGGCGTGTAACATTCAGTTTCTATTATATTGATGTAAAATAATAATCACTTAAAAAAAATTTTTTTTAGTATTAAAGAAACATCCTGTATAACACATGGAAACACTACTGATGTGTTTTTAAATATTTGACAGAAAAATATACTTTTACTTTCAGGGATGGCAAATGCATTGCCACAACAACAGTATTCTTCACAGCCACAGCAATACATAGGTAACCCACCTGGGCAATACCAACAACCCCCACCACAGGGGCCACACCCAGAACAACCTCAGAGGCCTCCACCTGGTAGCAATGAAGCTCAATTGATTTCTTTTGATTAATAACCAATATGATATTAAACAGTTATAAATCATGTTTATAATGGAACATTATATTGTTTTATCGAAATTATATATATTTCTGAAATTTCTCATTATTTTCAGCTTCAGTTATCACTCAGAAATTTTCTTAATTTCGAAATGTTCCTTTAATTTTTGCTTAATTATCTTTTATATGTTAATGACAAAAAAAAATAAATAATGTAATGGCTTTTAATAATTTATCAACGAAATAAATATAATTGTCATCTGTATCAAAGGAATATCTATTTTCCAAAAATTATTTTTAGCTTTTTGAGAAACGGATTCAAGTTTTGACAGTTCTTTTTGTTTGAATGAGAAAACTATAATAAGTTCCTTAAAATGTCTAGAAATGGTAATTATTTATCTATTGTAATAAATGTTTGACAAGACTTTCTATTATTTGACATTCTCATACAATCTTATGTAATATTCTGGTTCTATTTCTCTGTGATAATAGTATTGTTTAGAATGAATGTGCAATGATTGTAATATGAAATTCTGCATCATTTAATGTTTAACCTTACCTGTAATTTGTTAATAAAAATCTGCATTTTTAATAAAATGCTTAATTTCTTATACCATGTGCACTCTAGTTCATTCTACAAAGAATATCACATGACAATGTAAATTTATATATATTCCAAGGAATTTGACAAACAAGAGTCAATGGGTATAAACATTTAAGGATTTAGACAATAACACATGAAACGAAATAAATCAAAAACGAAAACAAGTGAGTAATAACCAGAACCCAATAAAAACCATCTGTGAGCTCGAGTGCTCGTCGAGTAATTAATGCCTGACTAATTAGATGCCATTAATTGTGTCCATGGAAAAGTCAAAAGGAAAACCATATTTGAGAGATGGATTGCCCATAATGATCAAATATGTCATGGTGACAGCTATAGAATTTCTGAAGTGATAATCGAAATTTACAATTTGTAAACAGTTGTTTGAGTAGCTAATAGGTAACAGCAGTGTCCAGTCTACAAAATCGGAATACTAATCACAAGAACTACATCATCTTAAAATGAAATCACCATATGCCGGTTCTGCTAGAAAGTCACTGTCAATGTACAGTAAATTGACAATTTTAAAGTCATTTTAGTTTGGTTGGTAGTTTTCCTACCAAGTTTATTTCAGCAGGTCTCGATAAATGGAGAACTTGAGTGGTGTCTGATTTCAAGCTCATTAGTGTAGATCAATTGCAAAATAAAGCTTTCTGATGCCAAGATTTATTAACGTAAAAAATACTCTAAATACGTTTGTGCATAGAAATTAGCTCATTCAGCAAGAGAAGAATCTCCCAATTATACCACTCTCTTCGAAGAAGAGTGGTATACAGTTTTACCCTTGTCCGTCCATAACAAACATTTCTGTCGCAGTTTTCTCAGCAACTGCAGCATGCAGAAGCCTGATATTTTGCATACTGCTTTATCCTGTAGTAACATATGGTGTAGAACGATTTTATGCTCCTTGGTTATCTACTTCTGTTTATCGAAAACGCATAGTTGATATACATGCAATTTTTTTGTTTAAGCGGGGTATCACAAGTGAGCATTAGCTCACAGTGCACACTTGTTTGTGCAGGATACATAGATTATACTTTATTTCAAACAGAAATAACAGTGATCTCATTTTAAGCTCCTTATACCAAAGGTCCAAGTGAGCGTATGCCATCACTTTCCGTCATCCGGGTGCATTCGTTTGCCGATTCCCAGATTGCGGCGTCCAATCTGCCGATTCCCTATTATTCGACCAATTAAGAACAAGTTCAATTGTTACTTATAAATTATCAGCTTGGGACGTTATTTGAGAAGCAGAAAATTTTCAATCAAGTCAATTAAATTCACTGAACTTTACCGACAATAATGGATGCTTAGGAAAAAATTAAGCAAATTAATCACAAACACTTTAATGATCTTTCACAATTATAAATTATCAACTTATTTGTGTTGACACTGCAGGCAGGGTATACTCGACTCCAATCTCAATTGACAAGGATTGCCAGTTTTCCTACCGCAGGTCGGGGGTTTTCTCCGGGTACTCCGGCTTCCTCCCCCAATAAAAACTGGACGCTATGATACATCCTCCCAAGTCAGGGGTTCTGAGTCCGCGTTCGCTCCATCATCACCCCTGACAACATACATATATATTTTTCGGGTCTGAGTGTCGCCATCTGGCGGTGACCGGAGTTAACATCAGCCAATGAAATTTATCGTAACCTTCGCCTAATGTTTACATGTAAACAAAAAATGTCTGCGCCCTGTATCGTGGATTGTTTTAACGATATGGTTGGACAGATTCCCTCCGGACCTCAAAAAGAAGCTGTATGAGCGGTGACAGCTGGTGCCATTTGTTTTTCAAATGAAATGTGGACGACTGCAATGGCATATACAAATTTGCATACGAATACTTCCACGTGTTGAACGTGATATTGATAAAGTAGTGGACTGAATGAAATGGAGTTCTGTGCAGTATGTGAAAGCAGTAGTAAATGATTTAATTAAAATTTTCTGTAATCCGGACGTATTGGAACTGAAAAAGGACTGAGAAAGAGGTGGGTGAAGTAACCCAAAACGAGATTGTACGGACAGATCTGTCAGTGACAGAAGAATGTCAATTTGTAAATATTCCAACCAAAATTTGTTCATTTGATTGGATTATATGTGATTTAAATTTTTACAAGACATTTAGGTTGACATTTACATGTATTATACACCTGTATGTAATCTTCAACACATCATCACATTCAAGACTCAAGTAATTTACTGGCCAGTATTATGCACCATGTTAAAACTACTGATTATATAGGAGGAAATCATTCAACTTCAAAATGGACATGGATAATTGTTTAATAATATACTGTACCTGTAAGAATGTGAGGGATATTAAAAATTAATCATGCAGCACACTAGTCAAACTTTTTATCACATGAAAGCAAATTTCCTGTTCTGACTGATTTATAAATTGTGTACTGGAATAAAAGATAAAATATATTCATGTTCATGCATATGGATTATGTTCATAGTTTCAAAACCTGTTGCAGATTATCACATTAATTTCCCTTTCATTTTGTCTTATTTTGATTTGTTTGTTGTGTTCATCCTACTTTCAGAAATTTTTCAGCTTTATAATGCCATGTAGTTTTTTATTGGAGAGGAAGCTGGTGTGCCAGGAGAAAACTCCTAACTTTCCACAAGGTCAAAACGGGTCAAGAAATCCTGGAAAAGTTATGGAATTTATCAGTATAAAAAAATTACAACAAAGTTCCAGGCGAAAAATTTCTACTGTGCCTTTATCTCATATTTTGTGTTAAATTGCAAGTGTCAATGCAATTACACTGTCATGCTAGAATCATTCATGGAAAATGGTCACATAGTTCTTGACAAGTCATGGAATTTTTACACAAAGAATGAGTATAGACCATGGAAAATTGGCAATTCTTGTCAGTTAAGATAGGAGTCAAGCACACCCTGCCAGCAGCTAAGCCCAACCTGCAACCCCTGTGTTAACAGTGATCAAAATTAGATGACTAACTACCTCAACCACTCTGCCAACGAGTCCCTGTCTTATAATATTCAGTCTCTGAGTGATTTTAATTACCCCAAGTGAAATAATTTTTCATATACTAGTACATGTACATTTGTTTCATGGCAAGAATGAGACTTGTATGGTACTAGTATACATATACTGTATGTACCTTATCTGCTGGACCAGTTAAAAGAATAAACCCATGTTTTTTTAAGCAAAGGACTGGATGGTTATGAATGAATTAAGTTAAGTTTATCAACAAGGTGTTCTAGAAGTATACAATAAGTGGCAGAAAAAAAAATAAAAAATATAAAACAGTGCAAACAGTTCAATAACAGATAATATTTGTAAACCCCTGGGTGTTGAATCACAACCAGCTGAGTCATTCAGGGTAATGGGACATCTTAGCAGATCATAAATTGTCACATGAGCTACAGAATTGTATTAAGAATAATTTATAAGTACTGGTATGCTTAACACTAGACCATAATTAAAGGTTGATGATCTGTTTATTAAAGTTCTAGAGGACCCAATTAACAAAATCATGGACTTTAAGTGTCCTATTTGGGGGAAATGAAAGTTAAATATGATTGCAAGTCTAACTTAACTAAATGAAAATACATTTAGTTTTTGGCTCCAAATTGGGGTATAACTTGTCCTATCAAAATAGTGTAATTTTGTGAACATGTATATGGTCATGTTTTGGAATTGAACATGAACACAGAAATCTTATTTAATTTCTTGAATACTGCTTACCTAGAAGGAATAAATGCAAAAGCTGCAAGTGCAGTTTTTTAATTACTGTGACAATGGCACTTGTTTTTAATTATTCAATAAATATGCAAGACAAAGAATTAAAACCAAGCTCAAACTGTCCTATATTGGGGCTTGTCATAATATATAAGTAACTACATGTAGTATGGCACACTATGTAGTTCTCCTCTAGTTTAAAATGAGCTGCGATTCTTGTATATGTATGCAGCTTAAAGTCAACATGGCAGGCAGCTTAGTTATGACAGTGTATGGGATGTTGTTTAACTTGTTATGGTACAGGTCCATAAGGTCTAAAATCAAACTAAATGTGCAACTGCAAAAAAAAAAGCAACTTGTTGAAGCTTGTGACCGAAGGAATATTCTATCGGTGTAATGCAGGCAAATACAAAATAGCATGTACACCACTAAGTGCATGTATGAAAAAATTATGAATGCTAATAAAGGCTAAACTTTCTAGTGTCCCAGTTCACTGATCCCTCAATTCATATCAGCAGACACTGAATTATGCATTTGCAAATAACAATTATCAATTGGTCACATACAATTTGTTTGGAACTCTATGCCACTTTCAGTAATTTTTTTAGCTATATACTGATATCCAGGTTTTATTTGATGGAGCTAGGCAGAAGTACCCAGTAAGTGTAAACACAAGTACTGCTTTGGTATAAAAGTCAATATTTTTTGTTGAAATATTTCAAGGGTACATCATTAACATCTTTAATTTCTGGATTTTTTTACATTTGTAAAAAGTACATGTATAAATAACCAAACACATCCTTTATGCAGACTTGTGGGGGCGGGGGGGTGGAAATAAAGTCGGTTCTAAAAATATAATACTGCTAAGAACAATTCCTTTCTCCCTATATGCTCTCTTTGCTCAGTTGGGAATTACTTACTGTCTGGTTCTTCTGGACTAATTGTGTCCAAAAAAATCCTACCCCCCCCCCTTTTCTACAAAAAGTAGTAGGTCCCTACAGAGTCATGATCATATACTGACACATGCTTACATAGCTTATGTCTCATAGTTACATATATGGATATAAGATTAATATTATTTACGATTTATAGTACAAACATACAAATATAAGCTTCGTCTTCGTGGAATTGACAATGTCCAAAATATTCGAGAAGAAAATAAAAAAAACGTATCATTAGCTGTCACACACCTTATTTTGTGTTGGCGCACGTTTAAATATAAGATACATGATATATTTTTTATCAATTTCAAATCAAATTACCGAAGTATTCACATGTGCTTTAAACCTCGTGTGTTTGTTTACGTTCGACATGCAGATTTTGTAAAAACGATTTTGATTGGTACTTCTCAAGGTCAGAAGCAACTTCACTTCAGACCCGAAAAATATATATGTATGTTGTCAGGGGTGATGATGGAGCGAACGCGGACTCAGAACCCCTGACTTGGGAGGATGGCTATGATATAGCTGAAAAATTGTTGAAAGTGGCGTTGAGCACTATCAAACAAACAAACAAATATTTGTGTTGAATTAATATGAAAAGATATTAATTATTGATTGAGAAAAACTAATTTCTATAATAAAGAAAATTTCAAAAAGAATTGAAAGTAAGTGACAGAACTTTACCAACAATTTCACATCTTTCCCAACAATATTACGGAGAATGAATACATAAACCTACAATCATTCATGTATTTACTTATAGATTGTTCTTAAATGGTCAAATATCAGTTAATCGGCAATCTGGGAATCGGCAAAGTATAAATAAATATAGCTGCTAATATTAATGAAAGTTGCGTTGAACACCATTCAAACAAACAAACAAGCCATTAACATATCTCCTACTTTAAAAATACTATAGATTCCGATAGCGGGCCCATTATTACTTGTGACTATGCTTAAAACAACGATTATAACAAGTGTTATTCGAATACAAGCAAATATACAGTTAAAAAGATAAAACAATATAAAACAAAAATTATGTCTTCATTCTAGACATAAAATTTGTGTACTTAATATGACAGTAGGTCTTGTATTATTTTTGTAATAAATTAACACCTTTAAAATAAAAAAAACCAAGTTTTATTAAATAAATTAAATTCTATTCATTTTCTACTTCTTCCAATCGGTGGAAGAGGAGAATATCGTGAAAGACTTCTTGTACCCGTTCCAGGTCGATCAATATTTAATGTGCCGTGTTTATTGATCCCTATTGGTGAGAGTGGAGAAATTCTAGAAAATGGCTGACCATATTTATTCGATCGTATATCCATAAAGCCACAACCATTATGTTTTGCATTCATACTTCCTATTGGTGGAAGTGGGGAAACCTGTGTGAATGACCGATTAGCTGTTACAGAACTACTGCGACCATAAGTATCCAATGTTTTTGTTCGAATTGGCTGTAAAATTGGTGCTGGCATAGCATCTTTACCCAATGCAGCCGAAGGACAAATGGTTCTGAATTGATTCGGCGACATCGCTGGAAGTCCGAGTCCTTTATTTTTTTTGTAGTGTTTTAGTCTTTCCTTTGCGATTGGAATTTTACTTAAAGGAGCAAGCATACGCCTAACCTCGTTGATGTTTTGTTTATCATCGAATTTTTGTTTGTCACAAGTGTTCCAAACAAAGCCACGAATTCTTATAGGAATTTTACTTTTCGACATTGCTTTAGATTTCTCGGTATATCTTTGGAGTTTAGGTTCATCCACACGAGTATTATAAATCTTGGCGTTTGCAGTGGCGTCAGTGTTACGATTAGAAACAACCCTGGCTGGGATCTTGCTTTTTAAAGTTGATCTTACGGCTTCTGGAGCTGAAGCGGTTTTCAATTCAAATCCTTTAATCCTAACTGGAATGCGACTCTTGGGATATGTTTGGCATCTCATATTTACTTTTCCACTTATCTGAACTCCAAGTATATCGTGTGGTGACTGGTAGGAAATTCTAATTGAATCTTCCGTTGCTTTCCAAATTGGAATTTTGCAAGGAATTTTAGAAGTCGCATGTAGCAATGAAAATCTAAAACGTAATTGTCCATACAAATTACTATTGTGACTATATTGTGCACCGTATTCCTTTTCAGGGCTTGTGGATGATGTGGTTCTAAGATGCTTTAAATTTTGAATACCAGAATATCGGTGTAGTTGTTTCTTGTAACTGGCATTTCCTACGACGCTAGGATAAATCTTTTCATCACACGGTTTTTCATATTTATCTGTAATTAGAATTAAATTAGTAATATTTTAATGGAGACGTAGATCTTCTTGCATCGTATATTCAGATTGTTGTGACCAATGTTCTGTTGAAAGTATGATTTATGTGTTGTAATTTATGAATACATTTTGGGGATCTCTGCATTTTTAAAAAAGAAAGTCACACAGTTTTATTATCCACCGATTTTCTTTAATGTTATAGTTGTCTGTTGAAATATATGTTAAGTATTGTTTAGTTTTATTTAATTATACTAATTATACTACTTGTCTTGGAAGCTTGTTTAATAATATTACTTATTACGTTTGAAATAAAATTATTTCAATTTATATTTAATTTCCAGTTTTATTATTATTATTTTTGTTTATTTTTGGAAGTTCTTCGTGTTATTAATGCTTGTTCGTAATTTTCAGGTTTTAAAAAATATTTTCATTTTGTATCGTGTCCTTAAGGTATTCTTTTCATTAGTTTGTATTTCTGATGATAGCCTGTGTTGTTAACCAACCCACCCCCCCCCCCCTTTTTAACCCGCCTTTTGGAGTTGTCGATGATATCAATAGACCTTTAAAATAGTATCTAAAATACGGCTTAAGATACAATAATTTTATATTTAATGTATGTTTAGATTCATCAACTAATATTGCGTGAAATATTCTTCACTGGCCCTTCAATAAACGTAATCAATCAACCATTCGGAATCCAATGTCAACCCAATCGCCAATTTTTTCAATGTAAAAATATATTGCCTCTTATAGTACAAGTATTAAGATATATTGTAACATCCAGTCATCATCAAACAAATTTTCATAAAGTGAACACCATTATAATCTATGATTAGTATCTACTAACCTTTCTGTACTTTATATCGTTTTCCGGTGGTGTATTGTTCACTGATATTAGATTGACCATCAAACAATGCAATATTGGACTGGCTGTGAATTTCGACGTCGTCTTTGGCGCTTTTATCCTGTACAATGTTGACGTTTGTATCAGACTGAACTACACTACTGTCGAAATTGTTTGACTCCAAAGGCTCTTCTATTGGTTTTGTTTGTTCTTCGACTATCTTGTTTTTGTTAAATCTCTTGGTAGAAAAACGACTGGGTTTTGCTGATATTTTTTGTCTCTCGAATACAATTTCAAAACTGACATGTTTCGTATGATCATCTATTGTGTTATTTGTACACTCGGTGTTGGTAGCCGTATCGGCATCCCGTGACGATTTCCTACATGTTGCTGCTCTCTTTGTTTGCTCTAGTTCTTTAGGCTTTTGTTGGCTGTTTAATTTTTTGTTAAAGACAGGTATATTTTTCTGAGACGCCTGGTCAATTTTTACATTCTTAATAACATTATCATTCAAAGCAGGGGTCACGCTGCTTCTTGCGCATTTGGATTTTGTTTCATTTCTACCACTATCTTCAGATTTTGTATTATTATTTAGGTAATAAAGTACGTCCTCCAGCTCTATTGATTTTTTTGTTATGCGTTGTATCCGAAATATTGAACGTCTTTTAAGGCCATGTTCATTAAATAACGACTCTAAACTTGAGGACTTTGATGGAACACTACCGGATGTCATGTATCCGGGTTTAGTCGTACCAGCCCAGTTATTGTTCGGGATAGATGATAGTTTTGATATTGTACTCGTTTGTTCTCTCTGAAGGCCACATACGGACTGCTGCATTGTAATAAACCCTTTTCTGTAACGTCCATTTCTGGTTGTATTAGGCACATATATTTCATTGTTGGACACTCGCAAAACGTTTCGTTTTTGTGCTTTGGTTTTCATCCAAAGATCAAAACTGGACCCCTCTGGATAGCATTGTTTAGTTTCATTAATAGTAGCGCCTTTGCAAAGCATGTTACAAGCATTATTGCCAGTACGGCTCTGGTTTATAAGTTCAAGCAGTATTTGTCGGTCGAATTTTAAATCGTAGAAGACTTTAAAACCTTCTAATGCTCGTGATCCCTTCGGTTTAAGAATACGAAGGTTATCTAGTTTGTATTTCAGCTGCGTATATTCCAATCCCGTCAATGATTGGTTAATTGGCATTCTCGCAAATCGCTCTAAGTCACGTACCTCATCTATCATTGGTAATAATTCTAATTTGCCAAGATGTCCCAACATCAAGAATTTCCTGCGGCATTCTAAAGTAATGAGTGCTACTTGACATGGCCGCATGTGTTCATACGGCGGCATTTTTGTTTTTATAGGTCCATGTTTGACTACCACAAATGGTTTCCCAAAGTCATTTTCAAATTTTCTCTGCATAAATTCCGTAGCCATGGAGAGGTATCCACATCGTAAAATACCGTTAATAAGGGATTCATCATGCTTTCCAATAACCTGTTTTTCACGATATATGAGTGCCATATATTGTTCTTGCCAATCTTTCAACTCGCACAATCTCTCTGTTATGATCTCTTTTTGAATTTTATTTGTCATTTGGTTTCTGAGAAATATCCAGTCAATCTCCTCTTCCTGTTTCAACTCCCTTTCAATAATTTGCAATTTGTCCTTTTCCACCCGTGATTTAATATTTTTGATGGCTTTGAGTCTTTTTTCACATAGCTGGTTTCTCTTGTATAGACTGAAAAGGTCATCGCAATTTTATTAAATAAAATATAATATAATGAAAGCTTGAAAAATGATTGGTCCCCGTTAAACAGCCAGTGAAGTAAAAAACTAAATTGAAATATATCAAAACTAACTTTATGGCATTTTAAAACACATTCATTTACTTTATTTATCGCTTACACTCTGTTAATAAATGTTTTTAATAGTGTTCGCATATTGCAATCATCTTTAATTACACGCGAATCGTGTACCTCTTTGCCAAATCTAACCGCACACCAACATTTTAAAAAAAACATTGTATACATAAACTCCCAACATTTGACAAGGGAACTGACCAAGGGAATTACATTGTAGTTCTTATTTTGCTATTTGGCTTCGCCGAAGTGTAGTATAGACAGTCGATTTATTATTCAACGGAAGTTCGATATTTGAGCTGTATTTAAAAATCAGTTTCATATAGAATTGATAATTTTATTTCTAGATAATTAATTAGAAGTAATGGCGGTTTTTAGCTAATTGTGCAAAGCCAATCTGGACTATTTTATGTGTGTTTGCGAGTTTCCTTGAGTACCTTTCGTGGGTTCTAAATTTGCACAATTTTGTATCTGACATGACACCACAAAAATTTAATGTGATATAATAGCTGAAATTATTCCGCTCGTTTTGAGAGGTCTCTCATTACTCAACGAAACTTAGTGCTTAAGAGGGAGCAAAAAAGGTTAATAGTTAATATGCGCAAATAAGTTAGAGGACGTTGTCATTTGTTGTATAGGCATTTGAAGAAACTTACTCATTTTCGCTCCGAAGTTGACAATCTATGTAGGTTAATCCTTCTAGCTCCTCGACAGTAATCTCCTCCACTTCTATCTTAGGTATCAAACTGTCAAAAGAATCAATTCTTGTCCTTATAGCCTGCTCATTCTTCCATACATGTATTTTAAAGCCATCTGGTGGTCTGAACGAAGCAAGAATACGTAAATGTGAGAATATTCATATACAGCAATATACGAAACTAACCAAGAGGCGAAAATTCATTGTAAACAGTAACTGTTTTAAGCCATTTACAATTTATTTTGGACCATGAGTTTCAGTTCTTATTCACTAAAAACCAATTACAAAGTTTAACCCAGTATAAGAGGCGCAGGAATCAGTGCAAAATGGTGGTTACATTGGTATATCTACCGACAATTGAAGAACTGAACACTGCTAGAATATCACGGTGGAAACGTAAACATTAAAGAAAGTCGCGTTTTATTCTTAGGTTAATCTTATATTTTGGATGAAAATATGCCTTTTCGTGTCATACACATGTACAAGATGTATCATATTATCTCTTACTGTTCATCTTGAATTTCTTGCAAGCATTTGATTGTATGGTGGAGTTAAAAGCTGACCTTTTCCATTTACGATATGAAAGAATGTGTTTCGAAATATTAAAATGGGGAATTAAATTGCACTCCTTCTTTTTATAAGCTAGAGTACCATAGTAACAATGTACTCACTCAAATATATAAACATTCTGGCTTTGATCGATACATGTATTCTCAAAGTTTATCACATCTTCAATGTTTGACCAATCAATAGCACACCTTTTATTTCTTCTCGGATCTTGATCTTCATTGTATACGTTCTCTAAGCCTCTGCAAAAATTAAGAAATGGAATAAAAGTAAACTGCAAAAAAATCGTGGATAAATCAACTCGAGGACTGATAAGCGATCATCATTTATTGAAAAGGGTCACAAAGGTGCCTCTTATTATTGTCAATTAAAGTTGGAGTTATGCACACTCAGGCCCGAATTCGCAACCGCTGTGTTGACACGCCGATGATGAGTAGAAGATGACTACTACCTTAACCACAGGGCCCCCGAGGCCCCGATCATTACTCATTGACTGAAATTAAGCTTTAAACTTTAGAGCACACACAGATTCTCCGGTAAGTGTTGTTGTACTTAAAATTCTGGTGGTTTGTTTGCATCAATTTGTAATTTCGCAAGTTCGAGCGAAATAACGTTATGTCGCCTTTCGGTGCATGAGCTGTACACACGCTTAACTAAAACGTAAAGTTCAATATCGGGTTCTGATGAAATGCATGACAATTAACATGGTAAAAAAAAAAAAAAAAAAAAAAAAAACACAATCACTACCTCCAAACGAAAGAGACGCTTTGTGATTTTCGCTATTAGATAGCATAAACAATATCTACTAATAAAATTCAATGTATATAACAGTTTTATCTTTTTTGCTGAGGAAAATGTGATCTGCGGCCCATTGCAGAATTATCAATAATGTCACCTTCATTTAATGTAAACTTTTGATTTAAAATAACGGTAAAATACGCCATGAGAAAGAGAAAAAGACGAAAACTTAAACGCAATTCAGTGGATGCCATTTACGACAGGACAAAAATGTGATTTACGAATTTAAGAAATTCCTATAACGGTTAAAAACGTTATTACTAGATTCGTAAAAAGGAAATTTTGATATAATTCGTTACCACAAAGCATTCTTTAATCCTTGGTTGCAATTTTAAAAATCTTTAATTAAAATTTTATTTTGGGAAGGTCCCAAATATAAACTATAACGACACGCGAAATAACAAAAAAACCTGAAAAATAATAGATTTCGACCTATTGTTTTTCTCGTTAAAGATTTCGTTTGATCATATCTCGTAATTGCGTTTTTCATTAAATTCTTTGTTGAAATTAACTTTTGGCTGAATAACGAAATGTGAATGGTGAACAAAGATGAGTAGATCTATATAGTACCATCATTCATCAAGTCGGTCTAACTTCAGAGGGTGTATTCCTGGTCCATTCGTGCACAAATTCTTTTTCTAGTTTTGATGTCAGTTTCTTGGTTCGGTATAAGTAAACATGGATTGGTTTGGATTAATCATATATTTTTTTGAAATTGGCGATTTTAGTAATATATATTCCACGAAAAACTTATTTTGGCAAAATACTTCTTTGAAGATTGTTAGATCTCTACGGCGGTTTCAGTAGATCCTTACATATCAAACAAACTATATATCTGAACTTAAATAAAATTAGCAGTACTTCTAAAAATTAAAAGTAAAACATACCTCATTTTCCTATCTCGATGAAACTCCTTCTTTAATACGTACTTATACATTTGTATGTATATCAAATGCTTCAGATGTACAACATACGCCTGACCGCAAAGGTAACATAGAAGCAGTTGTTAAGGAAGTAATTAGTCTTTATGACGTTACGTGACGTTACTGCAACTTCCGTCAGCGTTACCGTCAACATTTTTTTGCTAGCGGAAAATAACTGTCTTGTTCTTTGTCTTTAAAGCTGAGGCCACGATTTAGATGTTCATGGCGTTCGGATGCAAGAAACATATTATTTATCAAATTATATTTATTTACTTGTTTCAAAATCAGTTAAGACTAATCACAGAGCAGTACTAATTCTTCACCTTCCCTTGGCGGCAAATACTGGCTATTATGTATTGGGAATTAAAATTATATTATTTTATCCAGAGAAGGATAAAGTTTTGATTATTCACAATACAAATGAGGCCTTGTGCGAATTATTTTTGAATAATTAAAGGAGAGTATGACTGACGTTGTTAGTTTTGCACCATATTTTCTTGTCACCGGTAGTGAAATCGACATGCCTTTGTTGTAGGGAATGACACCTTTCCTTTGAGGACAACCTAATAAAGCGGAACAAGAGACACAACACGAACCATGAACCACAACCAAAACAGCTTCTATTACAGACCTCGCCCTGATACTTCTTCCTATATTGTTTTCTTCTCAACTTGATTATGGCAGGTAAGAGTTGAAGCTCTCATCTGATATTGGGTGTTTAAAGGAAGGCTGACTCTTTCTTTCATTCCTGGCCTACTTTTATGAATAATTAAGTGTTCCACTTAAAACAAAAAAATTCGATTATTTCAATTATAAGTCACAGGAAAATGGCGGCATTGCTGTCTCTCTTGTATAGTTCGGACTCCCTTTTACTGTTATACGGGAAAGAACGTTTTTCATTGGAGTTTTGGGGGACTTTCAACTTCTTTCTGGGAAATTTATGTTGTTTAAGCGATTAAGACGCATCGCAGAAGGCTATCAGACGACGCCAAGTTAACTGAAATGGGTTATCGAACGTACCGAATGGCTGTCGATGGTTTGCCGAAAATCCCGAAGCCAAACCGAATAAAACATTTTGCGTCAAAATTTGCGGCCCTGACGTTTTTCAAATCTCGAATTGGCCCCGAATATCTGCAGGGTTCCGGAACATCCCGAAGACATCCGTGGTGGACCTGGGACTGGTAAAACTAATTTATAACTAAATTGATTTATAGGTTCCTGATCGTTCCTGGGTAGACGGTATGTTTAACAAATCTATAAATTAAATATAATATAAATATAAATTAACATATCTATAAATTATGTAATTTGGACAACTATTTTGTAACTTAGTGAACAAGTATTTAATTCACGAGCGCCGTTAAATTCTATATAACTATAATATATATATAATATAATATTATATATATTATATATATAATAATATATAATATCTAATAAATATATATAATATATACATATCAATTCTATATAACTAATTACGAGTATACAGTTATTAGCGGTTTCATGATTTGTTTATCGTTTATGGCTTCCTTTTTAAGTGGCATTGCCCACACGAATCTTTTCCCGTGAAAGGGTTGTTTTTTTAATGTTTATTTCGATCACACAAAATTGATATTACAGACAAATATATTATTGTTCCAGATGAACGCTTAACGCTTGAAACAAACAAGATCAACATTTGATGTATGTGATCACGTCTCTTTAATTATAACGTTCTGAATATAGCTGAAATATATCTAGCTGGACGTTAAACATCAATCATTCAATCTCTATAATTATAATTCTACCATTACATGCGTATTACTACACTTTCAGTTACGTTGAATTATTTGCAGATCTTGTCTTATTGATACATATTTCTTTTAAAAATATTTTTCTGGGTCTATTAGCATAAGTTTTCCTGTCAGGAGTAGTTAAAATATTACAGTTAAGTTACCGATTTTTCTGATAGTTTAGTTGTAAATGTTAGTTTTATATCTGTAGAAATACAATAGACAGACAACTTAGGATGCCTTGAGATAGCTCACATGGACCTTTAGTACCAAGCTTTTTTTTCTTGAATGCATGAAGAAATGTCAGTATAAGCACATGATCATTGGTTATAGTGTATTTTCAAAGAGCATTACTGCTGCAGTTGTCTTCTTTTGGATGTCTTTAAACATTGTTAAGCTAATCTTGATTGAAATTTATCAACTTGACTGCAATCTTTGTACATGTATAAATATTTGTAATTGACCACTTCTTATGTCAATATTTGTATACCCCAGATTACATCCTTAACAATAATTCAGATACCTGCCACATATTACTAACACATGTCAAGAATGACCAACACACAATGGCAAATTTCTGAATGCTTTCCTAGGGTGCCTCATATTGTTGTATTACAACAGCTCTTATCGTCAGCAATAAAAATGACATACACCTTATGTATGTCCTAGTATTGAGCTTTCTCCACCTTTCCATGGCAGGAATGGGCACAAGTAAGACCAAACTGCTAGCTCCTCTACCCTGCCCACTCTCTGGAGTAGATGTGCTGCTTTTTGGCATTATAATAAACTTTCAAGTATAATCCATAGTAAAAATCTACTAAACATTTCTATTCACTATTTTTACAAAACAAGAGTTCAAGTTAGAATGGACATTGGTGGGTCCACTGTGGGCAAGTGGACATTGGTGGGCTGCCCACTGTGGATGAGTGGACATTTGTGGGCTGCCAACTGTGGAGGATTGAACATTTATGGGTGTGCACTGGATGAGTGGACATTGGTGGGTACCCACTGTGGATGAGTGGACATTGGTGGGTACCCACTGTGGATGAGTGGACATTTGTGGGCTGCCAACTGTGGAGGAGTGGACAGTGGTGGATTTTCCCTGTGGACAAGTGGACATTGGTGGGTGCCCACTGTGGACAAGTGGAGATTGGTACACGCCCACTGTGGTCAAGACAAATTAAAATGAACCTGAGCACGCATAAATCTTTAATCACAGTGTTCCTCAAACATACACAAATGCCAAACTATGAATAAACATGTATACATTTACAAATGTATGGTATAAACCTAACCGTATTCTGTAATATATATACTAGTTTATAAAAATAATATAAATACCTTCTTAGGAAATAGTGATATAGTCTTTCGTAACTCTTTTTAGAGTGGGTCTGTTGTATATAATGATGCTTTCAGACTTAGTGAAGGGATTTTATTGTTGCACAGGTTGAAGTGAGACAATAATATAGAACTTGTCTGCTAACTATGTCCCTGTCAAATTATTCCAGCATCAATGTCATCGTTTTGCTATTCGAGGTATTATTTATTTAACAACGATTTGAGTAGCATATATTGAAATTAAACTTAAATCTAACAACCTTACTTTATTTGTCCAGTTACTTTGGATAATTCTGAAAATTTGTACCATTGTTTACATTCAAACAAGTGTGGACACAGAAAAACGTCTCGCCTGAATTCCGCATCAGTAACGAAAATAAATTTCGTCATAAGCATTACGTAAATAGCATTAATTATGAGCAGCGGCCTGTATACCAATTATAGTCACCATACTATGCATAGTTACAGAGAACCTGTCCTAATACAAAAACTTTAACGTAGTCGCTAAACCGTTAAATTGAGGTCAAGGTCAGGTGACACCTACCAGACAATCATTTACTATTCATCAGCAACCTATATGCCAAATACTGTCTTCCTACCATGCTTGGTTACAGGGGAACAGCAGTAACCTACAAACTTTAACGTAGTCACTGGACCGTGAAATTGAGGTCAAGGTCAAATGGCACCTACCAGACAGTCATGTACTATTCATCAGCAGCCTATATACCAAATATTGTCATCCTACCATGTGTAGTTACAGAGGAACTGTCGTAACCCAAAAACTTTAATGTAGTCGCTGGACCGTGAAATTGAGGTCAAGGTCAGGTGACACCTACCAGACAGTCATGTACTAGTCATCAGCAACCTATACACCAAATATTGTCATCCTACCATGCGTAGTTACAGAGGAACTGTCGTAACCCAAAAACTTTAACGTAGTCGCTGGACCGTGAAATTGAGGTCAAGGTCAGGTGACACCTACCAGACAGTCATGTACTACTCCTCAGCAACCTATACACCAAATATTGTCATCCTACCATGCGTAGTTACAGAGGAACTGTCGTAACCCAAAAACTTTAACGTAGTCGCTGGACCGTGAAATTGAGGTCAAGGTCAGGTGACACCTACCAGACAGTCATGTACTAGTCACCAGCAACCTATACACCAAATATTGTCATCCTACCATGGGTAGTTACAGAGGAACTGTCGTAACCCAAAAACTTTAACGTAGTCGCTGGACCGTGAAATTGAGGTCAAGGTCAGGTGACACCTACCAGACAGTCATGTACTAGTCATCAGCAACCTATATACCAAATATTGTCATCCTACCATGCGTGGTTACAGAGGAACTGTCGTAACCCAAAAACTTTAACGTAGTCGCTGGACCATGAAATTGAGGTCAAGGTCAGGTGACACCTACCAGACAGTCATGTACTAGTCATCAGCAACCTATACACCAAATATTGTCATCCTACCATGCGTAGTTACAGAGGAACTGTCGTAACCCAAAAACTTTAACGTAGTCGCTGGACCGTGAAATTGAGGTCAAGGTCAGGTGACAGGTGACTGACTGGCAAGTACTCATCATAAGCTACCTCTGGACCAAATTTGATGGACCTAGGGCTTGGGCTTAAAAAGATATGAAGCAAGATGTCAACTGTTTACGCCGCCGCCGCCGCCGGATTCCCATACATATGTCTCGCCTCCAGCGACTTTCGTTGCAGGCGAGACAAAAATAAAAGGGGAGATCATCTAACAACAATAAAAGGTAAGATAATCTAACAACCATTGACTATAACTCTTCCTCTAGATTTTCCAACCATTCTTCCAATAACCAATATAAACTATATATATAAATAAGCAAGAATTATAAATTTAAATGAGCATTCCATTTTGCTCAGATTTAGTTTTTTTGTCCACCATGTCAACTTCCATTTTGAAATACCAATGTCTTATTGTTGGCTGGCATATCAACCTGAAATCAGAACAAAAACATTGCTACAAATTACATCAAAGAAATTTTGTTATTTTGTTATCACAAAATTTTATAGAAAATGAAAAATGTTGCCATTGAAACAGAAGCATATATAATACAAATGTTTTTCATCACCAGCCAATTGCAAGTAGTTATTGCAATACACACAAATTAGTAACACTGCAAAAAATTGAGTTTATGTGGTTTCTTTTTCTTCAAATTTGTTTACATTTTTCCCATATTACATCATTTTGACCTGGTTATTTCTAATTTCATTTAATTAACAAAAAAAGTATCAAAGTCATTAACAATTAAAAGTAGGAAACAAACTACATACCATTTCCAAAAGTTTAAAACCATTTTCCTCTGCTAGTTTTTGAACATCATCAACATCTCTTAGTCCCCACTGACTGTCTCTGTATAAAAAGCAAGCAATATGTCAGTATTGATACTCAACAGTGCATGCTGGACCAGCAGCGCACACGGCAGTCATGATAACATTGTAATTTAACTTGTACAATGAAATCCTAGCAACAGAAGGCTGCCAAGTTTAGAAACCAAAAGCTCTTAAGAGCCTGTATCTCTCACCTTATTTAATAGGTAATGAAGATGGCATTTCCCTGAAGTTAAACTAGGTCCTGTAATTATCAATAAATTTTAGAGGACCATCCAAACAATATTGCTAGTAAGTTTTGTTTCCATTGGTTAAATAGTTTCAGAGAAGATTTTTTAAAATTTTCCCATAGGGACCTATGTTAAACTAAGTCATGTGGTGGCAGGCATTTTGATTTTCTTATTGGTATAAAAAACACAAGAAGAAGAAGCCTTTTTAACTTTTTTTCCCATAGGGTCCAATGTTAAACTAAGTCCTGTGGTGGTGGCCATTTTGAATTTCTAATTGGCATAAAAAACATAACCTTTATAGATGACCATCCAAACAATATTGCTAGTAAGTTTTGTTTCCATTGGTTAACCAGTTTCAGAGAAGAAGCCATTTAAAACCTTTTCCCAATGTTTAACTAAGTCCTGCAGTGGCGGCCATTGGCATATAGCCATAAACACTATAGAGGACCATCCAAGCATAATTGGTAGTAAGTTTTGTTTCAATTGGTTAACCAGTTTCAGAGAAGCCTTTCTTAATTTTTTCCCATAGGGTCCAATGTTAAACTAAGTCCTGTGATGGCGGCCATTTTGAATTTCCAATTGGCATAAAAAACATAAACTTTATAGCGCAGCATCCAAACAATATTGCCGGTAAGTTTTGTTTCCATTGGTTAACCAGTTTCGAGAAGAAGCCTTTTTAATACTTTTTCCCATAGGGTCCTATGCTAAATTAAGTCATGTGGTGGTGGCCATTTTGAACTTCCAATTGGCATAGAAAACATAAACTTTATAGAGGACCATCCAAACAATATTGCTAATAAGTTTTGTTTTGATTAGTTAACCGTTTTCAGCCTTTTTAAAACTTTTTTCCCATAGAGTCCTATGTTAAACTAAGGGCATATTTGTCAGGGCAAAACCAGTTTCAGTTTATTAAACTTTCTATGTTAATGAGAACCGGTTTGAAACTAGTTTAAAACCTAAACTGGTTTGCCATTTGTTAGTAGCAAACTGAAACTGGTTTCGCAAACAATGGAGACCATTGAGACCAGCACAAACTAAAATACAGACCTTGCCTTCAGCGACGCATCAAACTGTACATTACTGTCTGGAGTTATGGAACCATGTATGGCAAATGGCTAAATAAAATATACAGTTCTAATTGTTTTGATGTTAATACAGAATATCTCGTCTTCAAAGATAAAACACACATGATGTTCATTCCCTCTTTAACTGAAAGGAATCTTATTTTATTTAGTTGCCTCTCCTTTATATTTGTTGCATAACACTATTTTATTATATAGTAATAATTTTCCCCCATTTGATTTCATATAGGAATAAAGTGCAATATATTTTCATATTTTACACTGTGTCTCGGTCTTTTATGTAATTTCCGAGAAAAGTACAGATGTGTTCCGAACATTGGCTTTATATTTTACTGTAGTTTAGTATAAACAAACATGGCAGAAAAATTTCTTACATGATCTGCTATGGAGGGGAGAATTAGCACAATTGCTTTAAACTGAACAATGAAAGTGAATTCTATTGTCGATAAAGGGAAATTTAAAGAATTCATAAACCAACAAAAGAAAAAATTGACTGTAAACTGTACAAACCAAAATATTGAGCATGTGAAAATATGATACAATGTAATATTTTTACTAGTAAAATATTACAAATTAGCAAAGATAATGCCTAATCACTTAAAAGCACCCAATAAATTGTTGCTATATAATAAAAGGGTTATTGCGTGAATATTGGGTTGGTTTGGTTGGTCGAATGTTGTTTAAAGCTGCTTTCTGCAATTGTTCAGCTATATCATGGCGTCCAGTTTTTATTCGGGGAGGAAGCCGGAGTACCCTGAGAAAACCCCGACCTTCGGTAGGAAAACAAGCAATCCTTGTCAATTAAGATTGGAGTCGAATGCACCCTGCCCGCAGTGAGGCTCGAACCCGCAATCTCAGTGTTGACAGATCACTTAATAGTAGACGAACTACCTTAACCACTCGGCCACCAAGGCCACCATGAATATTGGGAAATATTGTCCCAAGCAAGATGCTATATTGCACGAGCTTGCGATTGCAATATAGCATCTTGCGAGAGACAATATTTCCCAATATTCATGCAATAACCCTATAATATTAAAATGTTGGCTCATCTGTAAAATGTCAAATGTCAAATGCCTCTCTAGAACGAATAATCGTACCCTTTGTTTCATTTTTGGTGAGGGTACGCATTTAGTGCCATTGCTCATAATGTAGCATAGCAGGAGTGAATCACTCCCAGCACTTTGATGTCCAAAAGTAGTTGCTTACATCATCAGCCATGGTAAATTTTGATATCTTTCGACAGTGTCACCATTTTTTTTAAGAGGTTTTGTGTTTAAAATAGATCATTATTGATACGTGATGATAATTATTGCAGTTTTTAATAAACTGCTGTGTGTTGTGTATTAATTGATATTTGTGTCTCTGTTTAATTATGTTCACTACATGAAAAATATTGAGGACCCTGAAAAATTGTGTGTTGCATCTTGGGAAGGTGTCGTTTGTAAATTACTGGATTCTTACTATGGAATGGTTGTTATAGTATGTAAATTAGCACGACTTTACTAAAGTTAGTTACATAATCTATATATGGAAAAATGCATCCTCACAAGTCAGGGTTTCTGTGTCCACCCTGATGTTCGTATGACGTCAATCCTTCAAAATATCAACTTATGAAATTGCTTGAAAGAAGCAAGTGTTTGGAAGTAGTCATTCTTACTCATTCTTGAGTGTGAAGAAAACGTAATGCAACTAAATAATAACTCGGTAATAACAAACTATTAACACTATTGTACAAAATACACTGATCTTCACATGGTCTACGCAACACATCCATTTGGTTTATTTACAATCGACATAGGGATATCCCCTAACCAAGTCGTGAATGAAAGCGAGCTTTTGATGTAGCCAATCAAAATAGTGGCTTCTAGCCTGGGAATTTCCTAGCTAAGTTTGTCAGGGTTTCGTGGACACATGTGGACACAGAAACCTGACTTGTGAGGATGGGAAAAATGATAAACATAGCATTTCCCATGTGCATTTTCAAAGACAAAAAAAAAGAAATTTCTTCAATAAAGATTGTTTCCCGTTATTTCGCAATATCTGAAGCTTTACTAATGTAAATGAGATGTATATTATGTTTGAATTTTGTATAAAAAGATCGGAGTTAGAATTTTTTAATGTGCTACATTACGACTAAATTCTGCCGTCAATCCTATAAATCACATCAGATTATAACGGCAGTAAAATTCAGCGCAATGCCTCTCTAGTCCAAATATAGAATTATTTCATTCAGCTGATTCTTGGTAAAACATTTATTCATAATTGGCTTATTTATGGTGATCCCTGGTACAGGGGAGACATGTCAGAGAATTCCAAATGTGTGTCATTTAACACATGAGTAAAAAGTAACAAAATTCTTCTGTAAATGGCTGATTTCTGATTCAGATGGGCACAGTTGCACTCATCTGTATTCATTCTGTCATTCAATCAAAACTCCTGAAACAATAACGTTGTTATGATAAAATAACAATGTTCTTGTTTCAAGCATTCTGATTGGATGTATGATATTAAACAATAGAGAGTCTATAAGATAATGTGACCTAAAAATTGTTAGTGTATGTAAGAAATAGATACTTTCATGCACTTTTGGGAAAGCCCATTTGATTTTCCACTTGTTACAGAAATTTTTGGTCTTTTTGCTTGTTTTGCTGCACCTCACTTGTGAAAAGATCACCTGGTCTTTCGCCAAAATTTATGTCAGAACATATTAAAAAACTCAATGTGTGACTATAATATTACAGAAAATTGTGTATGCTTCTCTAGCTGATACATGAACTTTGTGAAGTATCTTTAGACTGGAAGTTAGTAATGAAAAATATACTTAACTCCATACATGAATAAATATCCAGCAGGTCTCAAAAAATACTTGGCAGCTTTGAATAGACCCTGTATAAAGCAAAAAAAACATAGCTTAAAAAATAAAATGTTACTAAATTATACATATTCAGTAGTAAACTATTATGGAACTAAATTAGTTAAGAAATATTTTCATTCAATTGTCCTTGTATAATAGTGGTAATGATAAAAAGGATAATCATTATATAAACATTACTTTCTAACTATCATAATAACGTCAGTCTGTTGCATGGTAACGTAATGACACAGTACTATGGCAGTTTTACATTTTACTTTTAATTTAATTTCAGCATGAATTTGTCAATAAAATATTGTTTTTTGGCTTTATTGTTGTCATGAATTGTTAAAGAATGTAAAAATTCTAAATGTCTTCCCCCCTCAACGATCGAAATGTTCACTACAGGGTGTATTGTGAACAGAAGGGTCTTGTATTTGCTTCTGCACCCTTACGAGATCCATAAGTTTATCTCCCATTTGTCCAATATAATTTTCCCTACAGGTCGGACAAGTAGCACAATAAATGAGATTTATACTTTTACAATCCAAGCTTTTGTTAACATAGAAAATCTCTCCTGAATCAAATGTTATGCTCTGTCCATTCTCAATTTAATTGCATGTTTGATTTAAACTGCACTGATCTGAACTGAAATTTTATTCTCGTAAACTACATAGTTACAAAGAAGAAAAAACACAATAAATAAGAAATAAAAAATTATAGTTATACATTTTATACTTCATGCAATACTTGTTAAGACATGCTTATATATATTTTAAACAAAACAGAAATTTTTTTTTTAATCTAACAGATTTATAATTAATGATAGAGATCTGACAAATTTTTTTATATATGTTTTATTGTTTGTTTGTTTGCATGGTGTTTTAACGCAACTTTCAGCAATTTTTCAGCTATTTCATGGCGTCCAGTTTTTATTGGGGGAGGAAGCCGGAGTACCTGGAGAGAACCCCCGACCTGCGGTAGGAAAACTGGCAATCCTTGTCAATTAAGATTGGAGTCGAGTACACCCTGCCTGCAGTGAGAATCGAACCCGCAATCTCAGTGTTGACAGACCACGTGATCAATAGTAGACGAACTACCTTGACCACTCGGCCACCGAGGCCCCCTATATATATGTTTTAAATAAATTACATTGTTAGTTGAAATTTTCAGTAATATCATGGTAATAATTTGTATTTTGGTGAGAAAATCTTAGAGAAAACTGTAAAACTTGGAACAATTTCTGTGTTGTAACTGAATGATAAGTTGCAAAAAAAATCATTTTAGTTTCAAGAGAAAGAAATACTTGCACTTAAATAGGTTTTTTTTGCTTTAAGTCAAATTCATAGCATTAATAATCAAAAGGTCAATGATTGGCAACTAAACCACTGGTTTCACAACTGATGAATAAGTAATTATTTGACTGCATTGTTTCAACGAATGAAATATACTCTAAACATCTACCATAGATGCAGAACTAATACCAAACATTTTTCTTGAAATATTTTTTTTCCTACAGATTTTCATTCTAAATGCATAATTACTTACTATAGCAGTAGCCCAGGGAGATATGTGGATCATATTTATATTTGTCATTATATCTACATTTCCACGACTAACTGTGTCTATTTTCATTTCTTCTGGGGGTGTTGTAATATCTATATGTAAAGGCTGGTGCACATTTTTGACACCTGCATGAGCAATGTAGGCAGATATGCTGCAAAAAATAAACTTCAATGAATTGTTCACATACATATATACAAACGTTTTATGTATAATAATTTTATGCATACACTATTCCATGTGGTTAGTTCCTCAATATCTATTGTTTCTCTTGCAGAAAAAATAAAATTGTATTCTAAATTTAGTTATAATGTATTTTAAACATTGCACAAAGTAAAGTATGACAAGCAAACTATAACAGTATAGAGATTTTTTTCCAGATGAACTAGACATTTACAGATATTAACACTTCACTTTCACATACTTTATATGTAAAAGTCTTTTTCCGACACAGTCAGTATATTATCGAATTTTGACCTTTGAACTAAAAGATGCTTACCGATGGTGTTTATTTTTTTACATAAACTTCTACATAATTAATAAAGCTGGCTAAACCAAAATGAGTTATAGTTATATATTTTAGTACCTTCCCATTGATTTTATATCATATTCTGTAGGTTGCCATGATATCTCTTTATAATACTGTGCAAAGTGTACCACATGGGGTCCAGCCCCTGATGCTATTTCTAGTGCTCTTCCTTTAAAACCTTTAGGAATGTATTTCTGTAAAACTTGCAAGATTGGTTCTTTGTTTCTTTCTGCTGCTGGTACATGAAACATCTTGATTAGGAGTAACTATAAATGTGAACAGAGATGGCAATTTAATCAGCTGGAGAATTCACAATCTAATTAAAATTAAATCTTTTACTTGCTCCGCCCCCCTATTTCCTATGGTCACTATGTTGTCAACAGTAGTTCTGCTTCAGAATTGTAACAGGTAAAAGATGAATCATTTCACCTGGATATTCTAGGGCCTAAGTGGCAGAGTGGTTAAGGTATTAGTAGTTAGTTAGTCAACTTCTTTTGACCATGTACCTGTAAACACTGGATGCCATGATATAGCTGAAAAGAAACAGAACCTTGATGTTTTATGATTAAGGTTGAATAATTAACTCATACCACGGGTACATTTTGGAAGCAGAACTACATGTACCCTGTGTTTAACATGCATATCTCTGTCTTTTTTCTTTCATGTGCATCATGTAAAGGCATAGTCCTAAAGAGTAATATCCTCTTCCTATCCCTTATCTTGACCACAAAAATCAAATAAAATTATTGGTAGCTTGTTTTGAATCACTGTTTCATGGTTTGACATGTATCATAATATTGTGGAGTACTACGCTGTCACATAGACATAGTAAAATCACCAGCTTACATAGCCTTTGTTGGGTTTCCAAAGTTCATCCATACCCACCTAATTTAGTGTCCTTGATTACCGGTAGTTTAGAAAATTTATGCATATGATCCTTGATGTGACCTGTAATGGGAAGTTGACAACTTGTTAGATCTACACACAGCGACCATAACAAAAAGGGGGAGCAATTGAAAGATTTAATTTTAATTAGATTTGAGAATTCATATACATGATATAGTTATAATATCAATTCATATTTGATTTCATACTGACAACACTGATGTAATTTATGCCTGATTTTGTCTATGTGTTTTGGTCCAATCATACTTGAATTAAAAATAAATATGTGTTTCCAGTTGTATTTGACTTTGAGTCTGTGTTTATGCAATGATTGTGTAAAATTGAGTTGATAGTAAACTTTAATGATTGACAGATATGGCACAAAATTGGTAAAATTTCTTACAACTAAACAGAAAGGAGGTGGGAAAGGGTAGGTCTTAGAAACACTCATGCATGTGGATTTACTGTCATGTTATATGTAATACTGTCATGTTATATGTAATACTGTCATGTTATATTGCTAAACCTGCTATAATTAGTGGTAAATATATTCTGGGTATTAACAGTTTAGTGCTTTTTATACCATATATTCACTTATGCATTAACTATAATATGTGCTTTAGTTGATATTATTCGATGTTCTTGTCTAGTGCTTTGTATTTTACGCTCTGTGGCAGTTTATTGATCGTGCTTTACTTGAGCCTTGCTTTGGTATGTGCAATTTTTATTTGATTCAAATAATTCAATTCAATTGTTTGTGCTTAGATCATTGAATGTTTTTATGCATGTCTATATTGTTTTATCTGCATGTGCATTATGTATGTATTGTTTATATTGTCTTATGTGTATGTGCATTCATATATGTATTGTCTGCCTATAGTCGGTTAAAGAGCTCTTCAGAGCTCATGTTCTTTTGTTGTTATGTATATATATGCCGACTTTAAATAAAAATTACATTACTTTACTTTATTTACTTTTACTGCAAATTCCATTATTAAAAATTTTGCAAACAAGCAGTACAATGTAGATGTGAGGACACAATGATTTACTGCAGTGTAATTAGAGAGATAACTGTAGCCTTAATCGATTAAAGCGCTGACTCATATCCAGATGTGAGTTTAAATCCGCCGGTACCATTGATGATTTGCACAACATTACCACAATGTTAATATTAATATTAAGCAATTTAAAGGACTTGTCAGCAGCATAAAGGGAGTTATACGAAGAGTAAAGTGAAAGTACCTTCGGTTAAAATATCATATGTATACCTGCTGTCGTAGTCTTTCTAGAGATTGTTTAAAAAGCATTTATTTTGTCAAGGAAAATACATATTATAACAATTGTGGCTTGAACCGGATGTGATTTGACAATTATAAAATAAACCAAGTTCGGAAGAGAACCATATATATCCGGACATTGCATAGCGTCAAACGCCGTTCATCCCCTACAGTCCCCACACGTACAAATAATACTAATGACTTTGATTTCATACTGACAACACTGATGTAATTTATGCCTGATTTGGTCTATATGTTTTGGTAAATTTAAAATAATGATAACAGATAACAGCAATTTACATTAGAAAACACAGTGGCGGATCCAGAGGGGGGGTCCAGGGGGTCGTTTTGACAAGCATGGGGTCTGGACCCCTACTTTTGTGTTGGCAGTTTTATAAATGTTTATTTTTCGACGGCTTAGAAGTTATAACTAATCGTAAATCATGTGAACTTGTCTTTTTAACAAATCTATCAAAAAGTTTTGAAAAAGCCTTCTTTTTTTTTGTTTTAGCATAACAAAATGACATTTTAACGGACATGTTTTAGGTGTCAGGAAATCGTCAGAATGCAGGATTTTACACCATTTCGTTCAGAGCTTCGGGGGACCTTAAGCGGCCCCCAGACCCCCTGCCGTAATACGACCTCTGCGAGGTCGGCATGGTGGCCTTCGGCCACCATGACAAATTTGGACCCCCCCCTTTCATTTGAGGCTGCATCCGCCGCTGAAAAAGAAAACAATGAGATCAAGAATCGAAAAACAGACAACAGCATAATCTCATCGAAGGGCAATACTATTGACAGCAAACAAGGTTTTTATTTTCATTATAACAGTTAACAACGTCATTTTTAAAAGAAAACAGATAACAGTTAATGGTTGAAAAACAGTTAACAGTTGTTTTATTTTCAAAAAAATGAAAATAAAATAAAATAAAATAAAATAAAATAAAATAAAATAAAATAAAATAAAATAAAATAAAATAAAATAAAATAAAATAAAATAAAATAAAATAAAATAAAATAAAATAAAATAAAATAAAATAAACCACTTGAACATTATATTTAATTCAATTATATTTATGATTTAATATATGAAAAAAGAATTACAAATTTATAAATCGGTAATTCAAACTAGTCCCACCTGCAGGACTAAGCTTCATATAGGACCTCATGGGGGAAACTTCAAATGCCTTCTTTTTAGAAATTGCAATTCTGATTCTCAGCGATAATTTATTAGATAATCCTTACAAAGAGTATGTTTTTATTTCGATCTAAAATCCGAGTTTCTATATGTTATATAACATCCTACTGCGATTATTTATGCTTATCTGGACCTCTATATGTACAATTTTTTTTAGCCAATCTAAAATTTAAAGGACAATTTTGCATGCATTTTGTTTATATCAGATTATCTTTCTCTTATAGCTGCTATATTGTCCACATGATCCGTACTTTGCATTGATTGTTTTTGTTTGTTTGAATGTTTTTTTTTCAGCTATATCATGGCGTACAGTTTGTATTGAGGAAGGATGCGCAGTTCCCGGAGAAAGCCCCATAAAAACTGGACGTCATGATATAGCTAAAAAATTGCTGAAATTGCTGTTTAACATTAAAATAACTTGTGTAACGTAGACCAGGCTAACTATACTAGTATAGACTGTCCCTGCGTAGATACAAAATGTTTTAAATGCGTCCGTAAAGTTATTATCATACAGACAAACATGTATTTGATTTTTGGTTCTTTATAGTTGCAATCCTTGCTATATTTTTTATCGTGTAAACTTCCATGAATTAGTCAAGATCACATGGTCAAGATATTACTAAGAAATTTATTTTCCGTACTGTCCGCCAGTGATTCTCTTATTTTATTCTTTCCCGCCATTATTAGTTTGCACGAGATCAACGGAGCCAGTTGTCATCCAACGCAATGCAAAGGCAAGGCAGATGTGAAAATGACATTGGTAGATGCTAACATAAAATTATAAGAAAGGTAGTTACTCATATGTAGGTGCTTAATTAGTCAGATGTTTATTTTAGTACACTTAGAAAACCCGATGTTTTAAATATGATTATAATCATGTACTTGTGGAGTTGGGTTCACTCGATTGACACGATAGAACCTTGCGCCATGTTGAAGTTCATAGTCCACAACTATAGGTGTTTTGCTCATACGGGAGAATAATCCTATTGACCTGCATTTAAGACATAACGGCCATTCTACAAATTCTACAAGATATTAACCAATGTAAATGTCAAATATAAAAGTGACGAATAAAAACAAATTTTAGATGATTTTATAAAAGACCAACACCTCCAATACATGTACAAAAAATGTTTGAAATTAGATTTAGTTAGATTTTGGAATCAAAATCTGTAGGGGAGGTTAACTGAAGATGCTTCAAACAAGTTGCATAAAAAATGCTTACAATAGGCACCACTCATTCACGGGGGGGGGGGGGGGGGGGGTGGGGAGGAGGGGGGTAACTAAGGATACTTTTAGGTACAGGTCTGCGGACAGAGATTTGAAAACCCACCCTATTCATATATTTTAGACGTTAAATAACGGGACCTTATCATATATTGAATGATTAAATCAGACCTATTCATATATTTTATTACAGCACATCCCCATTGGCAAAATAGGCCATTCACTACCACAATGATCAAGTGATGTTAATGGAACACTTTGGTTGTAAAATTACTGTGCTTTACATCCGCACATCCGTATTACCCAATATATACCAAGTTACCCCCCCCCCCCCCCTATCTCTTTGATAATGTATAAAAGATATAGCAATATTTTTTTTAATGAGGCTGAAACGCCATCAGTAGAATTTGTTAAATACCTCTTTGTATGTGGATTTATATATTTTTTTTCTGACATGATTGTTATGTCATCGTCAGATTAAGCCTCATTTCTTGAACCTACTTTAAATATTATCAGAAAAATGGAAATAGTTATATATTTGTAGCAGAAGTAAATAAAAATATAAATTCTTGAAATTTTGACAAAATTTGCAATTAAAATACTAAATCAATTAGGTAAACATTTTAATAAACAAAACACTAACAAGAGAATTGGAATTGGACGTTATCATGTCAACAAAATTTTTCACTGAATATTTTTTCTCTTTTTTTTTTGCTATATAAACAATAAACTTTAAAAACAACACATGTTTTAGTTTTTAAATTAAATGTTTCGAAACAATTATCGTTACCACCTGATACAATGGTCTCAGAAGTTGCATTTTCCTGGCATCGAGGTCTGTGAGTATTAATACTCTTTTACTCTTTCCTGTAAAAAGGGTCTTATCACTTATTGACAAAATGTTTTTGAATTCAATCAAAATTTCATCCTTAGGTGAATGACGGATAAAAGCATTCTTTCTTTTAGCGCTCTCCTTCATAAATGTTATTTGGGCATCCCCATCCTGTCTGTCGATGCTTGTTATATGGCCAACATATTTCAACCCTTCATACATTGCTATTATAAATTGTCCTTCTTGAAGCTGATGAGTATCAACTGATTTATCATTTGTGTTGATGTCTTGCTCATTTGTGTGGTCTTCTTCCTGTTCTAGTATGGGTTCTAGTCTCTTTCATACGATTAAAGCTTCATCCCTCGCACATGGATTCTTTCTTGTAGCACATGCAACTATTACAGTGACATGATACTTTTCTCAATACAATTTCAAATAAATTAATTGGGGTGACAGCATGGATCTGCATAGTGCCAGGTATTGCTTTCAGTCCTTTAGTTTTTTCCAACAGATGCATAATCTTGTGATAAAACAGAAGTATCTCACAACAGTATTGCTCTCAATTTCAGTGGCCCATTGGAAAAAATCTGTTCTGTATAGTGGCTTTCCCCCGGCTGATCGTTGGATGGAATCGGGGTCCCTTGCTATGGCCGGCATCTAGGTAATCCCATGAAGCCTCAATTTCAAACTCTAAATGGTGTTCAAGTGTTCAATTAAATATAGTTTTGTTCCGATATTGTGAATTCGGGGAATCCTTTTAATAATGAACCCTTGGGTTTGTGGGTATTCATTCTTTACTATTGGTAAATAGTATTTAAGCAGCACTACCTCAGACACACCTACTTAGCTCATGTGGGTTTTGGCACATGATTTTGGAAAATACATGACAGCAGTTTGTTTGTTTGTTGAGTCTGCCCGTCCTCTAATGTTGTCCATCCATACCATTATGTGTCCATCAGGAAGATTTTCTCGCAATCGTTTCATTCCATAATATTGTTTCCTGACTCGAAACTCATTCATGAATGCTGCTATAAACTCTGATAAACTTATAAACTTAACCCTTATCGTGCGGATCCCGGACTAGTCCGGGATTGACAGTTGAGTCGATGTGGCTGCGCCCGGACTAAATCGGGATTGGGATTTCCCCTTTCTAAAGATATTTATCTCTAAACCAATCGGTTGTAGGCTTATACAAAGTTATTTTGTTGTTATGGTAATATCTCTATTTACGTTTCTCACGGTTAATTTGATTGGTTCATCGCTTATCTCGCGTAGTTTAAACGACAATACCTGTGTTTCAAAATTTGCATATCAAAAGAAAAATGGCGACATTTTTGCCTCAACACGATGACTTTTTTTCGGGAACTACTACACGATTCTGATAGTGAGGGTGATTTTGAGGGTTTCGATCTGTCAGACGATGATGACAATAATAACGATGACAATAATAATAACGCCAACGACGATTTCTTGATGGAAAATTGGCTACCTGGGGATCGTGACCCAGAAAACCTTGACTTTACAGGTGCAGCCGGTCTAAATGAAAACGTAAACATTCTGAATGCTCCAACTTGTTATGATTATTTTTCTCTGTTCGTTGATGATGAAATGTTCTTAGTTATGGCTACCGAAACTAATAGATATGCAGCAGAATATCTTGCTAACGATGCTGTCAATTTACGTCTGAAATTCACGATGTAAAAAATGGAAGGAAACCACACCTGATGAGATGAAACTTTTTATCACGATAACAATAGCTATGGGAATTATTACTCGACTTGATACATCAGAGTACTGGACAACGGATGAGGTGTTGTTTTTGTGATGAAATTATTTTATTTTACTTCAGAAAAAAATTTAATAAAATATAAAAAATTTTTTCAATTTACCTTTTCATTTCAGTTACCTGGCCTTACCTTGATTAATATGAGCTTAATTTATCAATCTTTGAATATCTATCATTTCATGACTTACACACTACCACAGAGAACTTCTATGATTATAAACATAAACAAATAGGACACAAAACACACATAAATTATTATTTTTATTTCTTTTCTTACCTTAATTTAAAATGACCTTTTCATTTACCTATCTGTACCTTGAATTTCTATGACCTTAATTGGTAAATTTTTGCATTTATATCATTTCATGACTTACACATTACCACAGGGAACATCAGTGATTATAAATGAAAAGACACAAAACACTCATAAATTTTTTTTTCTTACCTTAATAAACTTTGACAGGTAAAAATACAGGTGAAAATTGTTCATATATACAAAATTACATGGGCATTATAAAGTACAGGTGCTCAGCTTTCCGATGATATATGACACCACCATATTACATTAAAATTCAAGTTGCAATATTGATTACAACAATCTATACCATTTTTAAGCAGATAACCAAAACAATGCTCAGCCACAGCATCTGGAATATCTATATATTACATATAGCACCACAAGGGTTAAACTCTTCTTTTTGCTTTGATGTTTCATTCTGATGCCATTTTTTTTTACCATTTTCATTTACATGCTTCCATTCAATGTATTTAACTGAACAGTCCTGGAAATTAAGGCCGGTCTGCGGCTGGTCAAAATTACGACGGTCCGGTAGTCTTATTGACAACGGCAGACCAAATGTCCAGTATTAATTTGAAATCATGGTTTAACCTTCAGTCGTTCAGGAATAAATAAATTTCTGTTCTCGATAATATTCGTCTGAAATCATTAAATTGTATTATTTTTGGAAACTTGTTTTAACTATAAATAGCAATACATCAGATAGTGGGTATTATTTTTAGATCGAGTGAAATCACTCTGCCAGGTCATGATTACTTACTCTGAATACTTTTCCAAGTACTTCAGAATGTATTTGTTTACAAAAGGGCATTCCTGCAGTAAAGACCGGGGGCCATCCCTGGTAATGCTTTTAAACGAAAGTTAAAAACAGAGGAGACTGTAAAAAACAATACCAGAATAACCGAGAAAGGAAATTTGTTCATTCCTGGATGCATGGGCGAGATTGGTTGAAACACAATGAAGAAAGAAACGTGATGTTGTGCACATGGTGTATAGATGCAAATGGTCCAAAAGATATATTGTTCTTCAAAGATTGTGAAAATTTTTAAAATTTCAGCCATAAAGGATCATGAAAATTGCCAAAAAATACATAAACTTTTATTTTTATATTCAGAGATTAATATACTATAATAAAAAATGTGAAATATTATTTGTTTATTATTAAAATCTGGTGTTGATTTGATCATTCATGATGCTGATCATTATATTGTGATTTTTGTTAAGCTGTACTCCTGGGTGCCATTTCATAAAGCGATCGCTAATTAACGTGCTCGTTATCCCATGCAATTTAAATGGGATAACATGCACGTTAAGATAACGATCGCTTTATGAAATGGCACCCTGGATTGTGAAGCATTAAAGCCATGTTTTGGTGGCATGAACACAGACAAGTTTTACGATTTCAAAAGTTTGCAAGCAAAATATGTTTTGGTTGCATCCTGCAAAAAAATGCTCTTAAAACTTTCACTTCAGGATTTTCTAGCAGAAATTTTTCGTGTAGATTATGAAGATAATCATTCAGTACTCTCTTTTTAACTTGAGCTTTACTTGAGACACAGTTGTCTTCTCTCTCCATATTAAACTGATCATTTTAATGGCCTCTGTTTTCTTGCATTTCCTTTTCCAATTCTACCAAAGCTAACCGCAAGATTTTTTCTCCATTTCTTTTCTATATAAATGACTCTTCAGTTAGTTTTCCTCTGTAGTAATTCATAAACATTAGCTTTCTCTTTGTTGATTTGTTCTTTCTAGCACATAGTCCTAATGTTGTTCTCTGTACTTTTCTGGTCTTCTCTTTTTGCTCTACAATCTGGCAATAGGCTTTCTTCAGCTGTTGCTCATTGTATAGTACTGCTCTTCCGGCTCTTTTGCCTCAATCTTGCACAAGCACGTTGTCAGCCTCCCTATGGCACGTACTCAGTTTACAAGATCTGGAAAACCAGGATGAATCTGTATATTGTATCCGACTAACTCGGTGTACACCTGAGGCAATAAGAGCCAGCTTAGGGAGACTTACAAGTTAGTAGAGCTCAACTCGGTGTACAGTGATTTTGTTAGCTTGAATTTGCCTGAATTTCGGCCGTTTCCCCTGGAGCAAATTGCCCGAATTTTTTCTAAATATTTCCCAATTTATGACAAAAATCCCAACAGAAAACCTTAAGAACATGCAATGTCTATATTATTCATGGATTCCATTGGTGGGCGACTCGCCGTTCTATTTTGTTCAATTTTCAATAAAAAAAATCTTCATATTTTTGTCACTGCATCGTGTTTACGTGCCATAAAAAACAGTGTAAACGGATTCCCTTCTGTCTTTTAGTTACCTTGTACAAACTACGCAGCGACAATATGACCGGAAACCAGTTCAAAACAAAAGAAGTTTAGAAAAATTACGGAGCAGATATGGGAAATTGCAAATACAATGCTGCCAGTGTTAAAAGAGTATTGCAATGATTTAAACATAATAAAAATTAGTATTTTAGCAGTCATTTTCATTTTTTTTTTAAATATGTTTACATACGTGTAAAAGTGCATTTTACATTAAATACATACTATTTTTTATAGGATTCACAGTGTTGTAATTTTTAACTAGTTTACATGTACTTATAATTGTAACAACTTATTAAAAAAAAAATCATTTATTTTGTTGAACAATTTTGCAGCAGTTGATTCTTCTATTGTTATTAATTTTTTCTGGCCTTTCATTGATACTTCATCCTTAATAATTTAAACTGCTAAAAGTAAATCCATATAATTCCAAGCATCTAAATAATATAAAATCAAACAAAATGAAAGTTTCTGCAGTCATCCAATGTTTGAACATCTCACATAAGTCAAATAAATATATCTTACAAAAGATCAATTTAGTTATTTTATTGACTGCTTACTGTTGTTTTCCTATTTGCATAAGTGTAAAACCATTACTTTTTTCCCCAATTTCAGGAAAAACTTCCATAAATTTTCTCAATTGAAAAGGAAGAGGCTCACTAGTTTTTAAAAAAGGCAACAAAATCACTGGTGTAGCTTATTGATCA
Organism: Limnoperna fortunei; assembly: GCA_944474755.1. NCBI lineage: Eukaryota > Metazoa > Mollusca > Bivalvia > Mytilida > Modiolidae > Limnoperna > Limnoperna fortunei. The sequence continues at coordinate 39,319,142 of OX104117.1, read as the reverse complement.
AGTCGACATGTGTTGTAAGCATGTGGTGATTTGTAGTAAGCTTAATTTTGTAGTTGGCTACAAGAGCCAGAAGACGTGTCAACTAGGTGTAACCAGAACTACACAAGTAGCAAGATGGAGCCACAAGAGCCAGAAGAGCAGTACTATACAATGAGCAACATTACAGCTCAATATTTATGTCATTCTCTGATTGAATAAATTTTGGGGAATAAATAAATTATTTTTTAGCTAACTGAAAATAAGTTACAACGCCAAAACTTGGATGAAATGCATTGAAAACATGCATGAGAGCTGAGTGCCCCAAAATTATTGTTGTCACGTTTTTCATGTACACATCTAAACGCTTACCGTATTTTTCGTGTTAAAAGTCGCATCTCAGTATAAGACGCAGGGACGCTTTTTAAAGCAAAAGTTTATTTAGTCCACACACAAGTCGCTCCGCAGTATAAGACGCAGGTATAGAAAGGGGACAATGATCGATAATGGTAAAGATCGATAGTGTTTCATACCATTGTTTTGTATTTGTTTTTTATTTCAGCAAATGTGGAAACAGATGAAGAAATTATTTATGGTAATAAAATATTTTTGTTGTGTCAAATAAAGATTTATAGAAGCAAATTAGTTCTTCGTTCCTTTCATGTCCAACTGGTACATGTTGTAAACAATGGCGTGTTTCCTGTTGTCCCAACTCTGTTTTGATAACGTTTCGAATTTGTTGTTAATAAAATAATAAAAAGTCTTGAAGATAATACTGATTGAAGCCATAAAAGTGATCAGAAGAGGTAGTTATGTATTTGTAATTGTACAATTTCCCCCCGAGGTAATTATCCCACGCTGGTGTGCAACACATGTCACAGGTGTGTACATTACTAATGTCAAGGTTATTCATCGACGATATGAAAACGTTTCTCCTTCTCGCAATTTTTCTTTTATAATAAATATTATAAATCCTAAAGTATCCTCGCTCTTTTCTTTTGCCTGCTAAATATGTATAAAGATACATTTTCGTTCGTAAATCGTCCGATCCATTTCTAAGATTTTTTTAATTATATTTATAGTGCAATGCTATAAATAGATAACATTATAAAGGGGTTCGTTCGGGATATTCTGACAAATGACGTTATCTATGTATCCATTAAATATCGATTTGCATTTAAGGTACGATTCAAAAATGGATAATTATTATTTATCTTTCTGTTTATTTTTTTATTTTTATTTCTCTGTAATAAAGTAATAATGTTTTGATAATTGACCGCGCTGTTGAAAGCTTGGGGGGGGGGGGGGTGGTACAAAAGGGTATATCATAAATTTACTCAAGTTTTATAGGCAACCAGTCAAAATTAACGATCTTTAAATTTGTTAATTACCGGTAAAGCCCAAAACGATATAAAAATGGTATGATTTACCTACTGGTCATCAGTTTTCACAATGCCTCCTCGTAAGAGTTATACTGCAGCTTTTAAATTGGAAGTCTTAGGTTATGCCAAAGGGAATGGCAATAGAGCCGCGGGTCGCCAATTCAGCATTAGCGAGAAATTAGTCCGTGACTGGAGAAAACAAGAAGACCAACTGCGCCTTACTAAAAAGACTAAACGTGCCAACCGTGGCTGCAAAGCTAGATGGCCCGAGATAGAAGAAAGAGTTGAGACGTGGGTTCATGAACAGAGACTCGCACATCGTGGTGTAAGCACCACCCAAATTCGTCTCAAAGCGGTCACCATCGCAAAAGATTTAGAGATACCTGAATTTACTGGTGGACCCTCATGGTGCCTTCGTTTCATTGATATCATTGTTAATTTTTATATCGCATACATTAATTGCAATAAAGTGATAAATATGATCAATGTTTTTTTTATTTTCTTTAATTATTATCCCGCAAAGTACCCCACTATCTAAGGTTCTCCTTGAAAGGAGGAATATACACACCGATTACACAATCATTAGGAAACTCTCGTACTTTTCCATTGTTGCTTATCATAAAACCCACAACAACATGGTTGGTGTAAACCATCATGCAAAACGAAGCAAATGTTGGCATACTATTAAGCTGGCAAATAAACAAACACATTTGATTCAACCTTTATTAGTAAAATTACAACTATGCATGTTTTATTCATATAAACAAGGTTTGTAATAATAATGGATTTCTTTTCTCATTCCAAGACGAAACTTCCAATTGTTCGTTCTTTTGTTGGTCCAAAAACCTGAAAAAAATCCATAAATATGTCGCACCTTCGTATAAGTCGCATGGAGACTTCCTGTCAAAAAAAGCTGCGACTTATCCAACGGAAAGTACGGTAATATACACATATTACAAAGCAAAAAAAATTTTTTTATTGAGCTAAGGAATTTTTCTGGCGTTCTAATATATCTACAAAAAGCATCTGAAGACCATCTTCCCAGCTTAATAAAATGATCTTCAATATGTACATTTCCAGGTGTTGTTGCTGACCACTGTACAAAGTTGAATCATAACCAACAAAGCATGTTTCAACAAACTCAAAATTTTGATCTTGACAATTCTCAATGAAAAAAGGATCCTGCGGTGATGCAGATTCTTGTAGCTTATGTTTAATATACACAGTGAGCAGCATGTTTTTAAAATTCATCACGATTGTCACGAACATGTTAATCCCTCGGTTTTAATACGTGACGAAAATGCGCGACGATACAACACATTTCGTGTTTTATCACAATCTGTGGTGTTTCGCAGCGAAAAAAACACTTCACTAGTTGTGGTGGACGTCGTGAAGTTCATCGTGAGCATCGCGAAATGTATCCAGGGTTAATTGTTTCTGAACCCTTTGATGTGCCGCAGATCACAACATTTACATGTAAATAATTATAGACGTCAGCGGTAATCATTGTATTTTGAAGGTTTTTGTCTCGCCTGCGACACCTTTCTTCATATATTTGTAAGCCCAAGCCCTAGGTCCATCAAATTTGGTACAGAGGTAGCTTATGATGAGTAATTGCCAGTCAGTCACCTAACACCTGACCTTGACCTCAATTTCACGGTCCTCTGTAACTACTCATGGTAGGATGACAATATTTAGTGTATATGTTGCTGATGACTAGTACATGACTGTCTGGTAGGTGTCACCTGACCTTTACCTCAATTTCATGGTCCAGCGACTACGTTAAAGTTGTTGGGTTACGACAGTTCCCCTGTAACCATGCATGGTAGGATGACAATATTTGGTATATAGTTTGCTGATGAATAGTACATGACTGTCTGTTAGGTGTCACCTGACCTTGACCTCAATTTCACGGTCCAGCGAGTACATTAAAGTTTTTGTATTAGGACAGTTCCTCTGTAACTAAGCATGGTATGGAGACAATATTTGGTATACAGGCCGCTGCTGATATTTAATGCTATTTACTTAATTCTTATGACGAAATGTATTTTCGTTACTGATGCGGAATGCAGGCGAGACGTTTTTCTGTATCCACACTTGTCTAATTATTACCTTCTCAAAAATTATATATATTTTTTGTTATTGTACGTGCAGTATTAATGATCGATCAATTTATTTTAAATAAATATTCGCTTTCTGTATGTTTATGTTTGCTGCTGTTTGTTAGTTTTGTTTTCATATATCAATTATTTTCTGACAACAAACTTGTATAACAAACAATATGAGAAATAAAATCTTGTACTTATTAATATTGAAACAGACGCTTGATTTTTCTTTGAAATTAATTACAAGAATTAATTTCCAAAAATAACATGCAGGTTTTAATTTTCTTTCATGTCAAGTTACAAAAGGTTATGTATGATCCGGGTGGCTAAAAGAATAGACCGCAGTCGCGCTAGCTTGTCGTAAAAGGCGACTAAATAGCGCCCAGTACCCTGACCGGCGTGTCAGGTCGGTTTGCCTAAAGACCGACTGGGATGTGTGCCCCAGGTGGTTGAATGGGGTACCCCTGGCAAGCTGGGGTTGTCGGGCCATAATACGGAAAACCTGACCGCAAACCATATTAGTGCACCGTGTTGGGAAAAATGCCACGTTCCTCGCACGTTAAAGAACGCTGCTGTAGTATTCGCTATGAGTAGGGATTTCGATCCCGCTACAGGAGGCTAAATTGCCCGACCCTATCCATCCTCCTATTTGCCAGTGACAATCTAAAATCCGTTACCCCTATTTTTCCTTGTGTCCCATCCCATTTTCATTCATCATCATTTCATGTTCATTTTATCATCCATTTCATGTTCATCGCCTGAATATAGCTGAAATATTGCTGCTCGGGCGTTAAACACCATTAATCAATCAATCAATCAATCTGAATAATGTTATTGCTTTGTTTTTATAACTATTTCTGTGTTGTTTTTACATTTACTCAATTAAGTTTCTACTTGTATGGCTTAACTACATAAAATACATATGAATAACTTTCAGACTTTGTTTGATCACTTTTGATATAGAGAAGCACAATCGTAAAGCCTGAGAATGTTATTACGGGAACAGTTAAAAGTTCTGACGCACTTTCTTGTGTATTTTGATGTAGACCATACGTGGTTTCTTGCCAGTAAATCAAAAGTTTTGTTCGACGGTCTTTCGGTAGTAGGACAATCGTATAGTGTTCAGTGGGGTAGCCGTACCCAAATTAATATTGGACGTATTATTGCTGCCAGGGACTGGTTGCAGATGCAAGATCAGTTTAATGCTAAACGGGGTACGAAAGCGAAGAAGCGCAAAGAGACGTGTCCATCCATACCAGTTAGAAAACAGAAAATAAGTAGCGAGGTAAGAAAAGCTTACTTTCTTATGTTATCATTTTTTTTTATATTAATTATATAATTCTAAAACATAACTAGACAAATTTTGTTTTGGCTTAAAAGTTTTTAAATATTATGCACGTGTCATGTCAAGTTTCTTATTACTGAAAACTAACACGTCTGTCCTCATAAAGTGTAAAATAATATGGAGACCAATAGACCACTCCCCTTCCCCCGGCTGCCATTGGCGTATTCCTTAGAGGAACAATCCTTGGAAAGAGTTTTAATTATTATTATCATATATTTTGGCTAGATAATTCATATTAGGCCGAATTTTACTGCCGTTATAATCCAATGTTAGTTTCGTCATTTGCAGGTGGTTATTTGTCAGAAAAAGCGAGGGTATGATAATTCATATATTTGTATATGTCCGTAAATTAATAAGCCTTATTTGAACACACCGGTCTGATAACCCAGTATTAGTTGCCTCTCTGACATTTTCTGTTTTTATATTATGTATTATATTATACTGCTACCTATATTATTATTTCTTTGTTTATAACATTTACAATCAGTAGAAGAAGAAAATAGATTTGCTAATCATGGGTTCATTCATTTGAAGTGTGTAAATGTATTAAAGTTGAAATACATAAATTTAACATAGTCAATGGTACTTACGTTATAGTAATACAATACTGCACTTTAAAATGTTTTGAAAGGTTGTTTGACTGTTAAATAAATACACGTGTTGTAATCCATATATAGACGCACATAAAAGAACATAGTTGATTGTTCAAATAAGTGTTTATATTTGACTATTTGATCCATCCACTTCTCTGAAAATTTTATGAAACTACATTGTGCTGAAAATGTGATTATCTCCCATTTTTGCAACTGATTCCTCTCGTGTAATTTCCGACCAAGAATGTATAAACAGAATTACATCAGTTTAAACAAGTGACGTACGAAAAAAATGGAGGATGGAAATTTTGAGGCTTAGTAACGAACAATCAATTAAAACAGATTTCAATTGGCCGACTGATTTGTGTTTGTGTTTACAATTGACAATATTTTAAGTATCATTCTTAATATTTCGTAGCTACACATCTGTGTCTACTTCCGATCGGACATAAATTAAAAACCACATGGTATATATATTTAAATAGTTTGGTTACCCACTGTTTAAATATAAAGAATCTGATGTCTACCATTAATCGAACAAATTAGTTCTGCACATTTTTAGTTTTATCATGTAGCACATAATGTAAATCTTGTCTTTGACAGTGTTCAATCTAGAACTTGGCCTAAGGGGGTCATGATGGCCCTAATAACTTACCATAGGGGGCCAGAATTTATAGCTAGGGGTCAATAAAACCAATATAGAGACATGACAACCGGACAAAAAGTGAAGGCTTATGATTCAGTTTTCTAAAACAAAATCCTTCACTACCGGTTGCTGTAATTTTAGAACGTCCACTTAAACGATTGTTAATGTGCCTCGTTAAAGTAGACATTCTAAAATTACAGCAACCGGTAGTGAAGGGATTTCTTTTATTAGTTTTTATGCAGATGAAACATGTCATGTGTTATCTTTATCAAAATTAAGCCAATCTTTATATTTAATATCAGATAACCATCGATCCTGAAATTTTCGTGTGAGACCGATAGGATTAGATGTTGACGGAGAGCGCCGATTGTTCTGTTTCAGCTCCTTTGTTCGCATTCTCTGTCGGCGCGGTACCCGCTTCATTTTGATTTGCATCCATTTTTGCACGTTGATGTCCAATGAGAGTAAAATATGAAGAAATACGCTTCATCTTGAAGCATGAGTTGTCGATAATATATTGTCTACGTGATTTAGACGCTTGCTAAATTTTAATTGTACATAATAAAAAGCGTACTTAGGACCAAGAAAACAGTTAAATTTCCGGTATATTTTAAAGGGACTTTCTCAAAGCTGTTGACTATTGGAGAATTTCTCAAAGCAATGAAAAATTACGTTGCGCCAGTAATGACCCAGGAGGTTTTTTAAGCGCATCAATTCAACAAAAAATGCGGGAATGGCGCAATGGCGTGCTCTAGATTGAACACTGCTTTGACCAGACATTGTTTTACTTGGGATACTTGACAATATGCAAGAGGGGCTTCGGTGGCAGAGTGGTTAAGGTAGTTCGTCTACTTTTGATCATACAGTCTCCCAACCCAATATTGAGTGTTCGAGCCTAACTGCGGACAGGGTGCACTCGACTCAAATCTTAATTCACAATGTTTTCCTACTGACAGTCAAGGGCTATCAGTGTAATCCTGCCCCCCACCCCATAAAATATATATTGCCATGATATAGTTGGAAAATTGCTGAAAGTGGCATTAAACAACATTCAAACAAAGACAATATGCAAGACAGTTGTAATAACAAGCAAAATTGATTATTAATCACATACATATGGAGACAAAAAGTATCGTGTACATGTATAACTAACAACTAGTGGAAAAATATATTGTTTAATGTCTAAGAAATGTTCAACCTATCTGTGAATAGCACTAATGTAATGCTGACCATGAGATTTTCTCACTTAAAGTATGATGTGCAAAAATAATATTTTATAATTTACAGCACATTTTAATTTTGTCTACAGTGAAGAGAGCATTGCATTGGCTCTAGCTTGCACCTCTCTGGTAATTGCAGCTGGTCATTGAAGTACTGGAAACTTTTTCTATATGACTGCTCAGGAAAGACTCTATTCGGAATATCCCCAGTTGCTTTGCCATCTATAAGTACACAGACTGCTGCAACTTTTTATCCTGCAATCAGTACATTTACTGTCCAATAAAGGTAGCCGAATAAATTTTTGCTTTATTTGGCAGTGCCGAATAAAATCTCCTGGTACCAGGGGTCCGGAAGTTTTCCCTGCCCATTTCGGTCATTTTTCCCCCTAAGAAGTTACCATATTCCATGGTAGTGAATATTAGTCTGGGGTCGTTTCGTACCGAAACTTGTTTGCACGTCGGTCGTTTCGCCACGAAGTAAGCGAAAATATAGGTAGAGATACAATCTCCTGCCTAAAAAATCTTTATTGTAAGATATGTCTTTGCAACAAAATAATGGCAAACAACGTTGTTTTGATGAATATCCCGGCAAGTTTTTCATTTACCGGAAATAGGAAGTTGTCACCTATAATTGCAACAACTTCGGCCAGAATTGAATTTATGCGTTAATCTGCGATGGATTCTTTTAACAAGTTTTTTTTTATAATTAAATGAATAATCATTTTTGTTCTCATTATTTTCAAGGAATTTTTCTTCAAATTGGTTTTCTTTTGATTTATGTAACGTTTAGTTACATTGGCACTTGCGTAGTGTACAATTTTGACCGCACGTGTTTTTCATTAAAGTTGCGTGTGCCACCAATACTGTAAAGTTGTCTTTTTTTCTTAGAAATGTGAAATAGAAACAATCTATTATATTCAATCTCTGTATATTCAAAATGTTGCTGCAATAGTATGTTTACGATATGGATGAAACAGATCGGTCACCACCTGTTTACCTATTACGTAATCACCGGTCGGTTGTCAATAAACACATGTCAGTGACAGGAAATAGCCTTAGGGTTGATTTTTTAATACAAATATTTCTAGAAGAAATTAAAGGGATTAAGTCCAACAAGTGATTATTATACAATATTACTTTTTTGATGTCCGATTTGAGCAAATCGTAGTCGGTCATTTTAGTATAAATTTCGGTCATGTCCGGCAAATATGACCGTTTCCGGACCCTTGCCTGGTACCCTTGACCTCACTTCTTACGATATTTATTATTCTGTTTTGGTTTACGACGTTTGTGACGTCAGTATCACTAGAATACGCGCCAAAAATTTTAACTGAGAAATCCACTAAAAGTGAATGTTTTTCAGTATTATAAAACGTATTTAAGGGTTGCAGGATAAAAACAATATTCGTACAGTGTCCGAAAATAAAATTTATTTGTACTTGAAGCGAAACAGGTTAGAAATGCTCAGCAGAGCCTCACATTTCTACCCGTTTCTAAGGCTCATACAAATAAATTTTGTATTTTCGGACACTGTATGAATATTGTATATATACACATGGTAAATATACAAATTGCACAATTCAGGTGTCAACTCTGTTTTACAAAAGTGCTGAATAGCTGCAATGAGTTGTTCTTTGTTTCTTGGCTCATTTTTAGCAACATGTCTTTTCGACTGGTTCCAAACCATTTCAATGGGATTTAAATCACAGCTTTCTGAAACAAAAGTAACTTTAAATAAATGTAAGCAGAATCCAATGAATATCACAATAAGTTGTAAGATTTTAATTAAAAATTATTTATTTAAAAAAGGAGAATCATGAAAATAACCAAATATTTAACTAAATATAAACAAATTAATGCAATTTAATTATCGATTCTATTAATGCTTTATTGAAGAGGAATTAAATTATTTGTATACCAGAAGGCCATATATTCCACCAGTTTATGTTGTTTTGTCTGAGAAATTCTTTAGCCATCTTTGACATATGTTTAAGGGCATTATCCAGTTGGAAACGGTGTCCGTCAGGGTAAGTTGTCTGTATAAAGGGTAGAAGTGTGTCCTGAAGAATTTCTGTGGTAAAAAAACGGTACCTTCGAAGATGAGCACTGGTGTTGGTCCTCTGCGACTTAATCCTCCCCATACATGGACCTTCAGGGGATGTTTTGGCTTAGGTTGCATTGTTGGCATTGACCCCTTTTGTCTGTAACATACTGTCTTATTTTAATGTAGCTGAACAGAGGTTTCATCTGTGAAGATAACATCTTCTAGACTGTCATTGGTGTCGTTCAGTTCATTGCAAAAGTTGATACACTTTAACTTGTTTGCATCTCGAATAAGTTGGCAGTAGCTTGGAACGGCGCAAGTAAAACCAGCAGTGGCAATTGCTTTTCTGGTGGTGCCGAGGCTTGCTTCATTTCCCATGTTGTGTAGCAATGTTTGCAACATCTCTGCTGGATGTAGTGGATAAGAGATTAAAGATTCCTTTATAGCAGATAGATTCTGGACTGGTATGTTCTAAAACATTGAGGCTCGTACATCTTCAAAAGCAGGATCAAAATCTCCTACTTGATACTTGGTGATGTGGTAGTTTATGGTATGCCACGACAAATCTTTGCCGTGCATATATAGGTTTTTGTTATGTGGTTCAACAAAATGTTTTAAAATATCAGAATGTCAATAAGAATAAAAATTGCATCAAAGATACCAAGGTTTAAATTAGAATTTGAAATTGGAAACAAACAATAAACAAGAAATAATTCTTTCAATTCCCATCTACACAGCATCTATATATTTATATCAATTCAGTTATATCAGTTACATCTTGATGAAATGTACAAATGTAACAGCAATACCTTCTTCAGCCATATCATGGCAAGTGCAATACTGTTGTACATTATTATTTCTTACAATTGGAAATAATGCATCAAACAACATTGAAAGTATTATAAAAAACTTTACAACGAAAAGCACAAATATTTCAATTATGTCAACTGTAAAAGGCTTAATATTAATATTTATCTTACAGGAATGTAAAGTTCTGGCTAGAACTGTCGCTGCTTCTGACACGCCTCAAGAAAATGTCCAGCCAATAGAGCAAGCTAAAGTTGCTGAGGCAACAACTGTACATCTTGCTGAACAAGCAATTACAACAACAAGTGCAGTGCAACAAGGGTTGCCGAGGAACCAACTGCACCTCAAGACCAAGCTAATAAAACTGCAACAGAGCCTACACCACAACCATTGGCTGAAAATGACGCAGTCATGTCCGGGTTAGACACCATATCCAGGACAATAGATTCCTTCTATAAGGAGATGGTAAGAAAATAGATGTTATTAATAAACGTCTCACAGCTATGGAAAGAGCCATGACAGCTATGCAGTCATCCGTCGACTGACAGACAGTTATAGTCGCTGCAGGCACAGGCCCAAACACCGGAAACAACGGAACCAATGCCGAAGAATATGACCAAGGACCATCACAGAGTGAGGATGTTCACTATGGTATAAAGCTTGAGCATCAAGTCAGTCACATTTCATCATTAAGGACAAACTCCAGGGGCACAGGAAACTGCATGCAAAGTTATTTCAACATTGTTTCCGGAATTGTTTGGGCTCCAGTTCCAGTATAGTTACCATGGCTGTGGCCTTAAAGGTAAAAAGGGGCTTGAAGAATCCAGGAAAAATGCAGCAAAGCGTTATGTTTTGCATTATTATCCTGAATGCGCCAAACTATACCAACCAATAATTAATAGCATAAACGAAAGTTTACTACGACCAGACAGAAAAATTAATGATAGGATGTCACTGTCACTCTCCGGCACAGAGAACATAACTGGTTCCCAGATATAACCTCTGCCACACGTCATCTCAGCTGCCCAAATTGGCAATAATGTTGAAGGTTATTTTTGCTCATTACCATTCACCCTAATTTTAAATGTTACCGAGATAATGATATTGGACTTGTGGCAAACATGATTACTCATTCATATTTAATATTGAAATAATGATGTAATCACACAAAACAAAATTATATTGTCATGTCAACTATGTTGCTTATGCTCAATGTCAAGTTTGAACTCCAGATGTTGTGTTTTACTGCAATAATTTTAATGTATATTATTATCTACTTGCGATAAACAAGATTTATCTCCCATTTCCAGAGTTATCTGTTTTTAAGAGCATGTAATTAATAGTTTGTACTGTGGGTTAAAAAAGCTGTTTTTCTGTTTTTCTGCAATATTTTTTTATTCACATATAGCAAAGCGTCTGGTAAAATTTATTATGATGTACAAACTAATTCTGCAGCACAGAAATTATTTAGAAAAAATAAAAACTAGATTTTTCCCTATCTTTTCAATACCAGATACCTGTTGTTATGAAAGACAACTCTTGAAAATGGGAAGTAACTCTGTTTTCCGAAAATAGTGAATAATTAAAAAGTGATAAACCCCTTATATGTATGTGTTGTGTTAATTTGATTTTCATTTGGTTTAAAATAAAACACTGTTAACTAATTCAAATGGCTGATTAATGTGTTGTCAAACCCAAGCTATGTTATGATGTTAAATTAAATCATCAATACTGACAAATGTATCAACTGAAGCGCCTTGTCTAAAAATCTGAACAGCATTGATTGGTGTTGAATCGACAATTTTTTTATCGCTTGCAACGCTAGTCATTGGTGGCAAGACATATATATGGAAACATTCGACACTGATATATATATTTTTGTAAGCTTAAGCCCTAGGTCCATATAATTTGGCCCAGTGGTAGCTTATGATGAGTACTTGAAAGTCAGTCACCTGACCTTGACCACAATTTCACAGTCCAGTTACTACATTAAAGTTTTTATATTAGGGAAGTTCCTCTGTAACCATGCAACCATTCTTAGTAGGATGACAATATTTGGTTTTTAGATTGCTTATGAAAATTACATGACTGTCTGATAGGTGTCACTTGAACTTGACCTCAATTTTACTGTCCAGCGACTATGTTGAAGTTTTTGGATTTGGTCAGTTTCCCTAACCACGCATTTTATATTTTAAATGATAACAGTTTAATGCTATTTACTTGATGCAGAATGCTGGCAAGACATTTTTCACACTTGTTAACTTAATATGTCAATATTTGGCAAAAATGCAATATATATGTGTTATTTATATGATAGGTTTTTCAAAATGTTTGGTAGTGTAGGAGATTGCTTCTCCCCTATATCTGGGGACAGACCAGATGGTTCAATGGATTATGTTGTCATAAGTGGAATCTCCTGTCGTCTGCCTGAATCTGAGAACATGGAGGAATTTAGGAAACATTTAATGAAAGGAGACAACATGGTGACAGAAAACCGGAGATGGGAACCAGGTAAAATAGTGTTATAACAATAAATCGTGTTTTCTTTATTTGTTCCCATGTTTCTATAGCATTACCAAGGGTCATATGTGGCTGAATTTTTATATCCCCACTCGACAGTCGGGTGTATATAGTGGTCCTCTATGTCCGCCCGTCCGGAAACTTTAGAATATTGTTAAATATCAGGTTGGTAAGAAGCCTATTGATTTTGCGGGAAATCCGTTAAATTTCAAGGTCACAGTCCACGAAAAACGTTGGAAATTTTAACAAAAAAGTGTTTCTGGACAATAACGCTAAAAGTTTGTATCCAATTTGAATGAAACTTTGGGATATTGTTATATATCGGTTTGGCAAGAAGCCTATTGATTTTTGGGGAAATCTGTCAAATTTCAAGGTCAAAGTCCACGAAAAACGTTAGAAATTTTAATAAAAAAGTTGTTTCCGGACAATAACTCAAAAAGTTTGGGTCCGATTTTAGTGAAACTGGGATATTGTTATATATTATGTTGGTAAGAAGCCTATTGATTTTGGGGAAATTCGTCAAATTTCAAGGTCACAGTCCACGAAAAACATAAGAAATTTTTACAAAAGCGGGCGTATCAGTAATCGCTAGATCGACTTTGTCTAGTTTATGGAAGAGAGTCATTTAATGCGCGTCAGCTGTGAGGTTGCTTTTTCAAACCCTACTTCAAGCATGGTGTGCTCCCTTCCATAATTGATAAGGATTGCCAGTTTTCCTTCCCTAATAAAAACTAGATGCCATGTTATAAAATGTCTGAAAATTACCCCATAATAATATAAACATTGGAATGTTAATTAAATAATCTGTAATGTACATAAATACATGTCTTATATTGTAAATGGGAATATTAGTTATAAATTCACATACCTTTGAATCGAGAGGCTTGATTGTCCTGGGTTTTTATAAATGCATGTTAAGGTCAGATTAATTTTCATCAGTAACCTGGTAAACAAATGTTTACATAGAAAACTTAATCTCTGACCTGTCTTCATATGTTTGTTTGCTTTAAGGACTTGTAAACAAACAGAATAATTTCTGAGTGTTATCTTTATTAAAATGTAAATGTATTAAGTAAATTCTCATATGTTAGAAAATTTGTTATTCTTTATATGTATTTAACTTATTCTCTGTATATCTCAATTTTCAAATGTAAAAAAATATTGCTTTATATGTTGCTGTAAGCATAAATTTCTGAGGTTCTGAAAAATTGTCTCACAAAATTGCTTTTGAAGAATATTGGAAACTTGACTTGATTTTGTAATAGAATGCTGCAATTTTGAACACCTGTTAATAAATTTCAGTGACATATAGCATAAATTTCATTGAGATATAGCAAAATATCCAAATCAAAACATGATTTGTGCAATTTGTAGGATCTCGTGGATTGCCGTCTAAATCTGGCACATTGGTAGATATCAGTAAATTTGATGCAGCTTTTTTTGGTGTTCCTCCCAAATTAGCAGACAACATGGACCCTCAACTACGTATTATGCTAGAATTGACTTATGAAGCACTTATAGATTCAGGTATGTTGTTGGAAAAATTGATATTTTTAGTGGAATACAATACTTGAGTAAAAATCTGAATTAATGAAATTTTCACATTTGGGAACATTGATTATTGATTATTTTTTTATTATAAAGTAATTAATTAAAAAGGTTTTTTCATCTTTATTTTTATGGTATTCATTTTTCTGTTTTGTACAGAACCATATATATACATGTGTCTTGTTTTCACAGATAAAACCAATTCTTGTTTCATAGATCTGACACTTTCCTTCATGTACCGGTAAACTGCACAAATTATTTATCGTGATAATCATGATCTTTTATGGGTTTCCAATAAAAGTTTGGACTTTTTTTACCTTTTTGAGGAATGATTTCTGTACAAGTATAACAACTGGTTGAGTGTGACTAGTCATAAATAAAGTTGTCAATTGTACAAATTGATTAATAATGATAAAGAAAAAAAGATTCCAATAAATACAAAATAATAGCAATTTAGTTGGAAGTAACAAAAAACCAAAGCCTTCCATGCATGTTTAATGTGTATTTAACCATCTATGATAATTCAAGTAAAAGTATGATTATTGCTTGAATATACCAACATTTACACACACCTACTTGTTTTCAGTAAATGTACCTCATGAAATTGACAGTTTGAAGCCAAAAAAATAATTTTATGAGTACAATTTTTATAATTATTTTTAAAGTAGGAAAGCATTGTGTACTTTTAGGTATTTCTCCAATTACCATTCGAGGATCTAATTCAGCAGTATATGTTGGCTGTGGAATGTCGGAGGCTTGGGAGGCTTTATCTGCAGACAGCTGTGGTTTGACTGGGTACTCTCCCCTGGGTTGTACTGCCAGTATGTTTGCCAACAGAATCTCATTTGCCTTTGATCTTCGAGGTATGAATTTGTGAATATAAATGTTGTACAGATCTTTTCACAGATGCTGTTTAAATCTATAGAGTACTTTTATCATCATTGTTTCTGTAACAGGATTGCAAGAAAATTTTCAGTCTTTTAGCCAATAGTCTAGAGGTGCATATGAAATTCTAGTACTTGGAAGTTCCAAAGTTGTACATATGTTCACAAATCTAACTGGAATAATTAACATGCAGTCTTGTAATTTAAATCGGATTTTATACTAAATATTTAACAATATACACCTTCAGAGCAAGACAAATTTTAAATACTATGTTGACTTTCCAAGGTCCAAGCTACGGTTTACGGAATGGATGTGGTTCTGGCTTGTTGGCTTTAGATAGGGCAGTATCAAGTATCAGAAATGGAGACTGTGAGACAGCAATTGTTGCTGGTTGTAACCTTTGTCTTAAACCTACTACCTCTGTGCAGCTGGCTGAAATGAATTTGTTGTCCTCTGATGGGATGTGTAGATGTTTTGATCAAAGAGGTAAGTTATTATCTCTGTCTTATTATAAGATCGTGTACAGTTAAAGTTTCTGTGTGTGTAGTTTAGTGGGGTGAATCCAACACTTTTGCAGTGGTGTCATTAATAGGTGTACCAAAAATTAACATCACTACAATGTGTCATTTCAAAAAATGATTTTAACACTCGTTTAAGTACAATATTGCAAAATGTCAGCCACCACATGGCAAAATTTAAATTGCCAAGTACATTTACTTAGTGTTCTATTACATTTCTTGCAACTAATTCCCTACTTGCGGTAAACAAGATTTATCTCCCATTTGCAGAGTTATCTGTTCTTTAGAGCAGGTACTTTATAATACCTACTGTGGGTAAAAAGTAGTTTTTCTACAATATTTTTTTATTCACATATAGCAAGGCATCCGGTAAAATTTATTATGATATGCAAACTAATTCTGCAGTTTTTTTTAGTTGTACTGGAAGAGTCAGTCCCCAGACATTATTTAAAAAAAAATAAAAACATGATTTTTCCCTATCTGTTCAATACTAGATACCTGCTGTTATGAAAGATAACTCTTGCAAATGGGAAGTAACTCTTGTATTCCGAAAATAGGGAATTACTAAGTACATTTATTTAGTGATCAATTACATTTCTTGCAACTATCAAAGCTGAATCAGTGTATAAATTGTGGATGTAAACAGAATGTTCTTTAATAAGTAGGGTAAATATACACATGATAAAATATGAACACACAATATCACAAGGGAGACAATACAATATTATCATGATATGTTTTTCAACTACATTTATTATTTGGTCCATAATGATATAGAAACAATCCTTTATTAAATACTGGAATCTATCATTAAAAGTTAGTTGACTAAGGCTATGCATGCACAGGGTTAGTCCGACTAAGGCTATGCATGCACAGGGTTAGTTCAATGGAAACATAATGAAAAACATGAGAAAAATACAACACATTAAAAAAAATCTGGTTCATTTACACCAAAATCTATCAATTAACTAACTTAGTTTTCATTACAAAGATAACATCACATTCCGGTTTTAATGATAGATTCCAGTATTTAATAAAGGACTCTAAGAGATGTTTCCACAATTTAACTTTTAAATGAATAATGTATCATTATCTTGAAAAAGTATACTGTTTAAATTTCACATTATCTATGTCTGGATTTTACATTATGAAATTAGAAAAGTATTTGTAAAGTACCATTTGTGAGCCAATGTAATTACAGATCTGCAATTCCATTGTGAAACTATTATAATGCAAAAAATTTTTATTCATTGCAATCCATTTCAGGTGAAGGATTTGGTCGGAGTGAAGGAGTAGTTGTAATGTGTTTACAGAGGAAGGCCAAAGCCAAACGAGTTTATTGTACCATTATACATTCTAAATCCTCAACCTTTACCACAGAAAATAATAGTATGTCCTGCAATATTGTTACCATAGAAATGCTCTGCATTATGCACAATATTTTGCCTGAATATTTGTTAGGTTTTGTGCTGTATAGATCACTGTACATCTTTCCTAACAAGTTTCACACTTTATTTTCAACCGTGTTTCATAAGATTTCCAAGCTAAATGCTATTTAAAGTACTTTTGTTGACATAGTTATAGAAACATAGAAAACTGCAGGTTCTTACAAATTCATATGTATGATAATAATAAATGTCTTGTTTGTGTTTGTTATTTTATTTGTGTGTATGTTCATTAATTTGATTTGTAAGTTCCTTTTGATATATCTAATTTTTTAAAATAAAAAAATACTGTTGCTTATTGGTGAACATAATTAGGTAATAGAACTATTATACTTTTATATATGTTTTCTATGGAACAGATATTAACTATCCTAGCTTTGAAGATGAGAGAAAGTTTTTGCAAGAAACCTACAGAGAAGCAAGACTAGATCCTTCCCATGTTACATACATAGAGGCTAACAGTAGCTGTACAAAGTATTCAGATGATCTCGAAATGAATGCTATAGCAGACATAATATGTAAAAACAAGAGTAAACCATTACTGGTAGGCTCGGTGAAGTCTAATATAGGACACACTGAATCAATTTCGGGTCTAGCATCTGTGTCCAAACTAATTATTGCTATGGAAGATGGTGTTATTCCTCCCAACCTACATGTCACAAGACCTTACTTTAACAATGGACAGATCAAGGTTGTAAGTGAAAGGACAAGGTTTAATGGAGAGTACTGTAGTGTGAACTCTTTTGGACTTGGAGGTGTAAATGTGCATGCTATATTTAAAGTTTTTTCTGACAAGAGCAACAGATATCACAATGCAAATGAAAAAAGAAGACTCTGTATATATTCTGCCAGGACAGAAGAAGGTCTCGAGTCACTGTTCCATCTACTAAAGTCGCATTCTAGGGATTCATATCTTCATTTCCTTGTAAATGAAACAAGTGGACCATGCAATAAACAGCTACCTTATAGAGGATATTGTATACTTAATACTGAAACTGGCATCTCTGAAATTCAGGTATTATAGGTATTATTATATTTATTGGATCAAAGGAATTTATTTTAATCTTATTAATTTAAAAAAAAAAACAATCTTGTTTCCAAATATTTAAAAAAAATATGATTTTGTCATACATTATGCCTTAAAGGTATCCAGATCACAATTGACCATGTGGTCATAGCTGGTCTCCCGGATGGCCATTAAATTTAAAGGAGCAGACTTCGGTAATCGTTAGGCAAACATCGGAAATACTCTTTTTTTTTTTTACATAAAACTGTAAATATGGAAGCAAAGTAAGACAATATATTAAATTTGTGCCTTACTTATCAATAGATTTAATAGAGCTGTATTTTTGGTCTAAAAATAATTGTAACTTCAATTATAGGTCGGATACCTTAATATCTGAAGAAGGAATTGATAGAATTGAAAAGTTTATGTAAATAAATGATACAGTAAATGTCAACAAAACAATTCTAACAAGTCGTAAGGTTTCATCAGTTATTCCTCAAAAAACCCATTCGAACACAATAAGTAGATTTAGATTTACTTCTTCAGGATAGATACATGTATCATCTGAATGAACCAACCATATTTCTAGAGCAAAAACTACATTAAGAGCTATTCCATTTTCATGAGATCCACTCTGAGGAATTCGAGAATTACCAATAGTTGCATGAAGTAAATTGAAGGCTGTTGGTTATTGGCTGAAAGAATGAGGGTCCACAGAATGTTTTTTAAGCCAAACCTGCATTGCTTGGATTATCTTTTGAAATACTATGTTTCCAACATAATTTTCTGCACGATTAATTGCAATTTCCTTTTACGAAAAAAGAGTGTTACGTAGCATTAATGTAGTCAGTCCTCAAACATTGATCAATAGCATGTCAAGAATTGACGAGGATTGCTAGTTTTCATGGCAAAAATCTGGTTCTCATTCATTTGTCAGCTATTAAAAAGGGATGTCTTGATGTAGAAATGAAATAAAAAGAATTTATATTCTTAAAAAAAGAATAACAAAAATGCAATCAAGTATCTTTACATTATTTACAGCTATTTTTTAATTATGTTCGAGATTTTCTGATCGTTTCCTGGTTTTAAACGTAAAAGTCCAAAATTACCAAAAGCACTGGAAGAAGAAAATAATAAAGATGTAATCGGATGCAAGTTACATTCTTTCAGAAAACCTTATAACATAAAGTCCATTTCAAGTTTCAATGCTCAGTTTAACAAAAATCTTCGATTTTACATAACACCCACCCACAGCATTTTATTAAGTAATCGACCATAGATGCAATTTCTATTGAACCATAACCATGCATATTTTTTTATTGCCTTCCCTGGGTCCTATATATGTTTTGCTGGAATAGGCCTCGTGTTGTTTTGTCTTAAGATATGGATGCAGGAAAGATGGCAACAGATGGTAAAAGACTATAGGTAGCATATAGTTGAATACATAAGATACAAGATATTGCTATCTAGACATGTTATGATATTAAAATCTAAATAAATTGGTGTAATACAAGTGCGGGACAAATAATATTTTATTACATATTTAAATATTGTTGTGTTACCAAAGCAACTGGAGGACATCACAATAGACATTTCCCTATGTTTTTTGCAATGTGAAAACTTCATTCGGTTTAAAAAGGAACATACAATACAGTGAAAGATTGATCCACAACTGTCTGTATGAATTGCCACCCCCACCCCCCCCACCCCCAACAAGAGGTAGCGGACAGCTTCATAGCATAACCAAGCTATATTCTCCATTGAAGTGTATATTATGCAATATGGTATATGGGACAGGATTCAAGACCAGAAATAGAATAGATGTACCTATTCGATATCTAGTCGAGAAACCAATGTAACTAACAGTAAAGTAATACAAAGACAGGTTTGGGACATGAACCACAGTTTAATATTAATTACATAATGCTAATCAACATATAAAATAATACACAATATAATATGCAGCTAATACACAAATGAAAAGAGAGGCTGTGGTATTCCAAAATCTCCCAAACCTGTTCAAGTGAAAATAGGAGTAGGTAGAAAAAGAAAATTATATGTTGGAAATAAACTGGGAGGCTAGTTTCTCAGCAACAGATTGACGGTGATCGAAAGTAGGGTATATGTATCGTTTGTAAGCGTCTGACTTCCAGTCCCACTGGGATTGAATAAGTTCTGCTGGAATGCCACACTCAAAAGCAAAGGAAGCCCCCCCCTCTGCGAAAACTATGACCCGAATACTTGCTACAATCATAACCCAAGGTCGTTAAATACTGTTTTAACATAGAGATAAAGCTGGAATAAGTTAAAACACAAGTCTTACCACCTGACTTGTACAAAAAAGCAGGGGATGGGAAAGAAATGGATGGCACTTGTCTAAAATTTAAAAGTAAAGCCTTTAATGGGCAAAAGGGGGAATCAGGAATTCTAGGCAATGGAATGCAAAGAGCTCTTTCATTAAATTGAATAGTTTTAGTTCTGCAGAGGGTCAAAGTAGCCCCCCTCTGATGAAAACAAATGTTTTCTCGAGACAAGTGTTGGGTGGGGTTAAACAAATCCTCAGAGGATGGAAACAAATTTGATTTTCTTAAAAACGAGAAAAAAGCAACTAAACATGCAGCCCAAAAACATAAATCTTTGCTTGTATGTAAAGGTAGAATGGTAAAAAACTGTTTCAAAATCAACGGTGTCATGGGAAGTTTCCCTTGGACCGAAGAGCCTAATACACGTTTAGCTCCTTTCAAAACAGATTGGATAAAATAACTCTCTAAAGGGAAGTTCATATCGGCCTCTAAATGTAAAACACGTACAACTGCTAAATAGTTTGATATAGAGCTGTAACATAATTTTTTAGATAAAAAGGCTACATATCGAGCCAAATTTAATTTACTTATGGGGACTGGGGCAATATTGAACGTACTACAAAATTCTAAATAACACCGTAGATAGCTTAAATAAGTCTTTTTGTAGAGTTAGCATACATGTTACTTCTGAAACACATCACTAAATTATCCAGTGCCTTTAACTCCCCCGGCGCCTGTAATCCTATTTAAAAGTAAATGAACGGCTTTACTTGACATATGATCCATGAGGGAATGTACATACAAAGGGGGCTGCAAAACTCTTCGCATAAATGATTCACAGAAGCATATATCGCTTAACCGGGAAATATGATCTGGTAACGTATTATCAACGCCAGGAACATGTATTGCTGTCATGTGAAAATTGAAAGTAGCAGACAGCCAAAATAATTCTCTCAAAAAGGTCATAAGAATTGCATTTCTTGAAGAGCATTTATTAATGCAGCCTACTGTGGATGCATTGTCACAAAAAATCATAACCCGCCTATTTTCCCACAATGTCGCCCATCGCCTGACCGCCAGCGTCACCGCAGACGTTTCCAGCTCATTTATGTGCATGTCTCTGGCAAACGGGTAATCGTGCTCCCAGTTAACATAAAACCAATCTTGATGGAAAACGCCCCCCCGCCCCAGTACGACAAGCATCTGTCGCTACAGTAGTGATTGGGATTTCATGTAACATAAGGGACTTGCCATTGAATGGGACAATTAAATTATGCCACCATTTTATGTCTTGCAAAATTTCCCCTGTCAAACGCAGTTTATGCCAATCTAGCTTCAAATGCATTATGCCGTTTATGATTCTGCGGAGAAAAACTTGCCCGCCCCGAACCACAGCTGAAGCCCAGTTAAGTTTTCCCGCCAGGGATTGCAGCTGCTTTTTAGAAGCACGCCGTAGCTTTAAAAAACTTGCCAATTCTGACCTTAGGTGGGCTAATTTTAATTCAGGTAACCCGATTTCCAGCATTTCAGAGTCAAGCTCTACGCCCAAAAAAATTAATGGTTTGACATGGGTCTCTAACTTTTGACCAACTGATATCAAACCCTAAAACACGCAATAATTGTAATAATGCCTTTAAAGCCAAAGCACATCGTTGTTTTGACTTTTCACAAATGAAAATCATCCAAATAGGCGACAATGGTGAAACCTCTTCTAGACATCATTCTCCTGACTGCTTGAGAAAGTCTGTGAAAAATACCAGGGGCTAATTTTGAACCAAAGGGTAATTTTGTATCTGTAAGAGTATATTCATTCCCATCAGGGAAAGTCCATTTAAACCCAGTCACCTCCTGACTTTGTTTGCTTATACGAACGGAATGGTAGGCTGACTTCAAATCAACCTTGGCCATGTAACAGCCTTTGGTTATTAACTTGCAAGCATCATCGACTGATTGAAATTTTTGTTTATCAAAATTTCCTACAAAATCATTTACTGCAGACCCCACAGGTCTGCTACAGTCGTGAATAAGTCTGATGCCACCATCAGGTTTAGATATAACACCCATGGGGCTAATTATTTTGGGAGGGGACTCAGCAAAAATGTAATTTCCATTTTCAATTTCTACCAAAACTTGCTTGTGTGCTTGTTGATACAAAGGACTTTTGGGGATCGCTGAAGGGTGATTCTTGGATTTTACCTGGGAAGCCAAATTTACTTTATCTACAATATCAAAACCATTTTTAATGCCAAATAAGAGAAAATCCTTATCAATGTCTGATTCGAGCTCGATTTCCCATGCTTCAAGTTTTAATGCTCTAGAGGGTTTCACCATTGACTTCAGTTTTTTAGATGTTTACAGGCTGGGTGCTTATCCGCACACCCAGGTACAGCACACACATGTTCAAATTTGCACTCGGATAAAAAAAACAGCCCTTACGCGCATTATACTTTTTGCATATGGTTTTCCCATTAGCTGTATGTGAGGCATATGTCTGAGAAAATGGTCTATTACCCTGGACTTGAGGTTTACTTTGCTGCCCCTGAGACGGTCTATTTGAGGACAGAAACCTCGGACGGAGGAAAACGGAGTGCAAGTGTGGGATATCAGTCCCCCATCTAAACAAATGTTGCTTCTGCATGCGCCTATATTCCCTATCGTAAATAAGGACAGACAAAAGTTCGCATGTTGACATCAGGTGATAGATGCGCATGGTGTAGGACAAATAATCCATAATGCTAAAAGAAGACAATTCCCCTGAAGCTAAAAGCTTATTCATAATAGTCAGGTTGGCCATGGACCATTGCGTTACAGATATAGATTCAAGCTTAGGTTTAGAGGGACCTGTCTTCAAAACTAGCCTCCCACCCGATGCCTCCGACACCAATGTCTCCTCAGTGGGATCGAGAGCACCACAAAAACTGTTTGGAATGAAATCCGTAATATCTAAATAACTAACATTAGGATCAAAATTAATTGACCTTAAGAAAATTTGAGGATCTTTCCACGACAAATTGTCATTTACACAAAGTCATTGCTACCTGCAGTATTAGCCTTTGCATTTGTTGGTAATGCCTCTCCTTGTGTCTTGTGATTTGACATCATCCGCATCACTTCATTCACATAAGCCTCATCGGAGGATGGAGCGGTCTTCTCCGAATCCTGTACACCGCCATCTTGTCCACCACCGGAAGTGACTCTGCCACCATTTTTGTTCCCTTCGGGTAAGACGTGCCACGCCATCTTTGATTCGTCCCTCGTCGCCATCTTTGAATCGTTCCGCGTACGCCCATCGTGGAATGTCTTCTCAATCGCCCTTAAAAGAACTTTCTTCTGGCCGAGTGGCATATGAAATTCTTCCAAGTCTTCTTTTTCTATCAAGGAGACCGCCTCCATAGTGTTAAAGCCAAGCCCTATCAGTTCCGCTGCCGAGTCTTCATTTAACTTCATTGTAGAAGCCCAGATCTTAACTCGCTCTACATCTGACATAAATGTAACTTCAGTGTCTTGATTCGCCATTTCAATGAACGCCAACGCAATAAACAAAGAAGTCCGCTTTTGGAAGGCACACAAATCGCCAAATATCAAATCAAACTTGATAAGTGAGAAGAAGAATCGTACATCGCCAGCTTGCAGAAATAATGATAAAATCAATCGCTACGGCAATTAATATTGTAGGAAATATCAAAGTTCATAGAGCCCCGTGCGGGATCCGGGTGGCTAAAAGAATAGACCGCAGTCACGCTAGCTTGTCGTAAAAGGCGACTAAATAGCGCCCAGTACCCTGACCGGCGTGTCAGGTCGGTTTGCCTAAAGGCCGACTGGGATGTGTGCCCCAGGTGGTTGAATGGGGTACCCCTGGCAAGCTGGGGTTGTCAGGCCATAATACGGAAAACCTGACCGCAAACCATATTAGTGCACCGTGTTGGGGAAAAAGGCCACGTTCCTCGCACGTTAAAGAATGCTGCTGTAGTATTCGCTATGAGTAGGGATTTCGATCCCGCTACAGGAGGCTTAATTGCCCTCCCATTTGCCAGTGGCAATCTAAAATCCGTTACCCCTATTTTTCCTTGTGTCCCATCCCATTTTTATTCATCATCATTTCATGTTCATTTTATCATCGCCTGAATATAGCTGAAATATTGCTGCTTGGGCGTTAAACACCATTAATCAATCAATCAATCAATCAATCAATCAATCACAGTTCATAGAGATGTCCGTGCAATAGAAACACCCGGCACAAAAAGCAGCACAGTCCAATCGGATTGTCCAATATAATTCGTCATCTGATGTTACGAAAATCGTTTTTATGAATCGATCAATTTCATGACTTTGCAACACGTACCAGGAAGGAATCCTGAGGTAATGTCTTACAAACTGCTCTTCATAAAACTCCATACAATACGACAGAGAATCGACAGCGCATGGAAAATATTGAAAGAACGGCGGATTGAAATAACTTCACGTGTGCTACTTGCGATGTCTCCAGAAGGAATGCAGACACCGCCAAAATATTAAAACAAAACCCCAGACCATTGAATGATTGGTTAAATTTGAAAATATAATTAATCCCCATTGGATGCTGAGGGTAATCTCGCATATCAATTAGTGCACGAGAAACACTGACGAGGATGCCAGAGTATCCCTTAATCTGTTAAGATAAAAATAGACAGGGGGTCCCTGATAAGGCAAATTAAACGGCCAACATACATAATGTGTAACAATACTCTATTTTAAGATAAAATACCACATTTATTTTATTTTGCAGAAAATTGAGATAGAGAGCAGACGACCATTGTGGTTTGTGTTCTCTGGCATGGGCACACAGTGGCCAAAAATGGGACGACAAATGATGCAGATTGACATGTTTAGAACATCCATTATGAAGTGTGACCAAGCCCTCAGGCCACATAATATAAGTGTGTATGACATAATAATGGAAGGGGATGCTAAAACATTTGATTCTGTTACCAGTTCATTTGTAACAATAGCTGCCATACAGGCAAGTATGTTTTTGTCTCGATTCATTACATATGCTGCAGCCGAGCGGTCAAGGTAGTTCGTCTACTATTGATCACGTGGTCTGTCAACACCGAGATTGCGGGTTCGATTCTCACTGCAGGCAGGGTGTACTCGACTCCAATCTTAACTGACAAGGATTGCCAATTTTCCTACCGAAGGTCGGGGTTTTCTCCGGGTAACTCAGCTTCCTCCCCCAATAAAAACTGGACGCCATGATATAGCTGAAAAATTGCTGATGGTGGCATTAAACACCATCAAACAAACAAACAATGCTGCACAATAATGTTATACTAATAAATATCTGGTATGCCTTATCGGTCTGTTAAAATTTTATTCTGTGCTATTGTGTTTTAAATGTAACAAAAAAAGCATTAAAAAAACTCTTAAGAATGTGTAAGAAAACAAAGTTTTTGGGTTGTGTCATATTTTTTTTGAAATTTTTTATTTCTTATGTTTTCATGTATTTTTATAGACTGCTCCTAGTCAATTCGTTAAAATGTTGTTATACGCTTTTGTGTTTTTAAATTACCTTACTATCAAACTTCTTTTTTTTTTTTTTTTTTATTGTTTTAACTAACATGATGCAATACATTATACACAATAGCTTATTATACAATAGTATCAATGATATTAATACACCATATTAGATTTATGTTATATGTAAAATTAAAAAAAAAAAGGGGGAGGACAAAATAAATATTAAAAAAAAAAAAACAAAAAAAAAAAAAAAAAAAACAAAAAAAAAAACAAAAAAACAAAACAAAACAAAAACAAAACAAAACAAAACAAAAACAAAAAAACAAAACATACGTACAAAAAAATAAAATAAAAATGAAAGTAAAGAGGGAGATATACTTTAAATGTATATATGACTGTAATTTAGATGACAAAGCCATAAACAAAATTCTATGTCAAAAAATCATAAATATTCCACAACTGGTCAAATTTGTCCAAATTCTCATTTTTTACAGCAATAATTTTTTCAAGATTGTACATGTATTTCAGTTTTTCTTTAATACCTGGTATATTGAGAGCAGTATTAAAAATTTTAGCATTGTAAATAAACTGCTTTATCCAGAGCAATATATTATTTTCAGGGTTACCTTTGTAGACATGTGAAGGGTTTCCAAATATAAAATTCTCTTTTGAAAATAAAATACTAATTCCATTTTCAAGAAACCATACATCTATTGCATCAATAAACTTTTGTACACATTCACAATACCAAAAGAGATGTTCAATTGTCTCCGTCTTTTTTACAAAAAGTACATAATGTATTGGAGGCTTTATTAATCTTATACAAAAATTTGTTTGTAGATATAATTCTATGAATAATTCTATATTGCAACCATTGTAATTTAGAATTCTTTGATACAATAAAAGGTAATTTACAAAGTTTCCTCCAGCTGATTTCTTTATCAACATTTAAAATATCATTCCATCTAACAATACCAGTTGGTATACAACTTTTGTTATTTAAAACACTGTATATCTCTTTTGAACCCTTTGAACTCTTCAAAATAGTTCTTACTACAGAAGGAATAAATGGTGATGATAACTTAAAACTTTGTTTACATACTTGTTTACCGCTTTGTGTTACACATGAAATGATACTATTATACTGCATAATACTGACATTAATATTGAATATATTACAAAAATCTACATATTTAAGAAACAAACCATCCTCATCAACAATATCATTAATATATTTTATACCTTTTGAAAGCAAGTCCTGATAAATAAATGGTTTGTTATCAATCTTAAAAATACTATTCATCCAAATAGGACTGGCAAGAAAATAGCTCCAGTCCTGATTTTGTTCTTTTTCTATTAGCAAAAGCAGTGACTCCAGAACGTCCTGCCAGAACCTATTTACAGTTTTAATCTTCAGTTGCTTTATAAATTCATCACCATAAGAAAAATTTTTATCTTTGTCTACCTGAGACATAAAAATATTTTGCCATTTGCTATTAGAATTATAAAGTCTTCTAACCCAAGTACATTTCATTGCTGCTATAAAATTATTAATGTTAATCATTTTTAAGCCTCCATCTTCATAATTCATTTCAAGGACATCTATTTTAACT
Organism: Limnoperna fortunei; assembly: GCA_944474755.1. Taxonomy (NCBI): domain Eukaryota; kingdom Metazoa; phylum Mollusca; class Bivalvia; order Mytilida; family Modiolidae; genus Limnoperna; species Limnoperna fortunei. Next base: position 39,291,690 of record OX104117.1, on the reverse strand, counting down.
CTATGAACAGGGGAGTTCCAGATAAATGTGTAAAATAAACTGTTAATATATTTTATGGTCTCAGTATCTGGATTTGGAAGGGACATAATTAAATGGTTAAGAATAGGTAACATCAGAGTTTTTACAACAGTAATTTTCCCTATAACAGTAATGTTGCGTTTAGACCATTGGTTGATAATACTCTTTATTTTCTGGATACCATCTTTGTAATTAATTTTTGTCATCTTTCCTAAATCTACGTCAAAATGAATACCCAATAATTTGAAGGATGTAGATCCCCATGAAAGCTTACGCTCTTGACATAATTCCTGATCACTATATTTTTGACTCCCAATCCAAACTACCTGTGTCTTGGAAAAATTAATATTAAGTCCTGATACTTTCCCAAACCAATCTAAATCACATAAAGATTCTCTAAGTGATTCTTCTGTGCCATCCAGAATTAAAGAAGTATCATCTGCGAACTGAGACAGTTTATGTTCAATTTGAGTGACTTTGATTCCACTTATTTTTCTGTTATTTCTAATTTTTAGACCCATTATTTCAGCACACAAAATAAATAAATAGGGGGACAGAGGATCTCCTTGTCGACATCCTCTACCAATTTCAAAAAAAGGGGACAAGTTGCCAGCTTGTATGACTGCTGAGTTAATATTTTTATATAAGACCTTTACCCATTTTTGAATGGACTCTCCAAAATTAAAAAATTTCAGAGTAATATTCAGAAATTCCCATGAGATGGAATCAAATGCCTTTTCAAAATCAATTAGCAGCAAGACACCAGGAATATTGTTTTCCTCTGTATATTGCATAATGTCATAAATCAACCTCAAATTTTCCCCAATATATCTTCCACTAATAAACCCTGTTTGATCTGTGTCTATTAATTTGTTTAAGACAGATTTTACTCTCTTAGCAATCACCCCTGAGCAGATCTTATATACAGTGTTTAATAGGGAAATAGGTCTCCAGTTCTTTAGAAAATGTTTTGGCTTATTTCCCTTTGGGAGGCAAGTAATCACTCCTTGTTTTTGTGTAACATTGAGTTCTCCTTTTTGGTAACCATAGTTAATAGATCTAACAACAAAATGTTTTAGATCTTTCCAGAAAAATTTTAAAAACTCACTGGAAAAGCCATCTGTTCCTGGTGTCTTATTACTTTTCATATTTTTTAGGACTTCACCTGCTTCGCTTACTGATATAGTACCTTCTAAATTTTCTTGTTCTTCGTACCTTAATTTTTGTCTCGCCTGCGACGAAAGTCGCTGGAGGCGAGACATATGTATGGGAATCCGGCGGCGGCGGCGTAAACACTTGACATCTTGCTTCATATCTTTGTAAGCCCAAGCCCTAGGTCCATCAAATTTGGTCCAGAGGTAGCTTATGATGAGTACTTGCCAGTCAGTCACCTGTCACCTGACCTTGACCTCAATTTCACGGTCCAGCGACTACGTTAAAGTTTTTGGGTTACGACAGTTCCTCTGTAACTACGCATGGTAGGATGACAATATTTGGTGTATAGGTTGCTGATGACTTGTACATGACTGTCTGGTAGGGGTCACCTGACCTTGACCTCAATTTCACGGTCCAGCGACTACGTTAAAGTTTTTGGGTTACGACAGTTCCTCTGTAACTACGCATGGTAGGATGACAATATTTGGTGTATAGGTTGCTGATGACTAGTACATGACTGTCTGGTAGGTGTCACCTGACCTTGACCTCAATTTCACGGTCCAGCGACTACGTTAAAGTTTTGGGGTTACGACAGTTCCTCTGTAACTATGCATGGTAGGAAGACAATATTTGGTGTATAGGTTGCTGATGACTAGTACATGACTGTCTGGTAGGTGTCACCTGACCTTGACCTCAATTTCACGGTCCAGCGACTACGTTAAAGTTTTTGGGTTACGACAGTTCCTCTGTAACTACACATGGTAGGATGACAATATTTGGTGTATAGGTTGCTGATGACTAGTACATGACTGTCTGGTAGGTGTCACCTGACCTTGACCTCAATTTCACGGTCCAGCGACTACGTTAAAGTTTTTGGGTTACGACAGTTCCTCTGTAACTACGCATAATAGGATGACAATATTTGGTGTATAGGTTGCTGATGACTAGTACATGACCGTCTGGTAGGTGTCACTTGACCTTGACCTCAATTTCACGGTCCAGTGACTACGTTAAAGATTTGGGGTTACGACAGTTCCTCTGTAACTACGCATGGTAGGATGACAATATTTGGTGTATAGGTTGCTGATGACTAGTACATGACTGTCTGGTAGGTGTCACCTGACCTTGACCTCAATTTCACGGTCCAGCGACTACGTTAAAGTTTTGGGGTTACAACAGTTCCTCTGTAACTATGCATGGTAGGATGACAATATTTGGTGTATAGGTTGCTGATGACTAGTACATGACTGTCTGGTAGGTGTCACCTGACCTTGACCTCAATTTCACAGTCCAGCGACTACATTAAAGTTTTTGGGTTACGACAGTTCCTTTGTAACTACGCATGGTAGGATGACAATATTTGGTGTATAGGTTGCTGATGACTAGTACATGACTGTCTGGTAGGTGTCACCTGACCTTGACCTCAATTTCACGGTCCAGCGACTACGTTAAAGTTTTGGGGTTACAACAGTTCCTCTGTAACTACGCATGGTAGGATGACAATATTTGGTATATAGGTTGCTGATGAATAGTACATGACTGTCTGGTAGGTTCAACCTGACCTTGACCTCAATTTCACGGTCCAGCGACTACGTTAAAGTTTTTGGGTTACGTCTGTTCCCCTGTAACTATGTAGGGTATGGTGACAATAGTTGTATACAGGCCGCTGCTGATATTTAATGCTATTTACGTAATGCTTATGACGAAATTTATTTTCGTTACTGATGCGGAATGCAGGCGAGACGTTTTTCTGTGTCCACACTTGTTTTACATTTACATCTTTTAAACCAGTATTTATTTCACTTATTGTACAATTTGTTGAAACATTATTACATTTGTACAAATTTTCATAAAAAATTTTAACCTGGTTTAAAATCTCATTTTGATTACTAATTATCTTTCCATCATCAATTTGTACTTTTGGTATAATTTTGTTGGTAAAATTCTTAGATTCCAGGCCACAAAAGTAGTTAGTAGGTTTCTCGCCTTCCTCAATCCACTGTGCCCTGGATCTAATCATTTTACCATTCAACTTCTCTTTTCTTAAATTTTCCAGTTCCAAGCGCTTTCTGTCTAGTAAATCCACTGAAGCATTGTCTAGATCTTCTTCAATAACCTGAATTTCTCTATGCAAAACCTTTTCCCTATCAACTCTTTCCTTCTTTTTAAAGCTGGAATAGGAAACAGTTTTTCCTCGTATTTCCATCAGTAAAACTTCCAGAAAAAGTTGATCATTAATTGTGAATTGTACCAAGTCATTATCAACATGGTCTAGATTGTCAAGATCAAACTTCTTTCCTGATCACCTTTTTATTTATTGTAAACGCCACGGAAATCACGTGAGTTGAAAATGTCTTACAGATTGAACTATGTTTAATGTGTTCTGATTGCTTTCAAAGACGTGTAATGCAAATTGCAATTTTCAGTTAAATCATAGCAACAGGAGAGATTGTTTGTTTGAATACGATTTAACGCTACTTAAGATATATTAAATCTAGATCGAATCATTAGCTGTGCGAGGATTCTATTTCCTGAAACATATTTTACAATTTACCTATTAGTAAAATGTAAACCTAGGCGATCTATGTTTTTGCAATAGTAATATAGTCAAGTACTCAAGTTGTGTGAATTGTAACTAGTATGAGTCTTTTAAATATTATCTATTATTAGTGGCTGTTTGGAAATTCACCTGGCATTCTAAATTAAAACACTCCAGTTTTTTTCAAATTTGACCATTTTAATAAACGTACAAAAACTTCAGTTGAAGACTTTTAATCAAAAACTGTGCATTCTAGACTAAAATAAATATAAAACATTTGTACATGTTTACATCCTCAGTTTTTTGATTCACATTTAAAAGTCCCCCAATTAAAACTGAAAGTGGGACCTTCCACTTAATCACAGATACAGATATTTGTTCCATCTACACATATAAATACACATATACAGTGTATTCATGTGTGCATGTATAGTGAAGCCTATGCAAAATTTAAGATTGCGAAGTTTTCTACGCAAATTTACCATTATGTGGGCATAATTTGAGTGGATTTCGCCTTGATTTATATTGCATCATGTAATAAGCCATTAACTCCGGGATTTTATCGTTGAAATTTATGATAAACAGAATGTGTTATGGGTCTTTTTATAGCGCATCCAATAACAATCCCTCAACCCATATCAACCCTCCAGCAATCTCTCGGGTTTGTTTGAGTGTCTTGGAGTTGGAGTTGTTATTGGATGTGATGTGAAAAGACCAATATGATATTCTATATTTATTATGGATGTTTTTTTATTTCACATTATTACAGATTGACCTAACTTAAGATGTTATTTGACCCTCATAGGAATATTATTTCAGATAGCCTTGGTAGACCTGTTATTTAGCATGAATATAAAACAAGATGGTATAGTTGGGCATTCTGTTGGAGAACTAGGATGTGGTTATGCTGATGGATCCCTTACTGCTGAAGAAACAGTGTTGGCAGCCTACTGGAGAGGTCGTTGTATAATGGAGGCTAATCTTCCCCCAGGGGGAATGGCTGCAGTAGGTAAGGCAATGAAGGTCAATAAGTGTCCTCTTTAAATGATTTTATAAAAAAAAATTTTTATTGGAAGTTGAATATTTAATTGAATTTAGTTGAATATTTAAAATTATGCCTTGATAATTATCAGTTTGGTGTTTAGGATGATACTTTTTTTATAACTATTACTCAGGGTTCTCCCCACGAATTTTGGAAAGCACTGTGTCGTGTTTTAAATATGTTCCAACTTTGCATATCGCGTCATAATTTTTGTGCATCCATGACATGCATTTTTGTGTGTGTTTTGTCAGTGTCATCACTCTGAAAAGGGTAAATTTGTTGGTAATAAAAATAAATGAGATATTATTGTGCTACAGTTCTTTTAATTTTAAAATACTGACATATATAACAGCTGACAACAATACAAAGCTACTATTAACATTGGCACTAATAAAAAAACATTAAATCTACTATTGACACTTGCAACAGCACTATTGTAAGTCTCTTTTCATGTAAGTTTCATTCACTGTGTTGCCACCTTTGCCTTTCCAATGAGAGAAACACACTCATTAAATTGAAAATTGTCTATACTTAGCCCTTCAATAGAGATCATAAGTAAACAGTTTAATATTTGTTGAGTCTGTTTTTTGAGGCAGGTCTTGATCCTATTCATTGCACTGAAGGATCTCTCACAGTCTGCAGTGCTGACTGGAACAAAATCTGTGCATACTTTCAGGGGTTGAAAATTCCTAAAGCCCGACGCCCCGGGCTTAAAAACTGAAACCTCGGGCTTGCCGATTTTCTATAAAAAAATCCAGTCGGGCTCGATCTTTCTTAAAAAAATTAAAGGATGTTTTTATTTTCAATGTTTCTTAAAGTGTAAACCGTCAAAATTGTCCTATAAATACTCATAAATCTATTTTAAAATCCTAAAAACAATTCGATATTGATTTTCTATTTATGACAGATCTTAATCTTCTTGGCACTTTAGCAACGTTGATCAATAACTATTCCTTTCCCTGTACAAAATATCCCCCAATTAATTTTGGTTACGAATTCGAGAAATGTCGTCAAACTTTTACTTACCGGTAATCAGAGCTCAACGCACTGGGCGAAGTGGGCGACTTTGTCGACCTACTCGGACCTGAAGTTGACCTACGGCGCCACAAAAGCGAAGTCGATGTCGCCCGGTTATTTCCCTCAAGTTCACAGTTCTAAGCTACTTGTATAGGATCTGGAAATAATTAATCCAGACTACCAATTTAGCAGTACATGTGTATTTCCAATAAAAACGGAAAACAATAGGATTTACGTCTTTAAACTGGATTACGTGCCATTTGTTTATTTACCGGATATGAATAATTACCGGAAGTGAACAACAAAGAAAAGTAAAGTACAACGGCCCATAATGAAAAAACGTACTTTTTGCATAAACACTTTCAATTGGTTTCAAACTCAGTTCTTTCAAAGTGTATTGTATTTTAACAATTTTCTTTGATAAATATTTGAGCTGCACTTGAAAGAATAAAGATGTATAGTAATTATTGACATCATGATAAGTTCTGTAGATGGGTGTCCCATGATTTTAATGAAGCAATTTTGATCAGAACAACTTTGTCCAAGTGGAAGTTTGCTGAACAGAAGAACTATTTCTGGGGTTAATGTTATGTTATTTTATCTATCGTCTTTTAAAATTTTGCTCAGATAAACATGGCATGTTCATAACAAACTATTAGAAATATTATGATGTATACAAGAACTTCATGAATGATGTTTATGTCTCAACCTATACAAATATTTTTAGTTGATCTATTTATATTTGTGAATACCTTGTATGGCTACAAGTACTAAAGTAGATAGAAAATTGGCGCTTTATCTATTGCTTTTTTTCATTTTATAATGATGAAGGTTATGGGCTATTTGATATTGCATACCATGAATAATAATGAAAAAAAAGAAGAAAAAACTGAATCTAAGTGTGTTATAAACACAAGAGAAATAATCCTGGAAATCTACAATTATAAAAAAAAATGATGTAAATAATGAAAAATGTATGTAACTACCACAAAAATTAATTATTTGTACGGTCCCCTTGACTTCTCCCTAATGTCTCCTTGAAGTCTCTCTATCAGGGCCTCACTTCTCCCTGTTTGGCTGCCAGGGAGAAGTCACTTCTCCCTACTTTTTTAGAGTGTGGTGACCACTGAACTTTACGGTTTAGAAAACGTAAAAAAAGGAAAGCGGATGACGAGTCAGAAGCATTGGAAGACCAAACGGGGTCAAATAATGATCTAATCCCCCACAAAATAAAGACCTCAAATATAGAAAAACAGAAAAGAACATCACTCCGATTATATTTAGGGCTTGGTTAATTAATGTTGGGGCTTAGGGTTTCATAGTTAAAAAAAAGCCCAGGGCTTAGGCTTGCCCAAAAAATTTTCAACCCCTGACTTTGCTAAAGTCGGACAGCAGTCTTGTAGAGCAGCTATCTTTTTTACTGCATCTGTGTATGTTGTATCTTGCATCTCTCTTGCTATTAAATGTCTAAGGGAAGTAAATTCTTCTTTAGCTATGTGGTATTCTCCTACACTCGTGAAGTGGCCAGTGTCTGAAAAGGTAAAGAAATTTAAGTTAAAAGAATGATTTTTAAATGATTTGTTGTCATAAAATTTTATGTACGTGAGAAGCTTCATGTAAAGTAAAACAGCTACATATAATATTATTAAAAAAATTATTTTAATTATTTGATTCTAGACTAGTTATTAGGTAATGTAAATACCTCCAATTAGGTAACGTCATCTTTGCATATGAGGTCAGGATCAAAGACACTGAAGGCATCCATTACAGCTGTATCTGGAAATCTGTTGTGAAGATTCTCAATAACATTGCTGATGTACTTTATATATCACTGTAAAAGAAATGATTTATTAACATATACTATTAGTCAATTTATTATACCCCTCCCAAATTGTGAGCTACACTAAGGAAGATATCGTCTTTAATAATGGCATACTTCTTCAAACGCTTGCTGAATGCATATATTTCTTCTATATATTTATTTATATATATTTATATATTCTATATATGCTATATATTCATATATTTCATATATTTCTTCTAACGTGAGTTCTGGTTCACTGTTGGATTGTTCTGAATTGCTTTTTGTTAATAATGTTCGGATGTACAGTACAAATCAACGAGTGTATTTTCCCACTCGTTGGTTTTGTCTTCAGTAGGCACGTTGTTGTCGAAAGAAGCTAGTGTTTCGGGATCGGTTACAACATTGGAAAACTTTGCTAACTGACTACGAGGAACATCGTCTTCGCTTTTAGGTTCAGACGATAATGGAAATCTGCAATTGCTGAAACATTTGCTGATCGTTTCGTCTGTTGTTTCAGTCCATACTCGGATACGGTTTGAACATTGTCAATTTTGCAAACTAAAGATTTTATCATTTTCTTTCTATAACCTGCTTTAAATGCTTTTATGATACCTTGATCTAGCGGTTGCAAATTTGAGGTAGTGTTGGCTGGTAGAAATTTACATTTCACATTGTCTAACTTTAGTCTTTGTTATGAGATGAGGCGTTATCTAAAAACATTAAAATCTTACAGTTTTGACGTTTCATTTGACGGTCTACACTATATTACCACTCAGTAAATAATATGGAGTTTATCCAAGCTTTTTTGTTGTGGCGCCATGTTACAGGAAGTCTATGAAGTTTAACATTTTGAAAGCAGCGGGGTTGAGAAGCTTTACCAATCAATAGCGGCTTAAGTTTTTCACCTGTAGCACTGCAGGATAGCATATTAGTTAAATGCTCTTTAGAATTTTTAACACCTTTAGATGAAGAACCTTTGACTGAAAGTGTTTTATCTGGCAATGATCGAAAATACAGACCAGTTTCGTCACAATTGAAAATGTCACTAGGATCATACGATGAGCAAATTTGTGGAATGCGGTTGCGATATTCGTCAACAGTTTCTCCATTTACACCAGCACTTTTCCCGCAAACTGAATTTCTTAATGAGGTGTTTTGAATTTATCTTACCAACCATTAGACCCTTTAAAATCAGAGTCTCAAATTATTTGCAAAAGCTAAAGCTTTTTCTTGCAATATTGGCCCGGATATTGGTATGGCCTTGTCACGTGCTTGTTGGTACCAGTCCCACATTAATTTATTTAAATTGTCATTATTGCCAGTTGAGCTGAACCTGAATTTTTGTACATTTTGATTACTTTCAAAACAGTGTAGGTAATCGGCCTTGCGTTTTAAAATATCAGAGACAGTTGTCTTACCAATGCTGAATTTTTCACCTAACAACTTTTGAGATGGTTTTGGAAAACTTCGGACTCTTTTATCATATTAATTTTATCTTGAAGCATTATTTCAAGTCATGGACATTTAGGTGACAGTTCCATCATTTTACATAGCAAGGCATCCTCACAAGTCAGGGTTTCTGTGTCCACATGTGTCTACGAACCCCTGACAAACTTAGCTAGGAAATTCCCGGGCTAGAAGTCACTATTTTGATTGGCTACATCGTACTTTAATGTAGCCAATCAAAAGCTCGCTTTCATTCACGACTTGGTTAGGGGATATCCCGATGTCGATTGTAAATAAACCAAATGGATGTGTTGCGTAGACCATGTGAAAATCAGTGTATTTTATACAGTAGTGTTAATAGTTTGTTATTACCGCGTTATCATTTAGGATCATTTAGTTGCGTTACGTTTTCTTCACTCTCCAGAATGAGTAAGAATGACTACTGCCAAACACTTGCTTCTTTCAAGCTATTTCATTAGTTGATATTTTAAGGGATTGACGTCATACGAAAATCTTCTAGACCGGGAATTTCCTAGCTAAGTTTGTCAGGGGTTTGTGGACACATGTGGACAGAAACCCTGACTTGTAAGGATGATAGCAAGGATAAGTTGAAAACCATCAATGGTTTTAGGAAATAGCGCACGGCTATTTATGTTAAATCATGGTGAAACCATAAATTTACAATTATTTCTCTAGTAAAAACAACACTGGCAAATAGTTTGTATTTTATTTTTATCTTTACCGGTACCCACCGCTGTCTATTATTTGTACAAGCTATATTATTATTTATGTTGCCAATTAATTTCTTTTGAAAGTTCATAATGAACAAACGTTCTGTTTTATTAGCTCACCTGGCCGAAGGCCATGTGAGCTTATGCCATCACTATGCGTCCGTCGTCGTCCGTTAACAATTTCAAAAATCTTCTTGTCTGAAACTACTGAACCAATTTGACTGAAACTTGATAGGAATGATAAATGACATGTTGGCTACAAACGATCCTCATTATGATAAATGACATGTTGGCTACAAACGATCCTCATTTTAAATTGATCCTATAAAAAACATGGCCGCCATTGCTAAAAATAGAACAGGGGGGTAAAACAGCAGTTATTTGCAAATAACTCAAAAACGGTGACAGATATCAAAATTCTGGCAAAGGGTAAAAGTGATCAGCACGTGAAAATCTACCTACCCTGAAATTTTGAAGAAATTCCAACAAACCATGTGGGAGTTATTGCCCCTTTTCTTGATTTTTTCTGAGTTTTGCACTAATTTTGTCTTATATCTCAAGAACTATATAAGATATTGAAGTTATTTCAATTGCATATTGTTCAGCTAAGTAAGTTCTACAAAATTGTCATTGGGTTGAAAATGTCAGATGACCCCTTATAGGGGCTATGGCCTCTTAAATGCCAGAAATAGTGGTTTTACCCTTATAGATTGCGAACCGTCCGTTAACAATTTCAAAAATCTTCTTGTCTGAAACTACTGAACCAATTTGACTGAAACTTGATAGGAATTATAAATGACATGTTGGCTACAAACGATCCTCATTTTAAATTGATCCGATAAAAAACATGGCCGCCGTTGCTAAAAATAGAACAGGGGGGTAAAACAGCAGTTTTTTGCAAATAACTCAAAAACGTTGACAGATATCAAAATTCTGGCATAGGGTAAAAGTGATCAGCACGTCAAGATCTACCTACCCTGAAATTTTGAAGAATGTCAGATGACCCCTTATAGGGGCTATGGCCCCTTAAATTGCAGAAATAGTTTTTTTACCCTTATAGATTGTGAACGATAGAAGATAGGGAAAAGGTTTTGCTTGCTTAAATGTTCAGCTAATTGAGCTCTACAAAATTGTCCATTGGGTTGAAATTGTCAGATGACCCCTTATAGGGGTTATGGCCCCTTAAATGCCAAAAATACTGCTTTTAGCCTTATAGATTGTGAACGATAGAAGATAGAGAAAAGGTTTTGCTTAATTATATGTTCAGCTAATTGAGCTCTACAAAATTGTCCATTAGGTCGAAATTTTAAGATGACCCCTTATAGGGGTTATGGCCCTTTAATAAATGTAAACAATAGTCTAAATTGGATTGATGTAGTCGGGTGATTAATTAAATTGGTTATAGCCCCTTAAAGGTCAACAAACTGTTTTAGCTAACACGAGTAAAGGTGGTCTACTTGTGTTTACCATTACCATTACAGACAAAGTTTTAACAGTGGACTCTATAGGAATATTTTTCAAATGCCAACTTTTCTGAACTGCAAAGCTGATTCAAGCCATATTATTGTATGTGAATACTTATTGGATGGTTCCCTTAAAAGTTTATGCTTGCTCATTTGATCTAAAATCAACAATGGCTGCAATTGTAGGAATCAATTTTACATGCAAACCTATATATAGGAAAAATGTCTGAAGCTATTGAATCAATTGAAACCAAACAGCAGGATTCATTGGATGGTCTCAAAGATCATGTTATTTATAACAGTAAAAAATTTAAAGTTACAGGACTTAGTTTGACAATGTGGATATGCCATCTTCTTTGCCTATATAAATCAGGTGAGCGATACAGGCTCTAGAGAGCCTCTTGTATTTCTTAATTACCAATGGCTTACTTATCAAACATTAGTCATTAACATACAAAGCAGTTTATACTGTAATTGTTTGATGATCTTTAATCAATAACTTCACACCTGTCATTTAAACCGACCGATCATAAATCAGTGGTGCGTAAATAAACATCATGTCAATTATCGATCCATCCAGTTCACGAAATACACCCTACAAAAAAAAAACCGATTGATTAAATAGTGAAGAATTCTGGACTTACAAGATTCGTACGGAATGAAGAGAGATCCGGTTTTTTTAGGGTTCGGTTTTGAGGGGTTCCACTGTACTCCTCTCAAAGATTTGACGGGTACCAACAAAAGGCCACTTCTGGTTATTGGAAAATCTAAAGAACCACTTTGCTTACGGGGTGTAACACAACTCCCAGTTACCTACCTTGAACTCCAATGCTTGGATGACATCCGGAATTTTTACTCGATGGTTGAAGCAATTCAACAGGGATATGGCAAGACAACAGCGTAAGGTGTTACTTTTCTTGTAGACAACTGTAGTGCCCATCCATCCACTGCCGCTACAGGACTCAACATCCAGTTATGATCTCCTGCCACCCAATACCACCATGATTATACAACCATGTGACCAAGGAATAATTAGAAGCTTAGAAGTCCATTACGAAAGCACGCAGTGAAGATCTCATCAAGGACATTGACTTGACAACCCTCAATGCAACCCTACTTTCTAGGAAATTAACGCTACTAGATGCCATCCACCTGTTAAGAAAGCCCTGGAACGGTGTCGCAACATCAACCACTATAAAGTGTTTTAAGAAAGGAGGCTTTGTACTAATGGACCTGAACACCCTACCTACAACTACCGATACCGAAACTGCAACCCCATCTGACATTCCAGAAGACGAATTTAACAGCTATGTAGTCATCGACACGAACCTACCCTGCACTGGTGCCCCTACCAACAAAAACATATGTCGCTTCATACTAAATGAGAGAGAAGACAGGACCCACGACCAAGCTGACAGAAGTGATGACAAAGAACACCACCCAGCATTAAAGCCCACTTCGTCAGAATATCTGTCAGCAATAGCAACTATTGCCGTGGACTTAAGTATGGTAACATATCTGTAACAATACTCTTCAGTGTGAAGATCAATAAATTGCACAGTAAACAATACACATGCATATAACACTGGAGATGAAAATAAACAACAAATACACAGAAATTATTCAATTTTATTAAGACAAACTAGAGCTAGCAGTGATAGTAATACATGTAGTAACAGTTATAGTAAATAATATAATCAAATAAAATCATCCAGCATCGTCTTTCAAACAATGTTTCGACTCCAATGTCATTAAATATACGACTATGGCATACTCTGGGAAAAGGAATATTTTTACCTGACATTTTGTGTATTCAATTACCCGGAGTCTACTGTAATACAAAGTTTGCCATTCAAAATGCTAAGGATAACAAAATCAATGTATGTCAGTTACAGAACAGTGCTATTGTAATTGGGTTTTGTATCATTGCTCATTGCATCCAGCTTGCAAATTGTGTCGTTACTGCATTTTCCCTATGAATGGGATTATTTAGGCTATAGACCTTGTTCTCCATCTAATAGGTTTAAAGTTCCCATACTGTGGGAATAGTTTCCATTGCTGACAGTAATTCTGAAGAAGTTAAAGTGCTGTACGGTGTTCTTTGTCATCAGTGTCACCTGGGTAATGACTTTTCTCCTCTTGCAAAATTCTGCTGCAGTCTTGGTTGGGCTGTCATCTTTGCATTTGAATTAGCGGATTAAGTAACAAATAGTTTGTCAGAGTACTCTCTGGAATTCCATGGATATAAATACTAGTCTTGCCTGCATTTTAAATTTTTGATTGGTACTGCTGAAGAATGTGTGGAAAGATGGTGAACATCCATTTGTCAGCAGCCAACACATCAGAATCTTTCTTTTCACCATGTTTTTTCTTGTAGCTGGTTTAACATTCTTTCCAGTTCTCATTGAGTATGGTGTTCGCAATGGATTCAACATCCTGGCATATTTCTTGTTCGAGTTGATCCTCGAGAAATGTTTAGCTGCATACAGATCTCGGTCGTCTGGCCTTGGTCTATACCATGGTTATGTCCATTGATCTTGAACTGTTACCTCAAGGTTAGTGGGGCTGGCAGCGATGGATAACATCTCTTGGATATCTAGTTAAAATTAATTATCATACAGAATATAGAAGAATCACAAACAAACAATTTGTAATGAATGAAACATCACTAGGTGCATTACTTATTTCAGGTATGACTTGGGATGAGGCCAAACAAAAGTGCCCAGAAGGTGTAGTGCCAGCCTGTCACAATGCCAAAGGAACGGTGACAATCTCAGGTCCAGTAGATAAAGTTTCAAAGTTTGTCCAGGAGCTGAAAGAGAAACAAGTCTTTGCTAAGGAAGTCAACAGTGCTGGAGTTGCCTTCCATTCTGGTATCATGCACAAAGTAGCTCCAAGACTGAAGGAAGAAATGTCGAAGGTAGGCCAGTGTATGGCTGAAATATTACCAAAGTTTAACACCATCCAATCAAACATTTTATATTTGACCTAGCGATGCACTAAATATCATTGGGTTGTAAGCTAAAGGTGTAACAATACCACTTTTCCCATGATATGAGATAATATTACACCACTTGTAACTTGTAGAAACTGCATGTTTCAGCTATGAAGAATTGTTGGCTGTTGGAAGTTTCTGTGAATACTATTTATTGTGCTGCCAATGGTCCGGTCCAATGAGAAGACCTTATTGTTTTGCTTCGATTATTTTCTTTTTTTCCACAAACTTTCAAAACCAAACAGTTTAAAAAGTACACGACATATCAGGGCTCACCACACTGGGCGAAGTGGGCGACAAAGTCGCCCTACTAGGACCTGAAGTCGCCCTAAAGCGCCTCAAAAGCGAAGTCGAAGTCGCCCTGTCATTTCCCTCAAGTCGCCCAATGGTTCACATAAGATACTTGTAAATCTGGTCCAGATACTTCATCCAGACTACCAATTTATCAGTAAATGTGTAATTCCAATAAAAAACGGCAAATAATATGTGTATTTAACATATTTTCCAACGATTTACGTCTTTCAAATGTATTACGCGCCATTTGTTTATTTACCGGATGTGACTAATACCCGGAAGTGAACAATGAAGAAAAGTAATGTACAACGGCCCATAATGAAAAATTGTAATTTTTTTGATAATTAAACACTTTTAATTGGTTTCAAACTTCAGTTCTTTCAAAGAGTATTGTACTTTAACAATTTTCATTGATAAGTATATGAGCTCCACTTGAAAGAATAAAGATGTATAGTAATTATTGACATCATGATAAGTTCTGTAGTTGGGTGTCCCATGCATGAAACAATTTGGATCAGCATAACTTTGTGCAAGTGGAAGTGTGCTGAACAGAAGAATTATTTCTGGGTTTAATATCTATCTTCTTTTGAAATTTGCTCAGATAAACATGGCATGTTCATAACAAACTGTTAGGAATATTATGATACAAGAACTCATGAATGAAGTTTATGTCTACACATATACAAATATTTTTGTTGACTATTTTTATTTGTGAATACCTTGTGCGGCTACAAGTACTGAAGAAGATAGAAAAATAGTCCCTATATATGGTGGTTTTTTTTCATTGATTAATGATAAAGGTTATGTGCTGTTTGATATTGCATACCATGAATAATAATGAAATAGAAAGAAAAAAACCGAATCTAAGTGTGTTATGGATTTAAAACACAAGAGACTGAGAAATAATCCTGGAAATTGATGTAAATAATGACAAATGTATGTAACTACTGCGAAAATTAATTATTTGTACGGTCCCCCTGACTTCTCCCTAGTGTCTCCTGAAGTCTCCCTATCAGGGCCTGACTTCTCCCTGTTTGGCTGCCAGGGAGAAGTCACTTCTCCCTACTTTTTTAGAGAGTGGTGACCCCTGCATATCTTTTTTGTCTTTCGCACAAAGTTTGGGCACTAAAAGTCTATTCGGAATTCCCCCTGTGAAATCTAAACATTTTTCTTTACGAGTTATCTGCCCAAACACCGAAAACCTTGTTATTGGGTAATCTCTGGAACTATAACAGATTCAAGAAAACTGAAATGTGACATGTTAAGGACTCCCCTTTGACAAAAACTCACAAACCGCAAGTGGAAATCACATTGACCTTATGCCTCTAATCTTGTTATCATTACAAATCTAAAACTATAATAGATAGAAGAAGACATTAAATGGGAAAAATACTCCTATAATCAAGACCCTCATTTGATACATTTGGTCTGAAACTGTTTGATGAGATGTTTTCGAGTTAGAGCCTGTGACTCATTTCGATTAATCAGGTTTTTGCATACAACTAGAAAATGGTTAGAGATAATATAGTAAAGATATCAGTTTAATATGATCACCAAGTCAATGCTTTCAATTTGAGCTCATTTTCAAAGGTTATGGGTCAAGGTCATACCATAACAAGGTAACCATTACAAAAAGTCCTTTGCAACCGTATATTTTTAAATGGCAGGATAATGTACTTTACTGATATATGTCATTTTACAACCGGAAGTGGCATTTTGTTCCTAGCAACAGCCACAAAAGTCCTTGAAAACCATGTGTTGTTTTAACTCAGTAACACAGAAATAGTCTTTTCTGCATAAAAAAATGGCCCAGCAACCTATGTAGTCAAGTTCAAAACAACAGATGAAGAAAAATTAATTTCTTACAGCAATCTGGGAATTGGGCTAATTGTTAAACTTTATTTGTACTTTAACAATTAGCATATCTTATTTTTCCTACTTTTTCTCATATTATAAAACTGGCAATCATTATCAATTTAGATTGCCAGCACCGAGACTCAAATGCACACCCTTGGTGTTGACAGACCATGTGATCAATGATAGACTTAACGTCTCGACTTTGTCCTGTCCCTCCGTCTGTCCGTCACACAGTTATTCCGCTCAACTCCTCTGAAACTACTCAATCAAATTCTAAGAAACTTGGTATGTAACAAGTACACCACATGTAGTTTTGCATATTGACAGGAAATTCTGATTCTCAAAATTTTGTGGGAGTTATGGCCCTTTGAACTTGACTTTTCCTAAAATTCCTCATAAATCATGGTTTCTGCTCAACTACTCTGAAACTACTGAACAAAACTTTAAGAAACTTGGTACATAGCAAGTACACCTTATGCAGTTGTGCATATTACCAGGAATTTTTATTCTGAAAATTTTGTGGGAGTTATCGGTCTTTGAGCTTAGAAGTTTTCCAGAAACTCTTCACAGATCTTGGTTTCCGCTCAACTCCTCTGAAACTACTGCACCAAATTTTACAAAACTTGTTATGTAGCAAGTACACCATATTTAGTTGTGCATATTACCAGAAAATTTTTATCCTCAAAATTTTGTGGTAGTTATCAAACTTTGAACATAGATTTTATGCTGAAAATCCACATGGGGAATGGGGGAGAGATCGTTTTTGTATGCAAAAACAAACTTTAATTTAGGTTTGTGGTTTTGAACCATGATTTGACACAACAAATTTTGAAGGTGAATACAATTTGAACCACATACTAACTACACTGCTGTGTTTATCAGCATACATGTTTTGAGAGGAACCTTAAGGAAATGAAAAGTGGTCTTGTGAGACAGGTTTATTTAATATTAAATTTAGGACACATTTTTGCTTAATTTAGGTTGTCTTCTGATTGGGTTTGACTCTACATACATCTATTTCCAGGTCTTGATTGTTTTGAATAGTAAAAATATTTATGCTTTCTCTTGAAGTCTTGAAGTTTTTTTTATCATAACTAATGTGCTGTTTTTGTTTTGTTTTGTTTGTTTTTTTATCATAGATTATTAAGCCAAAACCAAGAACAAGTAAGTGGATCAGTTCTTCAATCCCAGAATCCCAGTGGGACACAGACCTTGCTAAGATGGCTTCATCAGACTACCTTGTTAACAATCTGGTCAGTCCTGTACTTTTCCAAGAAGCTTTAAAACATATTCCATCAAACGCTATTGTAATAGAGATTGCACCACATGGCCTGTTACAAGCAGTCTTGAAGAGATCGTTAGATTCCAGCTGCTCATTGGCATGTTTGATGAAAAAAGATCACCCTTGTAATCCAGAATTTTTCTTGTCAAGCTTGGGAAGGTGAGCCATGGAGATTTCATAAATTAAGTATATTTCCTGAATGTGTTTTCAATTTTAAATTTGCATGAACCAAACGTGTAGTTTTAGCATGTATTCTGTAAAATATCCCTTAACTATCGAAGCATTACATTTTAAGGCTGACAATTTCATACCATTTATCATAGATAGAGTACGTTATTCTGAGATAATGAACAAGTTTTTAAATCTGTTGAAGCCTTCTCTGAAGGTACATGTATCATCACAGCTAATCCATATCACGCATATAGCACTCCTGGTTAGTCACATGATTGTGCTGTTTCCAGCGACAAACATACAACATTACAGTGTAAGCTTAGGAAACGCAAACATATAAACATCAAATACGATATTAACCAGGAATATGAATATCAATATTAAAAAGATATCAATTGCTGCTGTATTCCCTACAACAAAATAAAAACAACAATGAAGGATGGTTTTAAATGTAGAGAGAATGAATAAAGATTTGATGGCTTGCTACATGCAAGTTTATGGTATGGGGTATTGTGAGCTTGCTCACTTAGGTTCTTCCTTTAGGCATCAATAGCTTTGCCATTTATCTACTTACTTGTGGAATTTATATTTTATTTATACAGATGTTACATTCAGGGATTAGATTTCAATCCACTAGGAATGTTTCCTCCAGTAGAACACCCTGTTCCTAGAGGTACCCCAATGATAGCCCCAGCAATCAAATGGGACCATTCACAGAGCTGGTATGTTCCAGAGTTGGACCAGTTCCTTAGTGGTAGTTCTGGCAGACAGGCCGAGTCCAGATTTGAGTTTGATGTAGCAAAGAATTCAAAAGATAAATTTTTTATTGGTCATAAAATTGATGGGCGTGTCCTGTTTCCAGCAGCAGGGTACATTGTTTTGGCTTGGAGTGCACTTGCCAAGTTTCATGGAAAGATGTTTGATCATATGCCAGTTGTACTTGAAAGTGTCAAAATACACCGAGCAACACTAGTACCTTCCAAAGGTTAGCATAATTTGAAATGATGGAAATAATAGATAACAAAACCTGACAGAAAGATTTCTGTTTATGATGTAGAATGCTTGATGATTAAAATATTTGTACTTGGGGCCCTTCCACTCAGTCTGTCTGTTTGCCAGTCCGTTCGTGTGTTCTTCAAACTAATCGTGTCTCGGAGGGGCCCACAAAGATGGATAACATCTCACTGATTTCTAAATCTGTTTCGGAGGCATAATAATATTTTGTTTGATTTTTTTCCGGGTTGCAGGAAGTGCAAACCCGGGTCATAGTATGGTGAAGGTGGGTGGGCAGGGAAAATAGGGTACCTTTTTTGTGTTATCCTACAGTTTTCAACCCAGATCTCTGAAACTTCACAGAAAGATTGCACTTGTATTGAGGTTGTGCACCTGGAATTGTTAGAGGATTTTTTTTTTAACTTTCCAGACTCTGGAACTTTTTTTCAGAACATTTGCAGAAGTCAGTGCCTATTGTGTCTAATTAACCCCTATATTTTTTACACATACCCAAAACCTTCTTCCAACAAATTGTAAAACATTCCCTATTTATTTAGGCACTTGCTTCGTAACATTTCAGACTTTTTGCGATTTTTTTCCAGTAAAATATATTTTTATAATTTTTTCTTGCCTTCTACTAAAGTCGCTGAAGGCAAGACATATATTGGTTATTCATGGCAGGGTGGCATTAACACTTCACATTTTGCTTTATATCTTGATAAGCTTAAGCCATGGGTCATCAAAATTTGGTCTAGTAGTAGCCTATCTTCAGTACTTTTTCAGTTGGTCACATGTAACCTGACCTTGACCTCAGTTTCACGATTCAGTGACTACTTTAATTGGATTAGGTCATATCCTCGGTAACCATGCATGTTAGGATCACAATATATGGTTTATAGGTTGGTGATGAAAGGTACTTGACAGTCTTGTAGGTGTCACCTGACCTTGACCTCAATTTCATGGTCCAGTGACTATGTTTTTGCATTTAATTATATAGGAATCACCCTGTCTGTCTGTCTGTCCGTCTGTCCACATCCCTTGTAAGCGCTTCTTCTCCTAAACCGCTTGACAGATTTTGATGAAACTTTACATGAAGGAAGTACATCATATGTAGATGTGCATGAAGAATTTTCGTCGCTGTCGGATATTATTCAGGGGAGATAATTGGACTTGAAGCGAAGCGGGGGGTATCCCTTTGTGAGCTTGCTCACAGTCCACACTTGTTAGTTTAGTAACCATGTATTACATATTTTTATATAATGACTATATAATGCTATTTACATTACTCATGAAGCAATTTTATTTTCCTTACTGATGTGGAATGCAGGTGAGACATTTTTCTGTGTCGTATTAGAAATGAAAAACTATAATAGAGTAGTATCAGAAGGACAAAGCCAACAAATCATTTGTCGAAAAATTGACAGATGATTCCTTATGAGATTTATTGGCCTTTAATAACAAGTCTTGATGAAACTTTTAATATTTTCCCAGTAACCTAAAAGCTTATACTGCTGTAGTAAACTGTAAATTGCAAAAATGTGGAGAAGTCATTTTTCCTCCAGGTCAGCCATTATGGAGCTGTAGGAGGTTCTAGTTTGTAAAGATCATGATTTATAACTGTCAATAGTTTTATTTATTTGCAAATAAATCCAGGCAATACAACAGTCATTTTTAAGATGGGCAAAATAATGTCAACAATTTGAGTAACAAAGAGTAGCCAAAAATGCTGAGAGATCTGACAGACTGCAATGTTTTGTCATTCCTACCAAGAATTTTTCAGACCAACACTTCATCATTTTTATAGATTGAAAAAGGAAATACTACACTTGGAGATCACCACACTAAAAAAATAGGGAGAAGTGGCTTCTGCCTGGCAACCAAACAGTGAAAAGTGAAGCTCTGATAAACTCGGGGAGAAGTGAGGGAGACCATTTATATATTTAATTTCATAGTCGTGAAATATTACTTTCTTTTAAATTGTTTATAACTGATTTTTCAGGATGATTTCTCTTGTATTTTCAAATGATAAGACACTCCGATTCAGTTTTTATACCCCACCACACAAAGTGGGGAAGGGGGTGTTATGTGATACCCTCAGTATGGATATGAGTGTGTGTCTCTCGCTCAGTGGTTTCCAGATGATAAATTGAAAATGCATAAACAGATTTTGTTTAAACTTTGCACAGCTGTTAAGAACTATAAAATTAAGATAAAGTTAATTTTCAGCACAATCTAATTTTTAGTTTCAACTTGGACCAATTCAATTATTTTGGGTCAACATTTATCCAAATGATAACTAGAAAACAAAACATGTTAACAGATTTTGTTAAAACATTGCACTGTACTATAAAATGAAGATCAAGTTCAATTTTCAGCACATTCTCTTTTGCTGTTTTTGAGTAAGTCCAATAAAAAAAAATTGCCAAATATTGACTCTTTTCAAAAGAATAATTATACCCCCTGCAAACTTGGTTGGGGTATATAGGAATCACCCTGTCTGTCTGTCCGTCTGTCCACATCCCTTGTAAGCGCTTCTCCTTCTAAAACGCTTGACAGATTTTTATGAAACTTTACATGAAGGAAGTACATCATATGTAGATGTGCATGAAGAATTTTTGTCGCGGTCGGATATTATTCAGGGGAGATAATTGGACATGAAGCAAAAAAGGGGGGGGTATCCCTTTGTGAGTGTGCTCACAGTCCACACTTGTTTATATTATTTTTGAGTTAGGCCAATACCAGTAAGTCCAAATTCAAGATAAAAATTGTTGTCTGAGATAGACTGTTGTCATGCTCAGCTGTTCATAAAGTGTGATTTGTAATTCAGCAAAAACGTGTTTCATAGCTGTTGAAAGCATTGCAACGTTATGCGGTTTCATTTAATCTCCCATTAGATGCCCAATTTTTCAGCTAATTCATGGCATCCTTTGGGAAGTGAGCCAGAGTAAGCAATGACAAACAGAAAACTTGCAAACTTTGCCAATTAAGGTTGGAGTCTAGCACACCCTGCCAGTGTATGGCTCAAACCCACAACCTCATTGTTGACCAGCATATAACCAATTGTAGATGACTTACTACATTAACCACTGGGCCAAAGGGGCCTCTTCTTTAGAGTTGCATTAAAATTTAGTTTACCATTTGTTGCCATAGGAATGCATTTTTAATGGCCGGATTTCACAGAGTGAAAATCCAGGTTATAGTATTGTGAATGTCTGGCAGGCGGGAGGGGGATAAAATTTTCGTAACAGTTTTCTCAGCAACTATAATCACATTCTCTTGTAGTTTGGTATGCAGCATCAGCATAACGTGGGATTTAATTTTCAGTTCTGTCGCTCACCTACTTCCTGTTAACCAACTTAGTTATTTTTTAACATTAATGTTCAATGGTAGAAAATTTTCGTAACATCTTTCTCAGCAACTACGAATCACGTTCTCGTGAAATTTGGTATGCAAGTTGGCCTCCCATAACTTGAGATTCGATTTCATGTCTGTCGCTCACCTACTTCTGTTTAACGAAATCCGTCCATTTCTGTCTTTGATCGATTTTTTTTTTATGCAATAGAACTGGGTCAGCTGAAATAGCTTGGTAGTCTGCTAAAATCTGCTCACATAATGTAAAATATAGCAGGAAATGTTATTCTGAGTGTATATACAACACACAAATATTAAGAAGGTTAGAATAAGTTGCAAAATGTAAAATGGTGTGTTTTCAGGCAGCTTGAAGTTTGAAGTAAGTTTAATACCTGCCCTTAGAGAGTTTGAGATTTGTGAAGGCGATGTACTGGTAGCTAGCGGTAATATCTACACGCCCTCTAAACTATTACAAGAATACAACAGGGAAGGAGTAGTACCACCTTCCAGTCCACGAAAGACCACTGAACTGGAACTTGCTCCATCTGATATATATAAGGAGCTGATACTGAGGGGGTATGAATATGAAGGAGAATTTAGAGGAATCTTCAGTGCAGTTAACAGAGGTATGGAATTCTCAGAGCAACATTACATGGAATGAGCAGTAAGATTTTTATTTCAAGCAGAACATATCAATGTTAAGTTTAAAAGAAATTTGTGTAATCAAATTCTATGATTTCAGTAACATTAATTCAGTAATGGCTTTTTTTCCTGCTATATCATGGTGTCCAGTTGTATTTGGGGAGGAAGCCAGAGTAAATAAATACCAGTGTTAACCTTTACCATGAAAACTGACCACCCTGGAAAAAGTTTTAATTGGCCAAACTATTGTGTGTATTTGCTAAAGCAAATAATGAAAGGAAGAAGGAAGATTTGTTAGCTATATGTTTTAATAAGTGTTCTGTCTAATGTGTTTAAAAAAAGACTGCAACTGTACTTGTGTTATAAAAAGCTGTTTTATAATTCACAATTGAAATTTTCATCTGTATTTTAATGAAAAACATTTTTTTAGGAGACCGAGGTCAGTTACTGTGGACAAATAATTGGACAACATTTCTGGACACAATGATGCAGATGAATTTGTTGACTAGACCAGGTGGAGACTTGATTCTTCCCACTGGTATCAAGTCTTTGAGAATTAACCCAGTGTTTCACAAATCCTGTGTTGGTTACGATGATCCTTCAGGTATGGTTTATTTTTTTGTAAATTTTAAATTGTTGGGTTTCCAAGGTAAGGACTCGAAAAGAATGAATAAATTTAAATAAAATGACTTTCTATATCTCTCATCTTGAGGCAAAATCATGTGCTTCATTTACAATTGCGTCAAAACGAAGATGGCAAGTCACTGTTTCATACTTCTGAAATTGAGATTTTCAAATGCCTGGATTATTCATCACATTTTAATTTTTTAGCAATCTAATTGGTGAGTATTTGAGTTTAAGAAATCCTCAAATTTGAAATGTGTTGTGACATTGTAGGACTGCTAGGTTTCATGTTGCAATAGTCTGTTAGCCCTCTAAATATGGTTTCTTAATCAGTTGGTTTATACATAGTTGACAACTGCAATTTATAATGTCTCATTATCATCATTATAGCTCACCTAACTTTTTATGCCCCCCCCCCTCCCCCCGCCACGACATGTTGGGGGGCATTAAGTTTTACATCCATATGAATTTCCGTCAAGCTTTTCTCAGAACCGTACATGAGAACAATTCGAAATTTGGCAGGGTGGTTCAGTATCACAAGCCTCCTAAGCAATTTTCAGACCTGTCGGACAACTACTTCCTGTTTGGGACTTCATTATGTGGGGGCATCTGTGTTCCATGGACACATTCTTCAATTTTTTAAATAGAACTTTATTTGTTCCTTCTCTTTCAGTTATTCCTGTTTATATCAATCATTACTCGGATACAACATCAGCTGGTGGTGTTGAGATGCATGGTCTACAGTTGACGTCAGCACCAAGAAAACAAAATCAACAGCCAGTTGTTATAGAAGAATGTCGCTTCATACCATTTATGGAACTGGGAGGAAAGGAATTGTCTCCTGATGATCTAAAGGAATACTGTTCGAAATGCTCCTCTGTTGCAGCTAATGGTATACTGAGGCTGATGGGAATGGAAGGTCTGGAATTTCCAAACTTTAACCTCCTGAATCAAGTGTCAAAAATACTGAAACCGGTGAGATTCGTGGAAGATATTGAGAAGTACTTGAAGATGTCTCGTAATGGGCTATTTGTAGTCTTGAATAAACTGTTCAGCATGTCTGTAGATAATTTTGTGCAAAATATTAAAAATGTCTTGGATGCTTACAAAACTGAGTTAACAAATGATAGACTGTTGTCAAATCTATCCTGGTCTGTTCCACTCAAACCTTGTTTGGATATAGTCTTAGAAAACAGTACTGCAGCCAAAATGAAAGTTTTAGAGCTGGATTCACTGTCTGCTAATTTGACTAATTTAGTGCTGCAGTATTTAAATTCTCAACCCATGGCTTATGTTAATTATACCAAAGTCATAGACGAGTCCAATAGCCAATCTGACCCAGTTCCCACTGGTGTAAAGCAGAAGATTTGGGACCTAGAGCAGAATTTTCCAGAAGACGTTAAAGGAATTAAACTTGTAATAGCCTACAATTTCTTACACAGACAAAGAGATATTACCAAGTGTTTGAGAAATATTGGCAAAGTCTTGGATGATGATGGATTTCTTCTTGTACATGAGATAACACATAATGTTCACCTTCATCTGGCAGTAATGGGACTGTTGTCACAGCTTCCTGTTCTTGCTGAAACAAGGACTGTTGCATGTTATTGCAATGAGGAAAAATGGAGGGAATTTTTTGAGAAGGAAAACTTTCAGGTTGTCTGTCAGAAATCGGATGGTTTGCTAAATACCCTTTTCCTGTTACGTAAAAAGTTAGAAAATGAAGTGAAAGGACAAACAGTCATGAATCTGGACATAGATGTTACAAAATCAGTGGAGGATTTGAAGAAGACATTGCAGGAAGTAGCTGAAAAACCCAAAGGGGAGAACCTGTGGCTATTGTCTAACGATTCCAAAAGTGGTATACTGGGAATGGTCAACTGTCTTAGGAAAGAATCAGGCGGAGAAAAAATCAGGTAAAGTGCTTCCTTATTTCCTGGCTATTAGGGCTCAAACTCATAAGGAAAGCAATACAAAACTGTCCACTATCAAGAGACAGTTTTATGTCTCGTGTTTTGATCTGAAAGCCACCCATAACATCAATGAAAATGCCTTCTGGGATGCCTTGGATGTTTAAATGGAACAGCCATTGGCTTCTTTGAGAAATGAATTGTTTAATTCGGAGGAAATTTCATTAATCCTTTAAAAATATTTATTTATTGTAATTTATACAATATGGTTCAACAAGAGTTTATTGTTAAATAATAAGAAAAAAATTCCACATTAATCATTATTTGTACAGGTGTGTTCTTGATTCCTCAGTGTCAGGTGACAAATTAACTCTGACAGAAGAGGTAGTCAAAAAAGATTTGGTAATGAATGTATATAGAGATGGATCCTGGGGCTCACTCAGACACCTGCCTATGGTACCTGGTAAACATCCACTTGAGGTGGTTTGATTGCACTTGTGGGAGCATGAGAAGTTGTCACCAGATTAACATCGCATGAGAATATTCAAATTTAAATGTTTTAAATTCATTCGAACTCTGCACTTTACATTAATTATCTTTGTTAATTTTAAAATGTAAAATACTGCAAGCTGTTTTGTCCAAAACACTTTTAGCCTTTTGAAATGACCATTTGGCGAAATGGTCCAGTTAGTCCTGTTTCAGTATATTTTCTGTGTGCTGCCGATGAACTAAGTTGATTTCTATTTAAAGATGCAGGAAGAAAGCCACACAATTATGAGTTTGTTTTTAAATTAAGATGGCCACCATTACAAATATGAAAATATCAACATAATAATTGTCACCACAAACATGAATTCGTTTAATAATATTTTCAAATTTAGCTGTATGCTTATTTAAATTCAAGTCATACATTGTTTATAATTGCTATTTTATCAAATCACTCCTGAAAGCACAAGTTTTGTTCTGAAACACACAATTCTATGGTGCTGGTGTTTAATAAATTTACTTTTTTAGGTGAGCTATTGTCTTCACTTTCAGTCTGTCATTGTTGGTTGGGGCAGCGCAACTTTTTACATGTTAATCTTCTCTGAAAAGACTGGACCAATTGAAACCAAATATTGTCACAATGTTCATTTGTTGAACCTTTACAAATTTTGTGGTTTTTTATTATAGCCCGCAAACTTGTTTTGGGGGGGGGGTATATAGGAATCCTCCTAAACCGCTTCACAGATTTTTATGAAACTTTACATGAAGGAAGTACATCATATGTAGATGTGCATGAAGAATTTTCGTTGCTGTCAGATATTATTCAGGGGAGATAATTGGACTTAGACTTTTAAAATATAGTATTCATTGGGAGACCTCGTAAGCGCAACTCCTCCTAAACCGCTTGATGAAATTCAATGAAACGTAGCATAAAGGAAGTACATTATATGTAGATGTGCATAAAGGATTTTTATTGACCTCGGATATCATTAAGGGGAAATAATTGGACTTTAAAGCGAAGTGGGGGGTATCACTTGGTGAGGGTGCTCACAGTCCACACTTGTTTTGATTGGAAACCAAATTGTATAACACCACAAAACCTAGTTGAGCATAGCACACTATGGGGGAAAAGTTTTAAAAGGCTTCTCAGTTTAACCAATTGAAGCAGAACTTAACACTGGTATTCATTGAATGTTACTGTAAAAAGTTTTTGTTTTTATGCTAATCAGGATTTTAAAATGTTTGCCATTGCAATACTTAGTGTAACATAGGACACTATTAGAAAAAATTTTAAAAAATGCTTCTTCTCTGAAACAGGTTAACCAATGGAAACATTATTGTTTTAATGGTCCTCTAGAAAGTTTGTTTTTGATGCCAATCGGAAATTCAAAATGGCCTCCACCATAGGATGTTGGTCTAACACAAGACCCTATGGGGGAAAGCTTAAAATACTTCTCTAAATCTGGTGAACCCATTGAAACTAAACTTGCTAGCTATATTGTTGTTATACCCCCTGCAAACTTGTTTTGTTGGTATATAGGAATCAGTGTCTGTCTGTCCGTCTGTCCACATCCCTTGTAAGCGCTTCTCTTCCTAAACCGCCTGACAGATTTTGATGAAACTTTACATGAAGGAAGTACACCATATGTAGATGTGCATGAAGAATTTTCGTTGCTGTCGGATATATTATTCAGGGACGATAATTGGACTTGAAAGCGAAGTGGGGGTATCCCTTTGTGAGTGTGCTCACAGTCCACACTTGTTTGTTATGTCTTTAAATATTCTTTCTTACCATAATCATATATTTGCAATTCAAGCACTATGTCATAAGCAGTGTTTACTCGGCAGCAGAAGGTGCACATAGTTAACCTTTACATGCAAATAAATATTTTCATTATGAAGGATTGTTTTATGTAACTGTTTAAATATTCTTTGTGTGTGGCAAGTTCATTTAAGGTCTAATCATACATTAATGATCTTTGTATAAAACCGTTTCTTGGAAGTCATTAGTAAACAACTTGCTAAAAGATATCTAAATAAACTGTTGAGTAGAAATTGTGATGATGCTAGTCTGTACATGTATTTTATGTTAAAAAATTGCAATTTTTTTTCTTACAGGTTATAGTAGCATATAAAATATAAAAATGGTGGAGAAAATCAGATCATTTTGGAAATGAACATTGTTCAGATTAAAATGTAGTTGTTCAACACAATAATTTCTTGTGCTGAAAAAATAAAAAAAATGCCTGTTTTATCATTGCAGTTCCTAATCTGGAGGAAAGGAATAATGGGTACATGGACATTGCTAGAAAAGGTGACCTGTCTAGTATTTACTGGGTAGACATGACAAATTCTCTGGGAGAAAATGGTGTCCTCTGTAATGTGCACTATGTCTCTCTTGGCATAAAGGACCTGATGTTTGCTCTCGGTAAACTTCCAGCAAACCAGAAATACTCCTTTGGGACCGAGTTCTCTGGAGTAACAGATAAAGGCAGAAGAGTTATGGGTGTTGTGGACAGTCAGGTAGATTGGAGTGCATTTATTTTAGAAGCAATATTGATTTGGATTCACTTTATATTTTACAGAAATTAAATGGTCAAATGATTGATGACTATTCAAATCTGAACAGTATAGTGTATTTTAATTTTATGTAAAAATTACTTTCACCAACAAAAATCTATTATTTGGCATTTTAACACTTTTTTTTAAAATTATTTTTAACACATTTTTACCTCACCTGAACTGAAGGGTCATGCGAGTTGTTGCCATCACTTCGCGTCTGTCGTCATCAGTTGTCGTTGTTAACTTTTCTTTAAAACTCTTCTCCAAAACCACTGACGGGAATGCATTGAAACTTTGTACACATCATCAGTAAAATGTCTTCTACCAAGTTTGCACAAATCATGGCCTCAGACCAACATTGCTGCCTCAGCTAAAAATAGAACAACTGGGTCAAAATATGGTTTTTGCCTTGCAGTTCATAAAGTATAACAGATACTGGAAAACCTCAAAATCTTGAAAATTATTAGAACTAGAAAAAAAGTTTGCACCTCAAAATCTTGAAAATTATTAGAACTAGAAAAAAAGTTTGCATGGCTTAATTGTTCTGCTCTATGAGAGCTACACATATGACTTGGGGTCAAGATTGTCTGGTGAACAGTTTAGGAGTTATTCCCCTTGAACCGTTTTTTAATCAGTTTTAATTGATTTTTAAAAATCTTCTCTGAAACGACTGATAGGACTGCTTTACAATTTTGTACACATCATTGGTAAAATGTCCTCTACCAAGTTTGCACAAACCGTAGCTGCAGATTAACCAACATGGCCACCATGGCTAAAAAATAGAACAAAGGGGTCAACATACAGTTTTAGGCTTATAGATCAAAAACCAAGGAGACCCTCTTTCTTTCCTTGACATCTAAAGCCCTTGTAGGAGTTATTTCCCATTAATCATCAAAATTGATGATTTGGGACATTTTTGTCTCGCCTTCCACGAAAGTCACTGGAGGGGAGACCAAGGGTCCGAAAGTTTTCCCTGCCCATTTCGGTCATTTTTCACCTTGAGAAATTACCAAATTCCATGGTAGTGAATATTGGTCTGGGGTCATTTCGTACAGAAACTTGGTTTGCAGGTCGGGTCGTTTCTCCACGATAGTGTGAATAAGCTGGTTGTATAATGGAATTTGGGATGGCTCCTATGATGTATGCATCGTTTGAAAAAGAAAAAATATGTAGAGATACATTCTCCTGCTGAAAATGTCTTTATTGTAAGATGACATGATGTCTATGCAACAAAATAATGGCAAACAACATTGTTTTGATGAACATCCCGGCGAGTTTTTGATTAACCGGAAATAGGAAGTTGTCACGTAATTGCCACAAGTTCGGACCAGAATTGAATTTATTCGTTATTCTGCAATGGATGCTTTTTCAAGTTTTTATTATTAAATGAAATAATCAATTTTGTTCTTATTATTTTCAATGAATTTTTATTCAAATTGGTTTTCTCTTGATTTATGTAACGTTTAGTCACATTGGCGCTTGCGTAGTGTACAATTTTGACAGCACGTGTTTTTCACTAAAGTTGCACGTGTACTGTAAAGTTGTCATTTTCTTAGCAATGTGATATAGAAACAATCTATTATATTCAATATCTGTTGCTTCAAAATGTTGTTGCAATAGTATGTTTACGATATGGATGAAACAGATCTGTCACCTGTTGAGCTTATTACGTAATCACCGGATGGTGGTCAATAAACACATGTCAATGACAGGAAATAGCCTTAGGGTTAATTTTTAAATACAAATATTTCTACATAGCAAAAATTGAAGGGATTAAATCCAACAAATGATTATTGCATGTTAAATATTACTTTTTAGATGTCCGATTTGAGCAAATCTTAGTCGGTCATTTTAATGTCAATTTCAGTCATGTCCTGCAAATATGACCGTTTCCTGACCCTTGGGCGAGACATGTATATGGGAATCAGGCGGCTGGGTTGTCAACACTTGGACATCTTGCTTCATATCTTTGTAAGCCTAAGCCCTAGGTCCATCAAATTTGGTCCAGTGGTAGCCTATGATGAGTACTTGCCAGTCGGTCACCTGACGACCTCAATTTCATGGTCCAATGACTACGTTAAAGATTTTCTATTAAGGCAGTTCCTCTCTAAAAATGCATGGTAGGATAAAAATGTTTGGTATATAGGTTGCTGATGAGTAGTACATGACTGTCTAGTAGGTGTCACCTGACCTTGACCTCAATTTCACGGTCCAGCGACTACTTTTAAAATTTTTGGATTACTGCAGTACTTCTCCAACTATGCATTTTAGGATGACCATATTTGGTATATATGTGGATGATGAATGGTACAGGATTGTCTGGTAGGTTTCACCTGACCTTGACTTCAATTTCATGTTCTAGTGGCTGCGTTAATGTTTTTGAATTGGGTCAGTTACTCTTGAAACATTCATTTTATATTTTAAATGAAAACAATTTAATGATATTTACATGATGCTCATGACATAATTTTTTTTCGTTACTGACGTGGAATGCAGGTGAGACATTTTTCTGTGTAAACACTTGATGCATAAAAATGTTGAAAAATTATTAGAACCCCAGAAAAATTTGGAATTGCTTAATTGTTCAACTCTGAGAGCTACAAAAATGACTTCAGGGTGAAAATTGTCTGATGAACCATTTAGGAGTAATTCTCCTTGAAAGCTTTTATACCCCCACAAACTTGTTTGGGGGGTATATAGGAATCGCCCTGTTTGTCTGTCCACATCCCTTGTAAGCGCAACTCCTCCTAAACCACTTGATGAAATTTAATGAAACTTAGCATAAAGGAAGTACATTATATGTAGATGTGCATGAATGATTTTATTGACCTTGTGATATCATTAAGGGGAGATAATTGGACTTGAAAACGAAAAGGGGGGTATCCTTTTGCGAGTCCACACTTGTTTTTAATGAATTTTAATTGATTTAAAAAAATCTTCTCCCCTCAAACCAATGAAGGACTGCTTTGAAACATTGCACACTTCATCAAGATTATTCAGTTCATCAAGATCTGCAAAATTATTATTGATGAAAATGTGTTGGACAACTCCTTATAGGAGTTATTTCCCTTAAAAGTTCAAAATTAAAGATTTTTGAAGAAGTGTTGGACAATTCTTTATAGGAAAGAAAATCCGGATAAAAAAGAATTGCATAGTTGTTCAGTTGGTTTCAAATTCAGGTGAGCAATACAGGCTCCTGGGAGCCTCTAGTTTTTTAACACTTGCGATGTAAAAACTGTTGGACCAACACTTTCATGCAACATGTTCATCTAACATTTCATAGGACAAAAATAGTAAAACTTTTTGCAGTTATATACTGATTATTTAAACAAATAATAGCTTTTTTCTGACATTCAAAATAGTCACCATAGGAGTTGCATGGAATTGCAACAATCATGGGGGAAAATTGTGATATAGAAATCCATTTTGATTTTGTTTAAGAACTTGATTTTAACGTGATTTGTTATAATTACTATTTCTATTTTTAGCCGAGTTGCAACGAAGTTGAACTCGGCTATTGTTATGATGATGGCGGGTGGGAGTCAACAATTAGTTTCCGGACCATAACTCAGAAAGTTGTGAACCAATTTTAATGAAACTTTAGGATATTGTTACATACCATAAGAGGAGGAACCCTATTGATTTTGGGGTAAATCCGTTCAAGGTCAAGGTCACAGCGACAGAAAAACATTAGAAAATTTCTTGAATCTTAAATTTTACACAATGGTTCAATACTGTTAGAGGATTCACATATTCATATTTTATGCAACTTTGAAAATTTGCTGATAAAGCTTACATTTTTCCTGCTGAAACCCTTCCTCACTTTGTCTCCAGTTTACATGTAATGCCTGTAATAACCAATTATGTTAAATCTGAAAATGAAGACGAGGAAAGTTTTGGTTAGTAAAATACGGCAACTCGGCTTTTGCACCCCTGTGCATTTTGATTTTTGTCTCGCCTGCGACGAAAGTCGCTGGAGGCGAGACATATATATGGGAATCCGGCGGCGGCGGCGGCGTAAACACTTGACATCTTGCTTCATATCTTTGTAAGCCCAAGCCCTAGGTCCATCAAATTTGGTCCAGAGGTAGCTTATGATGAGTACTTGCCAGTCAGTCACCTGTCACCTGACCTTGACCTCAATTTCAGGGTCCAGTGACTACGTTAAGGTTTTTGGGTTACGACAGTTCCTCTGTAACTATGCATGGTAGGATGACAATATTTGGTGTATAGGTTGCTGATGACTAGTACATGACTGTCTGGTAGGTGTCACCTGACCTTGACCTCAATTTCACGGTCCAGCGACTACGTTAAAGTTTTTGGGTTACGACAGTTCCTCTGTAACCGCATGGTAGGATGACAATATTTGGTGTATAGGTTGCTGATGACTAGTACATGACTGTCTGGTAGGTGTCACCTGACCTTGACCTCAATTTCACGGTCCAGCGACTACGTTAAAGTTTTTGGGTTACGACAATATTTGGTATATAGGTTGCTGATTAATAGTACATGACTGTCTGGTAGGTTCCACCTGACCTTGACCTCAATTTCACGGTCCAGCGACTACGTTAAAGTTTTTGTATTAGGACAGTTCCTCTGTAACTATGCATAGTATGGTGACAATATTTGGTATACAGGCCGCTGCTCATAATTAATGCTATTAACGTAATGCTTATGACGAAATTTATTTTCGTTACTGATGCGGAATTCAGGCGAGACGTTTTTCTGTGTCCACACTTGTTATTACTATTACTATTTCATTGCTATTTTTGTTCAACTACCAAAACTTTCAAGGATAGTATACAATTATTTTATGTAAATTCTTATCAATTAAATTGTACTTTGAGTTGTATTCTCCACGAAGTTTCAGTATTTATGTACAGAGACGATGGGTTATTTTCCTGCATTTCAAATATTCCTTTACTAGTACATCATGCATTTTTTAGGAATCTTTCATGTCGAAAGAAATCACTGGAATTTATTGTTGAATTCTTTGTCCGTTGCCTTGGATTTCTGTCAATAAAATTCTGTTTAAAGCCTTTTTGATTAAAAAAAGGGCCTTGGTGGCCGAGTGGTCAAGGTACTTTGTCTACTAGTGATCACATGGTCTGTCAACACTGAGATTGCAGGTTCGATTCTCACTGCAGGCAGGGTGTACTGGACTCCAATCTTAATAGACAAGGATTGCCAGTTTTCTAACCACAGGTCGGGAGTTTTCTCCTGGTACTCCGGCTTCCACCCCAATAAAACTGGACTCCATGATATAGCTGAAAAATTGCTGAAATTGGTGTTAAACACCATCAAACAAACAAACTATTAATAAAAATTAATAATGCATTTCTTTTTTCATTCAATTAAATTAATCAGTGCTTTTTTTATAATATTCACAGGCACTGGCCACTGATGCAGTTGTTGACAAAAATTGTTTGTTTGACATACCTGAACAATGGTCATTAAGTGAAGCTGCCACCGTGCCCTCAGCTTTTGGCCTTGCCTATTACTCTCTGAATTTAAAAGCTAGGATAAGTAAAGACTCCAGCATTCTTATCAGCAACGCGTCAACATCCATTGGTCAGGCTGCCATTTCCATCGCCTCTTTCATGGGATGTCATATATTTGCATTAGTTGGAACACATGAATGTGAACAATACTTAAAGTTTAGGTATCCAACCCTGCAGAATATTTTTGTGGTGGACAAAGCAAAACAATTTGAAGGAGAAATTTTAAGACAAACCAAAGGGAAAGGTGTGTATAATGGATTTGTCTATGACTGTATCTTGTATGCCTTTCTGTGTTTACAAGAGTGCTTCCTAAAATGACATTTACAGGATGATATGTTTGAATACAGTTTTTTGTCTCGCCTGCGACGAAAGTCGCTGGAGGCGAGACATATGTATGGGAATCCGGCGGCGGCGGCGGCGGCGGCGGCGGCGTAAACACTTGACATCTTGCTTCATATCTTTGTAAGCCCAAGCCCTAGGTCCATCAAATTTGGTCCAGAGGTAGCTTATGATGAGTACTTGCCAGTCAGTCACCTGTCACCTGACCTTGACCTCAATTTCACGGTCCAGCGGCTACGTTAAAGTTTTTGGGTTACGACAGTTCCTCTAACTACGCATGGTAGGATGACAATATTTGGTGTATAGGTTGCTGATGACTAGTACATGACTGTCTGGTAGGTGTCACCTGACCTTGACCTCAATTTCACGGTCCAGCGACTACGTTAAAGTTTTTGGGTTACGACAGTTCCTTTGTAACCACGCATGGTAGGATGACAATATTTGGTATATAGGTTGCTGATGACTAGTACATGACTGTCTGGTAGGTGTCACCTGACCTTGACCTCAATTTCACGGTCCAGCGACTACGTTAAAGTTTTTGGGTTACGACAGTTCCTCTGTAACTACGCATGGTAGGATGACAATATTTGGTGTATAGGTTGCTGATGACTAGTACATGACTGTCTGGTAGGTGTCACCTGACCTTGACCTCAATTTCACGGTCCAGCGACTACGTTAAAGTTTTTGGGTTACGACAGTTCCTCTGTAACTATGCATGGTAGGATGACAATATTTGGTGTATAGGTTGCTGATGACTAGTACATGACTGTCTGGTAGGTGTCACCTGACCTTGACCTCAATTTCATGGTCCAGCGACTATGTTAAAGTTTTTGGGTTACGACAGTTCCTCTGTAACTACACATGGTAGGATGACAATATTTGGTATATAGGTTGCTGATGAATAGTACATGACTGTCTGGTAGGTGCCATTTGACCTTGACCTCAATTTCACGGTCCAGTGACTACGTTAAAGTTTTTAGGTTACTGCTGTTCCCCTGTAACCAAGCATGGTAGGATGACAATATTTGGTATATAGGTTGCTGATGAATAGTAAATGATTGTCTGGTAGGTGTCACCTGACCTTGACCTCAATTTAACGGTTCAGCGACTTCGTTAAAGTTTTTGTATTAGGACAGTTCCTCTGTAACTATGCATAGTATGGTGACAATGATTGGTATACAGGCCGCTGCTCATAATTAATGCTATTTACGTAATGCTTATGACGAAATTTATTTTCGTTACTGATGCGGAATTCAGGCGAGACGTTTTTCTGTGTCCACACTTGTTGTTATTATTACTCATAATTGCTTGTATTGCTACATATTTTGTGGCTGTAAATAAACAGCAAATTGAAAACTACATAGATGTCATTTTTGTCTCGCCTCCATATGTATTGGAATCCGGCGGCCTGGCGGCGGCGGCGTAAACACTTGACATCTTGCTTCATATCTTTGTAAGCCCAAGCCCTAGGTCCATCAAATTTGGTCCAGAGGTAGCTTATGATGAGTACTTGCCAGTCAGTCACCTGTCACCTGACCTTGACCTCAATTTCACGGTCCAGCGACTACGTTAAAGTTTTTGGGTTACGACAGTTCCTCTGTAACTACGCATGGTAGGATGACAATATTTGGTGTATAGGTTGCTGATGACTAGTACATGACTGTCTGGTAGGTGTCACCCGACCTTGACCTCAATTTCATGGTCCAGCGACTAGTTAAAGTTTTTGGGTTACGATAGTTCCTCTGTAACTACGCATGGTAGGATGACAATATTTGGTATATAGGTTGCTGATGAATAGTACATGACTGTCTGGTAGGTTCCACCTGACCTTGACCTCAATTTCACGGTCCAGCGACTACGTTAAAGTTTTTGGGTTACGACTGTTCCCTTTAACTATGCAGGGTATGGTGACAATATTTTGTATACAGGCTGCTGCTGATATTTAATGCTATTTACGTAATGCTTATGACGAAATTTATTTTCGTTCCTGATGCGGAATTCAGGCGAGACGTTTTTCTGTGTCCACACTTGTTTCTTATGTTTGTATTTGGGATTCATGGTTTAATAATACTGAATTATAATTGCTGGACAATACAGCAACAGTTTACGTTGAATAAATGTCTTTTAATCATACATAATTACGTAGGAAGTTTATGCAAGAGTAAATGCACAATAAATATGAGTGTAAGCAGTTTCCCCATAAATAAAATTGATCTCACAAAAGTTTTGCGCTGTGACATTTTTTATAAGTTTCCAATATAATTGTTCTTTAACACTGCACATATTAATTTATTGTTCAGATTAACTTGATTGTATTTTTTTTACATGCAACTGGAAGTTTGTAAACATGTGAAATTTTGTTTTGTCACAGGTGTCGACACGGTGTTTACCTCTACCACCGGTAACTCTCACCAGCAGTTACTAAGTATCTTGAGAGTTGGTGGCAAATACCTGGATCTTAGCGCTGATTACCGTCCCAGTTCACTAGGCAAGTTGAGTGTAAATACCATAGAATGATTATATAATCATGCATAAGATGTTTGTCCATGTAATTTCATTGAGAGATAAACGATGGTGAAGTTCCCTTACAACTAATGGACAGACCCTATTAACCCCTTTCAATTAATTCTATAATAGGTCCCTTTGAATCATCAGACCATGTCGAGATTCAAAAGTAATGTTTGGTGCTTAATATTTCTATTTAGGTATATAGATTTTTGGTCTTGTTTGTCCATTTGTCCCAACTTCACATCGTCTTTAAACTTGATACACTGTTACAAAATGACGAGATCTTCAATGGCAAAATTATTTAGGTCTGTGGCAAATATTCCACGCTTGAATGAACTAAGAAAAAGGGGGGTGTTAACCAATATGTGCCACGGTCGTCATTGTTGCCAAGTTAAATTTTACTGTTTTCTGAAATTATTAAAAATTAATTTACTGACCTGTTAAAGTCATGGTGATTATTGCCATCCCTACCGTATGATGCAGTTTAAAGGTCCATAAGGGATATAGATCGAATAGCAGTTTTTTTAGGTAAATTTTAGGATACTGTATCAGATAGGTTGAAGCATCATATATAGGTCAACCATAGATGAAATGATTTCTAGACACACACAAAAAAGGCAAGTTTCTCTGTATGAGCTCAGTAAAACGAGATGTAAATTAATTGTTTAAATTAAGATTTTAAACCAATAAAAATAAAGATAAAACATATTTATAGGTCCATTATTAAAACATGTCCATGTTTAGCCCAAATCCCGATCGTGAATATTTAATAAAAATACTCAACCCCACAAATTTTCTCGTAGGCTTGTTATGTTGTCACTTTTTTGTGTGTGTATTGCCTGCTTGAGCTGTCACAAATCATTTAAATGATGATTTAATGAACATAAAGTATAATTATTTTATTATTTATTCCTTTTCAATTTTTTATTTGTTTACAAAGCATGATATAGGCATGTCCATTCATTTTCCCGCATATGAACAATTGAAGCGTATAGCTTATCTCCGATTGGTTAATTTTTAAAGGGTTTGTCTGGACGATAAGAGCGTTCGTTCGTTCTTCGTCCATTGGTATATCGTTTCTGGTTCATCCGTTTAACGTTCGTAAATGGGAATACCTGAATTTTAAAAAGTTGGCTAGATGGGAAGACACCCTCTTTTGCATATGTTGTTACTTCAAGGTTGCTGTGTACAAACAATGTAAATGAATAGGGGGCATTTTAACTTGGATGATTTATTGTTAAAATCACGGTTTTTTAAAGCACAAAATGGAATGATTTTTTTTAACTGGAAAACAAATAATTTTTAAAAATATGCAACTTTTTTAATTATTAAAAATATCAAATTGTGATATTTAATTATAATAAAAACAAACAAATCTGTTAATCCATATTTCATTGGGTATTCCATTAACTGTTGTCTGTATGGAAAACAAAAATTATTCTCACATTAGGTTAAATGAATTTTGTTACAGAAATTATTCATTCCGTTATTCATAGTTGCTAGGAATATTTTTATTGTTTATTATTGCACAATGCACTTCCGTAGTGAAAAATCAATGAATTAAACAACCTATTCATGTGAAATATATTTTATTATACCCCCCGCAAACTAGTTTGGGGGTATATAGGAATCACCCTGTTTGTCTGTCCATCTGTCTGTCCGTCTGTCCACATCCCTTGTAAGCGCTTCTCTTCCTAAACTGCTTGACAGATTTTGATGAAACTTTAAATTAAGGAAGTACATCATATGGAGATGTGCATGAAGAATTTTCGTCGCTGTTGGATATTATTCAGGGGAGATAATTGGACTTGAAGCAAAGCGGGGGGTATCCCTTTGTGAGCGTGCTCACAGTCCACACTTTTTGGATTTAATTTTTATTGTTTTAATAGAAACATCATGTCTAAGCTGTATATCTTTGGCGGCAAGCTCTAAAAGAAACTAATCAAAGTCAAAATCAAAATTTCATTGATTTTCGATAATTTTTCCAATAGAGTAATTTTGATTATAACACACAAGTCAAAACACAAGGAAACAATTTTGTAGGACTTATAAACCTTAGAATACAGTATATGTTCATCTTTTCTTCATAAAATTCTCAAATTGTCCTCTGAAACCTCAAAGCCAAAGTTCAGTAATGATCTATGAGATTTCTCCTTTCATTATGGTCATCAGAAAATATGGCCATCATGACCATTCTTGTTTCTTTCTTCTCATAATCTATTATATCTTGGGGCAAATTATGTTTGTGAGTTCTCTTACAAGGACTGCACATTTAGTCTTGATTGTGCAAACAACATGGCCTCTCTGCGCATTCCTGGTTTCTAAATGGCAGAAATTTGAACATTCTTCCTCGTAACTACAATTGCAACTGTTTCGTTACTTGGTACAAATGAAAAATGTGAGGTCCTATATGATTCCTCATTTCATCAGACCAAAAACATGGCCACAATTTTTA
This sequence comes from Limnoperna fortunei, assembly GCA_944474755.1. Lineage (NCBI taxonomy): Eukaryota > Metazoa > Mollusca > Bivalvia > Mytilida > Modiolidae > Limnoperna > Limnoperna fortunei. The sequence continues at coordinate 39,252,505 of OX104117.1, read as the reverse complement.
AGCCTTTTTTCTCATTGGCTGATACTTTCAGTCTTCTGCTCTTAAACCGTGGAATATGTTATGTAACATGTGGTACAAATGATGTTTCATGAGATCCTTTGGAACCATTCCTCATTTGGTCTGATTGTGCACAAACATGGGCAAACCTTGTTTCTGATTGGATAACATTTTTCAAACCGTTACCTCTGAATCCCAGATCCTAATTTTCTGTAATTTGGTAGAAATTATTTCTTTGAGGTCCTGTTAAAATATTTCTTGTTTCATTTTGATGAGGGAAAAACTGCTAGAAGGTGTTCTCATTTCTGAGTGTCTGGGACCATACTGACTGTGTTCCTATTGCTTATCACAATGCTGGACAATGTGTCAACAGGTGGCAAATGGGAGATGCTTTTTCATTGGATAGTTGTCAAGCCATAATGATGAAAGCCTACACAGCTGACTCGACTAGTGATGTGTTTAAAGAGTGGTTGAAAGTCCTATACACAGCATGGTTTCTGAAAAAGATGTCGGAAGATGGCTGCATTAGTTGAATGATTTAAGCAGCTACTCTAAGTAGTATTTAACTAAGCATTTAAAATGTTTGCGTCACAGATCCCTGGCATGTATTGAGGAACCTGTAATGGTTCCTTATTCAATTCTGATTGGACTTAAAACATTGCTTCAATAAGGATTTCTAATTATTTTATTCCCCGCCACACAAAGTGCCTTCCAGATGTTAACATGAAAATTTATTTAAACTTTGCACAGCTACTAAATACTATAAAATGATGAAGTTCAATTTTCAGAACAATCAAATTTGTAGTTTTCGACAGGCCAATTAAAGGTTTATTTAGGTCAACAATTGGCGGTTTCCAGATGATAACTTGAAAACGAATCAACAGATTTCATTTAAACTTTGCACTGCTGTTAAGTAAATATAAAATGAAGATTGGGTTGAATTTTGAGCACAATCTCATTTGTAGTTTTTGAGTTGTGCCAATTTGAAATAATTTTTATATGTCCATTTTTTTTGTCAAAACAAAAAATTGTCTTCTGAAAAGTTCTGTTATTATGCTCAGCTGTTCCTTTACACTGATTTGTAATTCAGTTAAATGTGTTCATGAATATTAAAAACAATGCAATGTGGATGGGTATCATTTAATGTCCCATTAAATGCCGTATTTTTTAATCTTTTAAGAAATTAAGTATAATTTTGTAGGGATAGTTAATGATGGTTCCTAGAAAAAAATTGACACATTTCTTTCCAATTATATTTCCAAGTTTTGTCTATATTAAACGTGAGCCATTCAGGCATTTAGGGCCTCTGATTTCTTCAAACTATGAAAGATGATGTACAAAGTATTGCAATATATCACTGTTTTGCAGATAAAGACAGTTTGCATGAGAATATTAGTTACTACCACATAAGAACAGACCATTTCATGTCAGAGGAGTTGTCACAAATTGCCACATTAGTTAGTCAAGGTATCAGAGACAATGTTGTTCATCCACTGGACTTCAACTGCTATCCTCATACTAACATTCAAAAGGCTTTTCAGCAAATACAAGATCCACATAACCTCAAGTCTGTACTTGTACAGGTAAAATGTTTACTGTTAAATAATTGAAAAGTAACTAAATATGAGTAGCTTGTCCCAGATGAAGTTTGAGATTTTATAGAAGAAAAAAATTTGTTTACAATATGTCTGGTGGGCGCCTTGGTGACATGAGATAGTTTGTAATCCACGATTGATTGCTTACCTGTCAACACTGAGATTGTGGGTTCGACCTTAACTGTTGGCTGGGTATACTCAAATCCAGCATAAACAAGCATTGCTAGATCTCCTTTCAAACATTTATGGATGTTCACAATGTTCTAACCTCTTAACCTTATAAAAACTGGACATAACGATATCTGAAAAATTGCTATAATTGGTGTTTAATACCATTCTAACAAACAAACAAAGATAGTGATATCACTAATGACTTTTTCAGAATCAGTGTGAATGAATTTAAATGAATCTTATTGATGGTTAAAGTAATCTTGTTATAAGCAGCACTTGCATAGTCTTATTGTTTGGTATAAAACACAGTTCAGTATGGTTTTGCCATCATAGCTAATTTGGTCTTCAGTTGTACCAATTTGTTGTTAACTATCCTTGAAAAAAGTGATGAACTAAACTTTGGTTCTTCAAAAAATGATAAAAAGACTTTTATTCAGATTAGAGAAGATGATTCCAAAGAATTAAAAGTGTTAACAGAACCCAAACTTTGTTCTCCTGACAAATCCTACATTTTGATTGGTGGTCTTGGAGGCTTTGGTTTGGAGCTAGCTGAATGGTTGGTACTGGAAGGCGCCACAAAACTGATACTGGCATCAAGGTCAGGGATTAGGACAGGTTACCAGGAGAGGAAATTAAGGTTGCTGCAAGAGAGATCTGTTACAGTTGTGATTTCCACTAGAAACATAACAACAGGAGGTGGTTGTAGGAAGTTGATTGAAGGAGCAAGTTCCATTGGACCTGTTGGCGGAGTGTTCAATCTGGCTATGGTAATATTTGTTAAACTGTAATATGTATAGTGTTATTATAAACTTTTAAATTGCAGTTTAATTAACGTTTAATTCTTATGTTAAAATTAAATTGCAGATAGTGGATGACCTGTCAGTGAGGGTTAAGCTGTGGAGCGTTAAATACTTTTCTTTGTGGGCATCAAATTTTGTAGTTTAGTGAATTTACATATTTGGGTTCTTAAATTTGTGAAGTGACAGTTTTGAAATGCAAAGAATTGAAGTAACGATAAAAAAAATTAAAGATTACCACAAATCCTTTCCACTGCTTATAATAAATATCAACTTATTAAGCAGATGTGACAGCTACATGGATGTTGTTTTAGATTGTACACCGAGTGTTCATTTGTCCTCGTGATTCTTTGTTTGTAGTTATTTAATGTTCAATCATTCAACTATTTTCATCAAAATATCATCTATTAAAAAAAACAGAAATCAATAGCTAATGATAAATTAAGTATTGTATTAATTGCAGTTAAACGATACTTTCAGTCAATTTGATTTGGTAATTGTTGTCAAACTAAACTATTCTAGCCAAATAGTTCTTTCGTCACTAAGGTGTTGAGTAGCAATAACTGTTGATTGATTGATTGATTGATTGATTGATTGATTGATTGATTGATTGATTGATTAATTGATGCTTAAAGTCCAACAAGCAGTATTTCAGCTATATTCAGGATGTTTATAACTGTTAAAAAGGTGTAATTTAATGCCCTGTAATTGTTGTGCTATTATTGGTCCATTGATTTGTTCTATGCATGAATAAAGATAAGTAAAGCCTATTGTATTTTATTAATTTATTTATGTTCATAGAAACAACCAAACTTGTAATTATGAAGCTAATTTGTTACCTTCTAACATCTATATGAACACTATATCTCCACTTCATGACCAGAAGTAAATGTTTCTTAGAACTTTTCACAAAACATACTTAATATATTTAATTAAAAACACAATTTGAACATGAACCATTTAATATGGACATGAGCTAAATAAGAGGTATGGAAACGCACAAATTTTACCCTAGCATATATCACATGCGCAAAATAAATGACCAATCTTGGACGTTTTTTAGATCATTGTTCGAAAGTTTTTATATAATATAATGGAGTTGCATTATGTCTGCCCCCACTTCGTCTGTTCCTCACAAAGTTATTCGCTCAACTCCTTGGAAACTACTGCACCAAATTTTATGAAACTTGGTATGTAATATGTACACTTTTTGTAGTTGTGTATATTACCAGGAAATTCTGATTCTCAAAATTTTGTGGGAGTAATGGTCCTTTGAACTTGGAATTTTCTAAAAATTTCTTATTAAAGATGGTCCCGCACAACTCCTGAAACTACTGAACCAAATTTTATGAAACTTGGTACATAACAAGTACACCATATGTAGAAAATTTTTATCCTCAAACTTTTTTTAGAGTTGTGGCTCTTTGAACTGAGAGTTTTCCAGAAATTCCTCACAAATCATGGTTTCTGCTAAACTCCTTTGAAACAACTGCACCAAATTTTACTAAACTTGGTATGTAGCAAGTACACCATATGTAGTTGTGCATATTACCAGGAAAATTTTTATCCTCAAAATTTTGTGGGAGTTAAGGGACTTTGAACTTAGATTTTAGCTGAAAATCCACATGGGGAACTGGGAGAGACACCATGATATAGCTGAAAAATTGCTAAAAGTGGCGAAAAACACTATACAAACAAACACATTTTCTCTGTTGCCACCAAACTTGCCATACTTATTTTTAGGTGGCCCTGATGAGTCTTCTACAAAGTTTTTGATATCGTACGAGATAAGACCATTGTAAGTGTAGGCCTAAAAATATAATGACATACAAAAAGCTTCTGTAGGATTTAAAATGCCCACTGTGAACTGTTCTTTTTTATACAGGATAAATAAATGCTGTAAAAAGGGTTATATTGTCCACAGTTCTTTCTTTTAATCTCATTTGAGAAGGAAGGGTGTGCATTATACGTAACAAAAGACTTTTTTCTACCCACTCTGGACATTGTCACTGGCAGTCACCGTTTTGTTATTTGCGAATATTTTCTGACTATTTTAACATGATTCTTTGATAAACTAACATATGTATACTTTGAATCAATATTATTATTTATTAAAAATGATTTTATTAATATGATATAAATTATATGGTATAATTAAAAATTCAAAATGAGTACGAAAATAGTGGATGCCTTACTGTTTGCGTACAATGCAAATGGCGTCGTTACTAGCCAGCTACTGAAGATCGATCTTCAGATAGCAGTGGTTAAGGGATTAAAATTGATTGTGTATTCTTTTTGTTTCTTTGTTTTTATTAATTAATGAAAGTTGACAAATGAGTTTGGTTTCGGAATATGTTTGATCTGTGGACTTACTTCGTTTTATCAACATTCAGAATAAAAAATATTACAATGCACTAATTATTATTTTATTTATTACCAGCACAAGAAATAAATTAAACTGTAAACATAATTGATATTTCAGGAGAGAAAAAATTACATATTCCAGTTAAAACTTTTTTGAAAACGCACGGCTACGTTTGACTGGGATGTCTTCATTTTCGTGAAGACTTGTACATGCAGATTTCACATACATATAGGCATTTTTCTGGTCTAATAAAAGGGGTGCAGACAATATGTAAATGCAAACTATACCCACCTTTTTACAGTAATTTAGAGAAAAATTATGAAGGTTTTATTTTATCAATAAAATTTTTTTAACCAAGGTCCTAGAAGATGGATTGTTTGAAAACCAGACCGCTGAAAATTTCCGAAAAGTATGTGAGCCTAAAGTGGATGTGACAATAAATTTAGATACAGTGACAAGACAAGATTGTAAAGACAGCCTGGATTGGTTTGTTGTTTTTTCTTCTATCACCTCGGGTCGTGGGAATGTTGGCCAGACTAATTATGGATATGCCAACTCTGCAATGGAGAGAATCTGTGAACAAAGGAAGAAAGATGGATTTCCAGGTGATTTGGCTTTTTAAATAGAATACATGACAAATTCCATTTTTACCAATCTTTTTTTAATTATTTGCAGCACTTTACCAGTTTGTTATGGCCATCCATAAAGAGTTGGAAAGCCTAAGGCTCTTCTAATGTATCTTTTAGTTAAAATGGTCTTGTTGCAGAAAGCTAGTATTTTATGTGTTGCTTTAGTGGTAGAGGTGTTGAAGTAGTCTGCTATCTACTAAAGTTCATCAATGTGTGATTGTGAATTATCTACTCACTGCGAGTGTGACTTTAACTGCCAGAGTGTGGTTGTCGATGGTTACTCGGTTTTCCTCCTCTATTAAAACTAAGTTCTATGATATAGATGAAAAATTGCTGACAGACATAAAATTCTATCCAAACCTGGTGATTTCCAAGTACATTTTCACTTTTGAGGAATTTTAGTTCAGAACATTGTTGCACAAATTCAGCATACATTTAAGATTTATATAAAACAACATAGCTGACATGTAGAAATATATTTGAAGGCTTAGCAATACAATGGGGTGCCATTGGGGATGTTGGTGTTGTCATAGATAAAATGGGAGGCAACGACACATCTGTTGGAGGGACAGTGCCACAGAGGATGTCTTCCTGCCTATATACTCTCAAGAAACTTATGAGGCAAGCATCTGCAGTTGTGTCTAGTTTTGTATTGGCGGAGAAGGTTACAGGGTCAGATGATACAGCAGAAGAAAGGATACTCACACCACTGGATACTGTAATGAAAGTTATTGGTAAGTTTCACATGTGTAATATGTAGCTTGAGTCATTGTTCTAAGTGTTAACACTTTCATTACTGGATTTTTTTTGCCGCGACTTTATAGCGCCCATTTAAATTTCCGCGCGCTGTTTGCCTGACCTGAATTAATTTGACATGTGCGCGAAAAAAAATACAGGTTTGTAAACAAATGTCCGTATCTCGGTAGTTTATGCAGATATTGGTCTCAAATTTTACAGAAATGCGAGTTTTGATTCATGTTTTAAATCAGCACACTTTATTTAATGAATTGGTTTATAGTACTGGAAGAATTAGTAAATTTCTTGCGCTTTTTCCCAATGTTTTGAAACTAAATTACGATCTTTGTGACCCATGTGCATTTACGCCGTTGTGTACTATAATTCGCCGTTCACAAATGTTTAATCAGTCATCGAGAGCTCTTTCATGTTTAATATAACGAAAAAAAATATGTAGGGTCAATTTTCTGATGAAAATATTCAATTTTCGTACCAAAAATGACACCGAAGATATCGTTGCCGCCATTGTTATTGTTGACGTTCAATTGATGTTAGAGTTGTCTTTCTTAGTACAAGACACGTTCATTAAGTGGATCAAATGGATAATGACGCATCATGCGAATAAAAACAATAGAAAATTTTTTAAATGGGTGCTAAATTTTTTTTTAATTTGGCAAACGTTAATTGTTACATCACACTGAGGACTGAATTAATAAAAAGTTCAGTATTCAAAATTCTTTTTTTTTATGACTCAAATAAATTATAAACATGTAAGCTTAGTCATATTTATTAATGTATATATCTTGTTGATTTTTTCTTAATTTAAAAAAAATACCATATGGACTATTTTAAAACAAAAAAGCTGAGTTAAAATAAAGCTTCAATAATTAACTTAGCAGATTGTGAAAACTTACACCATAAATAATCATCCATGACTTGTATCCAAATGCTTTTATCAATGTCCATGTTTGTAACTGATTGCTTGATCATTAAATATTGTTCATATAAAACAACTATGAAGGAATTTTGTGTCAACTATGTAAAAGAACAGCAAACAATAACAACAACGGTTGAAAAGAACAGTTAACAGTTAAGCGCTATAATTCTTGACTGAGTGATATATAGTGAAGCATTTTGGCAAACACAAATGCTTGGCACACTCCATGCAGCCATATCTGGTTTGGGACCTTTTCTCTTGTGTCCCCTTCGCAACGCGTGCCCAGCAAACATGACACCATGTCTTATTCCCTAAGTCTGCTGGGAGATGTCTATGGGTAAGTCTGATTTCTACAGGAAGAATTGATGGTCTCCCCCTTCGGATGTCCCTAGTGGTGTGTCCAGCAATAAGGCCTGTAGAAACAATCTTGGAGAATTGAAGAAATGTAAGTGGTGACTCAGAAGGACCAGGTTGATGATTTTGAGACAAAAGAAATAGTCGAAATGCATTGAATTTAATAATTTCAAGCATTTTGAAGAAGACACGTTTTGGCCATTTTAATGTTTTATGATTAAACACATAATATTGAGTGTACTGGTCACATTTATCTACTCCTCCCATGTATGAGGTGTAATCTGATACCATTTGGGGACATGATATTGGTTGCCGTACGAACTGACCTTCAACTTGAACTAGTCTATTGACTTCTGTCACAGTGTTGTCATGAATGGTCGATATCACTGAGACAATTTTTTTATCTTTCCAAACCACAGCACAATTTGCCCCTTTTTGACGAAAAAGGCTATCACCTCTGTCATTTATGCCTATGGGTTTTTTTCTCATTATATCTTTAGGTAGACCATGTCTGTTCATACGAACTGTTCCACATTCACCGGTTGCAAAATTTTGAAATAAGTCATCAAATAATGTAGGGCTGGTGAAAAAATTATCCATGTAGACATGATAGCCCTGACCATTCAATTTGCACCTTCAATACATGATTTTACCACAGAGCTTGTAAGTCCTTGCACTGGGCGGTCTTTCTTCCCACTATAAATTTCACAAAAAGAAATATACCCACTGTCTGATTCAGCCAAAGCCCACAGTTTAATACCCCATTTTGATGGTTTGGCTGGCATGTACTGCTTAAAGGCAACTTTGCCTTTAAAAGGAATCATCGACTCATCAACACAAACTTGGCGTTAAGGAATGTATTCTTTGCACATTTTGTCATTAAAAGAACTCATTATGTGTCTTACTTTGTACAGACAGTCATAGTTAGGTTCTCCTGGTTGTGGAATTTGTCGGTTAGGGTCAGAGAAGTGTAAGTACCTCATTATTTGTTGAAAACGATTCCTTGTCATTACAGTTGCAAAATATGGTGTAGCAAGGCAATCGGTAGACCAGTATGACTTTATGTCAGGCTTGACATCAATTCCCATTAAAAATGTCAGTCCAAGAAATGCCTTCATTTCTACCATAGAAGGGCATGACCAAGCAGATTTGTTCTGATCAGGATAATCCCTGATTTGTTTCTGAGCATAACTGTCTGTTTGATCTATGATATATTGTAATAAATTGTCTGTTAGAAAGAGCTGATAAAAGTCAACAGGTTCTTTCTCTGGAGCCATAATTGTTTGTGGTCCAGTATTTTGCCTTGTAAAGATATGGGGGAGACCTCTCTCGAAGTAACTAAAATGTTCGTGCCACCCATCGTTGTTGGGGGCGTCACCGGCATTGTTTACATTGAGATCGTCGGTATTTTCATTTGAAAGTTCACTTTCTACATCGCTGATCTCAATATCGTCACCTATTCCATTTTGTGCTAATATTTGGCTATACCGTTCACTAGCTTGATTAATTTCATCAATTGAAAACCCTTCGAATTCATCGTCAGAACTTTCGGACATTTTACAAATTGACAGACGACATTTTACTATTTTTACTACAACTCTGACGTAAGTGACCCAGTTAAAGCGGCAATGATTTTTATTGGTGGTTTAAATTTATCTACACTTTTAAGGAAGTTGACCTAAAAGTTCATGGGAAAAAATTTCTTCGTTTACTGACGGTCTCGTTTCGGAGAATTACGAAAGCAAAAATACGCCCACGAAGAAAAACCGGACTGAAAGAGGCTATACGAGTTTGCTATTACATTAAAATTTTCAACGCGATTATTTTAATAAAAAGATTTATAAGTCAAAATCAGTGTATCCCTTAAATTTGATATTTTTTATTCTGTTACTGATATTTTTTATTTGTTTGTTATAATTATTGATTTGTTTTTATTTTATTTTTACACATGTCACAAAATGGCGGCTCAATAAATCGCGAAAGTGAAAGTTGATGAAATGTGTCCATTATGGAACGCCGACACATTAGAAACCGTTAAATACAACACACAACTAAACAAGAGCACACAAGGGTAACATCTGTTGTAACAATGATCATGATTCTCCTGCGAAGAATTACATTTGTAACCTCCAAGTCGTCACATAGTTTTTTCATTGTCACGATGCCTGCAGGCATCGTCCGGCGCATGACAGGCGATGCCTCAAGGCATCGTCCGGCGCCTAACAGGCGATGCCTCCAGGCATCGTTTGCCTGGAAAGGGTTAAAAAATGCTTGAAGAATGTTGGAACTTTAGGTCACAACTGTTTGTATAATGTATAGATATGCGTGTCAATTGCAAAGTTTGTTACAAGTAAGTAAATGATACTTAAAACCTGTTGAAACTTGCTTTCAGAATATCCCCCAACTAACACAAATGACACTATCTACTTTTACACAGATTCAGCACTAGGGAGGAGTTAGTAAATTGGATACATTTTACCAATAATTTTATCATTATAGTTAACCTGATGGTCTTTACTAAACACAAATATTTTTAGATCTGTCGATGAATTTTTTAATGAGCTTATCTTTTTTTCTTTCCCTTAAGTTGCCTTTCAACACAGGTTTAACTGTAATTGTCACGATATATTGTTTACAACAGGTATTACAAATGCCAGTAGTGTTAGTCCTAGCACCAACTTGATTGATCTGGGACTGGACTCTTTGATGACCACAGAGATCAGACAGGTGATGGAGCGTCAGTTTAAAATTGTACTGACCGTCTCCGAAGTCCGGAAGCTGACCATCAAGCAACTGAGGGAATACTCCAAGGACAAAGACCGTTCAAAGCAGAAGATAACACAGAGAGAGGGAGTGAAAAAGCATAAAATAACAGCAGAATTGTTATTACCAAACGAGGAGATTGTACCAATTAAAGTGGTTGAAAATGATGCAGAACCAGTGTTTGTGGTTAATATGTTGCCAGGTTTGTGAAAAATTGCTTTAATATGTTGCTGTATAATAAATGTGATTCAATCTATGTGGGTTTTCTTTGTGTGTTTTTTTTTTTTTGTTCATTTTTGTTTTTTGTGTGCATTTATAGAATTGCAGTACAGAAAATGTGTATTAACTCCATCTTTAAGTGGACGGCATGAAGATGATGCATATTGGATATATATGTCTAATGAGGACTATGATAAACAACATTCAACATTGTGGTAAATACAGCACAAAGTATGTATTCATCTGCATGTTTGCTAGCAGGTTGTACATGACATGACAGTAAAGGTTTAAATGCATGGACAGGATATATATGTTTCTGTCAGTGGCATTTTCTTCATGAAACAATAATTAGACATGAATTTTTCCGTTTCAAAATCCAGACTCGTCATTGGATCCATATGTAGGTATTGTGATCTTTTGTGAATAAGAATGGATTTGGGAAACAAACCCCAATTTTTATTTTGACCTTGTACATTACAGAAACGCTGAACATGTTTAAATACTTGGCTGCAGATGAGGACCGTAACTTCTATGTTATACAGTGTACAGATGATTCACCTCTGTATTCAGTTCAATCATTGGCTGGTCACTATCTACAGGTTTGTCCAATTTTTATAATACAAGTTTAATTTTAAAACAAATTTTAAACAATTATTTACTTTCAGGAATATAATACAATGGCAGATCTTGTGGAAGCATCTCCTCTAAAACAATTTTGACAGATTGCTTTCATATTATTGGTGGGATTAATTGTTATGTAGTGTAGATGTGCACATTATATTGGCATTTTGATTCATTAGAATTTGTAGATCATGTGAACACTTCTCCTCTGAAACCTTTTGACAGATTGCTTACATATTTGGTAGGATTAATTTTTATTGTCTCGCCTGCGACGAAAGTCGCTGGAGGCGAGACATATGTATGGGAATCCGGCGGCGGCCGCGTAAACAATTGACATCTTGCTTCATATCTTTGTAACTCCAAGCCCTAGGTCCATCAAATTTGGTCCAGAGGTAGCTTATGATGAGTGCTTGCCAGTCAGTCACCTGTCACCTGACCTTGACCTCAATTTCACGGTCCAGCGACTACGTTAAAGTTTTTGGGTTACGACAGTTCCTCTGTAACTACGCATGGTAGGATGACAATATTTGGTGTATAGGTTGCTGATGACTAGTACATGACTGTCTGGTAGGTGTCACCTGACCTTGACCTCAATTTCACGGTCCAGCAACTGCATTAAAGTTTTTGGGTTACGGCTGTTCCCCTGTAACTATGCAGGGTATGGTGACAATATTTTGTATACAGGCCGCTGCTGATATTTAATGCTATTTACGTAATGCTTATGACGACATTTATTTTCGTTACTGATGCGGAATGCAGGCGAGACGTTTTTCTGTGTCCACACTTGTGATGAGTAGATGTGCATACTATGTCTTCATTTTGATATGTCAGATTTTGTAGGAGTTAGGGACTTTGAGCATTTCAGCAATATAATACAATTGTAGATCTTGTGGATACATCTCCTCTGAAATCGCTTGACAGATTGGTTTGATATTTGGTAGGATTATTTATGATGTATAGATGTGCATAGTCTACTGCCATTTTGATTCATCAAATTTTGAAGGAGTTATAGAAATGACCATTTCACGAAAAGAATACAATTGTACATCTTAGGGCACATCTCTGAAACTGTTCAAAGAATTGCTGTAATATTAATAGGATTAGTTCTTGTGATGTGTTGATGTGCATATTCTACCACCATTTTGATTTGTCAATTTTTTAGGAGTAAGGGGACTTTGACCATTTTAGCAATATTGAACAATATTCAAAGCAAATTTTATCGAGCACTGTACTCAAGTTTTCACATTCTGATGACATTTTATCATGTAGGTGCTTAGCTCTTTCCCAAAAACCCATACAACCCCCCCCCCCCCCCCCCCCCCCCCCCAACCCCGATGACAATTTATATTTTTTACGTAAGGGGTAGTATATGGTAGACCAAACCTAGAATTTGAAATTATGTTGGTGGTTGGTATGATGAATAAAAATGAAAATATGATGGCGGGGGTATTATCTTGGTCTATTTCTAAAAGGAATTACATTATGAATCTAATACACAGTGATCTCCCCAGGCTGTTTTAGCATCTCAGTACTGGGGGCCTCGGTGGCCGAGTGGTCAAGGTAGTTTATCTACTATTGATCACGTGGTCTGTCAACACTGAGATTGCTGGTTCGATTCTCACTGCAGGCAGGGTGTACTCGACTAAAAACTTAATTGACAAGGATTGCCAGTTTTCCTACCGCAGGTCGGGGGTTTTCTCCGGGTACTCCAGCTTCCTCCCCCAATAAAAACTGGACGCCATGATATAGCTGAAAAATTGCTGAAAGTGGTGTTAAACACCATCAAACAAACAAACAAACATCTCGGTGGTCAAGCTAGTTCGTATGCTATTGATCACGTAGTCTGTCAACACTGAGATTGCGGGTTCGATTCTAACTGCAGGCAGGGTGTACTCGACTAAAAACTTAATTGACAAGGATTGCCAGTTTTCCTACCGCAGGTCGGGGGTTTTCTCCGGGTACTCCGGCTTCCTCCCCCAATAAAAACTGGACGCCATGATATAGCTGAAAAATTGCTGAAAGTGGCGTTAAACACCATCAAACAAACAAACAAACATCTCGGTACCGAGAGGCTATCGGTTTGTACCAAGATGCTATCAAAGTCGCCGAGATGCTATCAGTTGCTGCCGAGATGCTCAATGTTTACCTATTTGAAATTTGCGCGCATTACCTGTTCATAACAATCTGCTGCTTACGATAACAATGACAAAAATAATCGTAATAATATTTGTCTGATGTGATCTCTAATTAAATCGTAATTTATAATCAGAGCTAGTAAAATTTGATTAAATAGGTGTTGATTGCATTTTGATTGATAACTGTTTAGATTGTTTGAAGCTTTCGCTCGTTATTATTTCACAACAATTGGCCGCTTACGATAACAATGAAAAATAAATAATAGTAAAATTATTGTTTGACAGTCATCATTGGTACTATTTGAGCTAATAAATGTAATTAAATAGGTTGAAATTGCAATAATTGGTTATTACTGTTCAGGTTTAATGACCCCAAGCTGACATATGGCATTTACACGTGATCCAAGCCCGAGGTTATGATAAATACGCTATTCGATGAAATGAACAACATAAACAAAACAACACTTGCATTTGCATCATGGCAGAACCAGCTCCAAAAAAGCGAAAAATTGTGCAAGAAGCATCCATGCTTGCCGAATGGTTGACATAACCAAACTGTGATTTCAGTGCGAAGGCAAACAAAGAGTTTGCATCCGACGAAATGAACCAAGCCTGTGATTTGATTGTACTGGATAAAGAAACAAGTGACAACATTGCAACTACTCCTTCCAAATCAGTATCAAAAACCCGTTCCTCTGTAAGAAGTCATTTCCATGGCTGATAGTTTCACCAGACATGACTGGTATGCACTGTGGGTACTGCATTAAATTCAATAAAAGACCTAAAAGTGGATCTGACACCTGGCTAGAGAAACCATGCATCACATTAGTAAGAGAGAGCCTAAACCGCCATCAGAAATCTCAAACTCACAAAGAAGCAGCAGACTGGAAGCACAGTCAATATTGCCAGGAAAAGGACAGGGCATACAGGACTCACTCACCCAGCACTGCACTTTTGAGAGAACTGCACTTGTGGGTGCTTTTAGGTGTATTTATTGGTTAGCAAAGGAAGAGATCCCTCGCACCACTCACTATTCATCTTTACTTGAACTTTCCAAAATTATGGGCTGTGACTATCTGAATCTTCTTCAGAAAGCTGACAATGTCAACTACACAAGTCAACGCGCAATGCAGGATATGCTTCAGACAATCAGTAATGAGATTCAGCAACCCATAACACATAATTTAGCCAACAAGTCCTTACTTTTCATTACTTATTGATGAAACAACAGACATAGCAGTTGTCTGACATCTCTCTCTAATGGCTAGATACTTCACACCCGGCATGGAACTAAGAACTTCATTCCTTCAACTTATTGATTTGCCAGACGGAAAGGCTGATGCCATTATGAGAGTTCTTAATGACTTCTTAACATCCCACCAATTGTACACTTGCAGACTAATTGGTTTTGGTTCAGATGGAGTAGCAGTAATGGTAGGGAAGAAAACAGGGGTAGCTACCCAGTTGAAGGCCATAAACCCAGAGATGGTAAACATCCACTGTATAGCCCACAGATTAGCCCTTGCATCAGGACAAGCTAGTGAGACCATACCATTCCTGAAGAGGTTCAAAGATATAATGAGACAAATGTTCTTCTACTACTAAAACTCTGCTGTAAGGATGCATGGTTTGAAAGAAATCCAGGATATATTGGGGGACCCAGTTATGAAGCTCAAGGACATATGTTATACCAGATGGCTGTCTCACCTGAATGCAGTCGAAGTAGTTAGAAGATGCCACACAGCAATAATTGTCAGTGTAGAGAGAAAAGCATCTGAACGGACAGACGCAACAGCAGCTGGGTTAGCAACCTTTGTCAGGTCACCCTTCTTTATTTGTTCCATTGCAATGTTGTTGGACACAGTGCCACACCTTACAAGGCTTTCTAAAGTATTTCAAAAAACAGCAGTTGACTTCAGTATGATAGATACATTAGTTTCTTCAACTCGGATGATATTAACCAAACTACTTTACCACCCAGGGGACAACACCAAAGGCATTGCCAGCTACTTCAAAAGTTTAGAAGAGTATGGAGTAAAGTACAGTGAGACAGAGATTGACAAGTTCCATGACCAGGTGTACACTCCATTTATCAACAACATTATAAGCAACTTACATGACAGATTTCCAGACACAACTGTACTGGACTCCTTTTCAGTCTTTGATCCAGACCTTATTGATCAAAAGGACCCAGCTTCAAATGAATATATACAGTTCAAGAAGATACAGCAACTTGCTACCCAGTTCCCATCAGCAGGGTCATATGAAACAGCAGAAGAAGAGTTTGTGTCTTTGTGCTATACCATTGCCAGGAAGATGAAGGATGTTACAACCAAACAAGTGTTAGAAAAGGTATCCAAGATGAAAGACTTATACCCAGTACTATCAAAGTACAGTCAGATTGCATTGGTACTGCCAGTTTCAACAGCAGACTGTGAAAGGTGTTTCAGCACCATGAATAGAAGAGCATCCTCAGGAACTGTCTTAGCCAGCATGTACTCAACTATCTGATGACCATATCAACAGAGGGACCATCATTAAAGGAATTCAACTTTCAAGCATGTGTGACATCTTTTGCACAGAAGAAAAAAAGAAAACTGACCATAGATTGATAAGTGCCTCTGAAAATTGATGTAAATTTAGTGCCAATGCATGTAGAACTGTGCTTAGTGCTCCATTGTGTGTTTTTTTATTATTTTTGCTTTGTTATTTTTATCTAATAAATAAAAGTGAACACAGTTTTTATAGTCTTTTGATGGATATATTAATGTAATACAATTATTGAAATATACAACAAACTTGGATTCAAAATTGGATCGACGCACAACGTATACGAAACTGCAAAATGTGATGCTATCCAAAATTTCTGGGGAGATCACTGTAATACATTTTATATTTTTATTGTGTTCATTTTACTTTAGTGTTTAGATATTATAAGTTTCCTTCACAGTTTCACAGAAACGCACTTGCACATATTAAATAAAAGAAAACGAAACTATCAAATTATTCAATGATCGATTATGCGGTCTTCAAATTTATGGTTTTGAGCCAGCTTTTATAAAAACAAACAATTTAAAACAAAAAAAGATTATCATGAAACAAATATGAATTATTTGCGGTTTAGTTCATAGAATTGTTTAGTTCGTTTCTTCTAAATATCTTAAAGGAAAGGGAGACCATTCAACTGGAAGCTGTTAATAACTTACTGCTAAAACAAACACAAGGACTGACAACCAACATAATTTATTTCTTGGTTTTGTGGACTACCACGTAAATAAAATAAGATTTATTTTAAAGCTGGCTCACCCTGCAGCACATACTTTTACCTAAAACTAGTAAATATATACAAATTGTATTTTTTTTCAAAATAATTAGGAGAGGGGGTGTTAGTTACTGGAACTTTACAATTCTATGGGTCTTTGTCATACAGCCTAATTAAAAATTATAGGTGGGAGGCTCAATTTTATTTTGAATTTTATAGGTGGTGGGGTCTTAAAAAAGTGCTCTCCTGGAGGGAGAGAGATAGTATTTTCTCTTGAACAGCCCTAACTAAATGGATCATCAACAGAATTTTCCATTTAACGGTCTCACACGTCTTAGGCAATTCAATACTTCATTGCCGGGGGACTTTTGGCTACATTTAGCAATCTTGCCCTGGTTTACTCATGACTTGGTACATTGTAAAATTGTGCAACAAAATCCTTGATATTTATAGGTTTTCAAACAACTTGTAAACTTAATAATTCTTTAATGAGATTGAGTTTTCTCTACACAGCCATAATAACACACAGGACCACAACAAAATAATTCTTTAGTCTTTTTAGACCAACTTTAAATGCCAACATTTATTAAAATGAAAAATATATTTCGGGTTCCAAAATAAATGGTCCAATTCAGTATCAGAGTTGTACATGTTAACTCACAGGATTTGTTTTCTTCTGACAGGAAATTGACTTGCTACAACCAGACAAAGCAGTCCATTTAGTTGGTTATTCCTTGGGTTCCAGGGTTTGTCTAGAAATGGCTCTGCAAAGACAAAGGACAGGTTCCTGTGTCAAGAGCTTAACACTGATAGAATCACCACTTTCACTGATAGAGAAGACATTTAAATCAATTAAACCAGACCTTTTAAGGATGAAGGAGATGTTGAAATGTCTGCTTCATGTTCTAAACTTGGATAAAGATGTTGTAAGTACTGTTAAAAAAATCAGAATAAATCTATTTATTAAATCTCACCTAAAAAAACACTTAATGATTGGCTCAAAACAATATCACGTGACTTTTATAAATGAGATGTCTTTCTAGACAATGCCAAAAATTTGCTTGCCGAGGGTGACAACCTTGAAACCAAACCAGAAATGAGGAGACATTACTATTGTCAGCCTTGAAATCATGTGATCGGCAACCGGAAACAGGGAGACAATACTATTGTCACCCTCGAAATCACATTATCAGCAACCGGAAACAGGGTGACAATACCATTCCTTGACCTGGACAATCCTAATTCTTTAAAATCGCGTAATGGATAATTGGAAACAGTTTGTATTATTTAAATTTGCAATAATAGATGTCAACTAATTTTTTCGACTGGATTTTCGCAATGAAAAGGTACAATATGGAATAAAAATTTTTTTAAATGCACTCCATGGGGATGTGACTTTTAAGTTATCACCTTTAGTTCATTTTTCTTGTCTGTAAAACAATAGGTTTGTCCCAAGCATATCTCTTATCATGTCTTTAATAGTGAAATATTGCTTTTTTGATGTAAAACAACAATCAACCAAACATATCTCCTAAACACTTGGACAATAAGATGGGTCATTTATATGAAATAATTGACATTAGAAATGAAATGTGTGAAAAGGCACTAGTATGTTCTATATAGAAATCATTATAGTTATCCTAACTATTGATAATAGATATTTTAAAATATTCTTTTTTTGAATATTTTCTATTAGGTAATAATTGGTAGTTCATCAGATGACATGACAAAGCAAGTATGTGACATAATAGAAAAAAATGGTAATGGAAAGCTAGAAAGCAAAGACATTGTAAGGGCTGTAGATTCATTCATACAGAAGATGAAGATAATTACACAGTATAAACCGGAAGGGCAGTATATCGGCAAAGCCGGTATTATTACTACGGATGGTGGTGTTGACACACATGCTCAAAAGGTATAACATGTTAACACTTTTGTGTATGGAAGCACTACCATATAAATGACGCTATTCTAAGAGGGTGAGGGAGGATTTTGTTACCCTAGAAAGTATTGTAAACAGAGGCTTTCAAGCTAGCCCTTATTTTCCTAATTTTCCTTATTTTTTTACAAACAGCCCTAAAATTCCTAATTAAAGCTGTAAATTCCTTAAAAAAAAGCCATACTTTTTTGGTTAAAATCTCCTAATTTTTTTAATTTTCAAAATTTCAAAAATAAACATCAAATAGATTAAAGTTAAATGAAGCTAGATTTAGTATACTTTCAGAAATATCCATTTGCCACCCAGGAAACTATTTGTTGGTCATCCAATGGTCTTTTTTTGAATTGGTAATTAACTTTTGTACTATTGTTCTGTGCACAAAATGGTGATTAAATCTAATTTTTCAGTCTTAAATCATTAGAAAATAGCAATTTTATCCCTTATTTTTGTTTTAAAACCCCTAAAAATTCCTAAAATAAGCCCTTATTTTTTGGAATTTAGCCCTTATTTTTCCTTATTTTTTTGCAAAAAGTAGCTTGAAAGCCTCTAAACAGAGAAAATTTAAAGTAGACAAATGCCTTCAGAGGCATTACAGTATAACTTGACACCTTCTTTGAACTGTTAATTTTACTGTCTGTAAAATAGAAATAGGTAAGGATAACAGCCAATTGATTGTTTTACAAGTAGTAAGTACCAACTAAGTTACCTGCATCAGTCACCATAATCAGTTAGTGTGGTTTTTGTTATATCCAAAAATTACTTTGGATAAGTTGACTTCCTAAACACTCAGAAATTAACAAGTCCACTTGTGCAAAATGCTTAATCAGGGTTTTGCACTTATGAAGTATCCAAACCATTGCTATCCACTAATATGAAATCCAGCCAAATGGTTATATTTTGTTAAAATAATCCATCCACTGCACTGTATGAAAATCTAGCCACAGACTTTTTTTCATACAAACTGCAATATCTTTTTTAGATTTATAGCACTGAATATATTCATGAAGTACAATTATTCTTTGATTGTATGTTGCTGTTGCAAAGTGATAAATGAGTGTATTTTTAGATCCGTGTACAACTGATCTAATTAACAAGACAATTTATAGCTAAAAAAAATCTATATTCACTAAATCTATATTCTACATTCTGCATAAACAAAGGCAAAGTCATAATTAAAATTCTCTCCTTTTACCAGACTACACGTGCATTTAAAAAGATACGCATTTCATGAATTCTTATATACGACCAAACTCACCACAACAGATAAAGAGGCGTGTTATTTACCAATGAATCAGTTAATTACATGCCAATATACAGCTGCTCTGATTTCACTAACAAGTATCAATATCATAATGATAACAGTATTTCCCAATTCTTCAAGTCTTTTTTTCATACCTTTTATTTACTTTTGAGCTGAACTTTGCATTGATTCATGTAACTGAAATGGAAATTTCTTGGAATTTTGATGATTACTTCATAAAGGAAATATGTAACAATAAAGTTCAGAAACAAAATGCACAGATACAATTATAGTAGGATTTGTCTCATTTCAGTATTTCAAGGACAAGATTCGCCTAGAAACTATCAGTATACCGGACAATGCAGAACCAAATCTGTATGTTAGGGATGCCATTCAGCACCAAGTATTTACCGAGAACAATATAGCAAAGATAAAAACCTTGTTGCACCTTAATCTGACTGAATAGAACATCAACTGAATACTTAAGAATGTGCCACCAGGGATAAAAACAGAAATAGTTTTTTAGTGCAAACAAACTTAAACAGAAAATAATATATTCAGCATTTATGTTGGACTATATTTATTTGATCAATTTAATGCAATTCTTTAAACAGTGCTCTTGATTAGTATTTGTATTTATGTTACTTGATTTACTGATTTATATAAAGTTGACTAGACATGTGTTTGTTATCTAAATGCTTTGATAATGGCCACTTAACTTTCTACATAATATTAATAACTATAATCTTTTGGGCCCCTGCCCTTAGTTGTGAACACCCTATAATGATCAGTCTGCCCGTCCTTCCATAATTGTCTGGGCTATATCTTTTTAAATGCTTTAGTAGGCTTTTAAGCTGATATTTTGTATTTTAGTCAACCATTATGAGTTCATGTTTGAATGTTGTTCCAGTCCAATGATTTTTCAACAAAATTATGGTACTTGAAGTTAGAAAATATTTGCTGGTAATGTTCTGTGTGAGCTGTTCCCATCACCTGACGTCCGTCATAATAATCAGCCGTAAACTTTTCACATTGCAATCTTCTCTAAAACCAGGTAGCCAATTGGAACCAAACTAGGCAGTAATGTTTATTGGGTTTGAGTTTTTGCTGCATATCAAATTTTAAACATGGCTGTCAGGTTCATTATTGCATTCTGATTTGTTTAATTTAAAATAAAAGCTTATTGTCACAAATTGCTTGGCAGATTGATTTGAAATATTGCAGAAATATACCTTAGATGGTCTGCTACAAAGTATAGTATTTTGAGATGATCCAAAATCCAGGAAGGCCGCCACCTTGGAACCCACCTTGATATAGGACCCTATGGGAAAAATCATACAAAATAGCTTTTAATCCGAAACAGTTACACACAATTATGCAGAAATGAAAGTTAGGTAGTTATCTTATTTTGAGTTTTTCTAGCAAATTGGAAATTAATACACACATTTGAAATTTCAGAAATCTTCTCACAAACTGCTTGGCAGATTGCTTTGAAATGTTGCAGAAATGTGCCTTAGAAGGTCTTCTACAAAGTTTTAACATATGAAAACCTATGGAAAATATACAAATCGCATACTCTTTGAAACTATTCCACACATTTAAATCAAACTATGCAGAAGTGAAGCTTGGAAAGTTATCAATTTATTAACTGGATTTCACGAAGTGAAAATCCAGATATTAAAATGGTGAATGTCCGGCAGGCAACAAAAATTTTCGTAACAGTTTTCTCAGCAACTACTAATCGCAGCCCCTTGAAATTTGGTATGCAGTATCAGCATGGTCTCCCTTAACGTGGGATTTGATTTCAGGTCTGTCGCTCACCTATTTCCTGTTAACAGACTTAGTTAATTTTTAACATTAATGTTCAATGGTAGAAAATTTTCATAACAGTTTTCTCAGCATCTACGGTACTTATCACATTCTCTTGAAATTGGTATGCAGCATCAGCATGGCCTCTCATAAGGTGGGATTCGATTTCAGGTCCGTCGCTCAACTACTACCTGTTTAACAAAATCCAGCCATTTCTGTCTTTGATCGATTTTTATACCACCGCAAACGCAAACCTGTCTGTCCCTCCCTCCATATCCTTTGTAACGGCTTCTCCTCCTAAACCGCTTGACAGATTTTGATAAAACTTTATTTGAAGTAAGTACATCATATGTAGATGTGCATGAAGAATTTTCGTCGATGTCGGATATTATTCAGGCGAGATGATTGGAATTGAAGGGAAGCGGGGGGTATCCCTTTGTAAGCGTGCTCACAGTCCACACTTGTTTTAGTTTTTTTAGCCGATTGGAATACAACATTGCTACCAGGGCTATTAATGCATTTTGATTGGCTGAAATGCAAAATTCGTTTTCCGACAAACCACTTGGCATATTTGATTTGAAGTATTGCAGAAATCTACCTTAGATGGTCCTCTACAAAGTTTGAGTTTTTGGGATCAATTCAAAATCAAACATGGCTACCATCATGGAATATAGCTTACATGGGACTATATGGAGAAAAAACATACCAAGAGTGCCTATTGGAGATTCAACAAGGCAACATACATAGAAACAGCATCTTCGCTTAAACAATAGAATTTAATATAAAAATTTGCAAGAAAAGTAATGGCTCCTTATAAGTTCTTTTTAATTCCAGTGAGTGCTACAGGCTCTTAAAAGCCTTGCGTTTCTAACCATATGGAGGTATTAAGATGATATCTGGTATCTGATCCAATTATTATTTATTAAATTATGGCCCATGGTCTTGGTACATTTCTTTCAGAAAACAAGTTTTTCAGACTTTTTCTGCATGATTACAGACCATTCTAACAGTTTGGTTTCAATTAGCTTAACAGCTTCTTAAACATTGCGTTAGAACAGGAAGACATTCAAAGTACTGCTATAATGACTATAGCCTTTAACTATAAAAATGGATAAAAATTAATACACAAATATGACAATACTTTGTATATAGGTTGCTGATGAATGGTATACAACAGTATTGTAGTTTTTACTTGACCTCGACTTAAAATTTTAGTCCATTAACTACATTAGTTTTTGATTAGGAAGTTAACCAGTAACCATACAAGGTAGTATGACAATATGTGGTACATTGGTTGCTGGTGAACAAGTATGGACAGTCGGGTAGGTGTCACCTGACATTGCCCTAAATTTTATGGTCTAGTGACTACATTGTTTGAATGGGTCCATTTCTCTAACTATGCAAAGTAGAATGACCATAATTGGTATATTGGTTGCTAATGAATAGTTAATTGGTCTGCTAGGTGTCACCTGACCCTGACCTTAACTTCAGTTTAGCGACGAGGTTTGTAGTTCATGGATTAGATCAATTTCTTTGTATTCTTGCATATTAAGACGACAATATTTACAGGCTGCTGGTGAATGTCACATGACATGGACTAAATTTCTTTTTCCCGTAGCTATGTTTAACTTTTTTTGTTGGTAAATTCTTCAGGATGACAATAGTTGGTATATAGTTGCTTATCAGCAATAAAAGGACAGTGCATATGAATTGTGTAAAGTATATTTTAAGACAATATAATGCTATTTATATGTTGCTTCTCAGAAGTTATTTTTGTCATTACTGATGCAGAATGCAGATGAGACATTTTTATGTGTCCACACTTGTCTGTTAAAAACCTGATGTACAACCAGCACGTTTCATAATTTTCAAAGGAAAAAATAGCTGCAGTTCAAATTTGTTACAAGATCATTATTTAATTTCAACCCATTCAGAAGGTCCCAGGTTTTCACCAGGTACTCTTTTTTTCCACAATAAAAGAACTAAATGCCATGATATAGCTAAAATAAGTGCATTCAACAATCCACAATGACCAAGTATGAAATATGAGTTGGGCCTATAATGATTAACACATCATAAACTAGGATTCAATTTTAAACCGAGCCTGGTATAAATGATCATGGGGAAATCCCCTATTGTTTCCGATAGCCCAAATGTCATTAAAAAAATGGATAATAATTTACATCAAAAATATAAATTAGTGAAAATGAGTTGAAGTTTTCAACAACAAAAAGATACTTTGCTCTCGAATATGGAAGTTGTTATCTTGGAGGTCTACTACAATATTTTTCCTTCAGCTTCACACTCCAAACACGATAAAGAAATTAATGAAAACAAAATGCATATTCAAAGGAAGTGATTAGATTCTATAAATCCTTTCATTAAACTTGGAGTTTTATAGTAATTGTCAAGCTTGTTTTTATTATCAACAAATACAAGTGGAATTTTTTAAGAGCATATGTCCATTGAACAAATTAAAAACTACACCATCTCTGAACCAGACAGTATATCATATTTTAACTACCCAAAACAAATGAAATCGATGAAGAAATGATAATGCTAGAGCACTTACAATCCAAACAGATTTCTACATCTTCTGCTCCACTGTGCAACAGCGAGAAATTTAGCATAATGGAATTTCAGGGCTTGCTATGGGTTCAGAAAAGTTCATGCAAAACAAAATTGCCTACTGCAATTTTCATGTTAGTGTGACCAATATATTCTACATGTGTTTTGTTTGTTTGTATGGTGTTTTAACGCCACTTTCAGCAATTTTTCAGCTATTTCATGGCGTCCAGTTTTTATTGGGGGAGGAAGCCGGAGTACCCGGAGAGAACCCCCGACCTGCGGTAGGAAAACTGGCAATCCTTGTCAATTAAGATTGGAGTCGAGTACACCCTGCCCGCAGTGAGAATCGAACCCGCAATCTCAGTGTTGACAGACCACGTGATCAATAGTAGACGAACTACCTTGACCACTAGGCCACCGAGGCCCCTATTCTACATGTGTATTGGTATTACTATTGCTATTTACTATCACCGACGCTTGATAAGTTTTCTTTGCAAAAAGTTTCATAGCAGATCAGATTCTTCTGTTGGGCATGGTGGTATTTAGATTAAAACCTCAACACTTCCTACTTCTAACTCCTGGAGGTTATATGATGATAATAAATTGCTCATGCTATATAGGAAGGAAGTTAAAAAACAAAACAGAGGACAGTAAATTCAGATTACAGATGGACCTTGCAGATACATTAATATTGCTTTTAAAGTGTGTTGTGGAAGCATTGCTGTTCAAGAAATTCCCTTCCGCACAAGTTAACAACTAATCTGTCTCCACATATTTAATTCCAGTTAGTATCGGACTAAAGGTAAAATACTAAATTTTATTTTAATTGTTTAATTTAAAACATTAATTAACCCCTAAATGTCTTTAAATCTATTGTTTTAAATGTGTTTTTATGGAATTTATTATTTTTAATACAAATTTAGATCAATCTTCCAGGCACATTAGCTAACGTACATTTCACTGAAAAAAACGAGGAAACTAACTGCATTGTTTAACTTATTTTTAGAAATTTTGGTTACAACTAAAACATTTCGTCCCCTGTTTCTATTGTTAATGAGAAAGGACACGAGACCTTATTCAGATACCGGTACTTTTACTATGGCTGTTTATGATGCCTTACAGTGATCAGTCTGTCCCTCCATACAAAATCATGTCCGACCCATAACTTTTTTGTCTTTTGGGGTAGGCTTTTGAGTGTTGGAATGTGGGTAGATAATATCAAGGGGATGTGTCACATGCCATGGATAATGACCTTTGACCTCAAGGTCAGCAGAGCCCACAAAGAAGGATACGATCTCACAAATTATATTTAGTCTTGTACTTTTTTGAGATTTTCATTCTTTGCGATTTACATTTTCTCAGTTTAGGAAGATCAAAGAAAGTAAATTAGATGAACCATGACTTCAGGCTTTCGACACTTGCTGTAGGGAAAATTGTTTCTGGCCATAAACTATCAGTAAATTGTGTACAACTTTAACCCTTATGTGTGTGTGCCCTAGAAAAACCCATTTAATTAATTTATTGCCTTCCAGTCATTTTACCAGTTTGTAAAAATTGAAATAAAAAATTGCAAATGATGACAACATGATGAGTACAAGTAACATCAACAATTTTAATTATTTTTGTAATATTGCACATGATCATAAATAAAACACCATACAACAAAACTCAAAGTATAGACATCTTAAAAATGATAAATGTTGAAAATTATTTTCACATGTCATGGAATGTAAATTATAAATATTTGCTCAAAAAGAAACAACTAAAAAAGAACAACATAGAAAAAAAAACTATGGATTTCAATATGAACAAATTAATAGATCTATGGAACAAAGTTGCTTATCCCCCCATCCCAAAAAATATTTAATGTAAATAAATCAGATCTTGTTTTAAGTTCTTACAAATAGCTTACATATATTACACATTTTATATACTTTTTTGCCTCAAAGGTTTATAAAACCAAAATGCAATGTGTTTGTGTATTCCTTGAAACGTTTATGTAAGTATTCTTATGTGTGGAACTCGGCTAATGAGAAATCACTTGGATCAGATCTGTTCATTTGCATGCTGGGGTTTTTATATCCTTTTCATTTCAAGTTTTAATCGGTACTAATTAGATTGTCACTAAAGACAGTTGTCTCCCCTTTCACTTCTGTGTTGACTTCCTCTTCCTGTTCTTCCTCTTCCTCCTCATCATTGAACTGATTGGATGTATCATATGTAAATGTTCCTCGTGAAAGATCCACTTCAATAGGGAACACTACTGCTTCTTTCATCACACCATGACAGTCATTATGATATTTAGCCATAGCTGCTACAAATCTTTGCAACTGAAAAACTATGTCTTGCACTGAAAAAAATTATTGTCCAGTGTGTTACAAGATTGCCAGATAAAAAGTATACTTGTTTTGTTAAAGTTGATTTTTTTTTATAAATGATTATTGATCGATGTGTTGATAGTGTGGTTATAATCCAGTTGCACAGTCTCGCATGGACTACCTGAGACTGGAAAGCGTCAGGCCTGTGTTATTTACTAATAGTTAACAGATCCTGTTGTCCGAATATTTACAATTTATGAAAAAATTTAATTTTCAATTTTAATTTGGAATTATTTCATTCTGAAATTTTAACTGTTAAAAAAAATTAAATGGTTTAAAGGCATAAATATATTTTTAAATCGTGTAACATTTTGAATTTTATATTATTATGAATAGTTAGCCAACCTCTTCTGCTTTAATCATTATAAGTCCAATTGAATTGTAGCAAACATTTTTGATTAAAAAATATTTTTTCACTGCACCGATTAAAAATTTCCTGCACTTTGATTTGCCATCAATGCAATGAAGGTTTTGTCAATATATAATATAAAATTAAACTAGAGTAAAAACACCTGTGAGCAATGCTCACCATTGATACCCCCCGCTTCACAATTACTTTGAAAATTCAGGTGTTCTTAATTATGAAATTGAAACTTTATCTAGTTAAACTTGAAGGCGAAATTGCAGATAATACATGTAACCCTCCCCAATCCCCCAAAGAATGGCATCCCCTATGTCAATGACAAAGTCCATGTTTTTCTATGGCAAACCTCCAATAATATTCTGATCAAAATGTTTAATATCCAATGCACAATGGCAATATGTGACTAAGATTCTGTATAAGTTTCAACAAATTCCATTCAGTGGTGTAGGAGGAATTGTAAATAAAAGATGGGTATCCCATTATGTCCATTACAAACTCCATGTTTTTCTATGGGAAACCCCAAATATCATTCCGATCAAAATGTTAAATATCTCCTGCACAATGGCATTTGTGACATGGATTCTGTGTAAGTTTCAACAAATTCCATTCAGTGGTGTAGGAATGAGTTGCACATAAGAGATGGGTATCCCTTATGTCCATGACAAAGTCCATGTTTTTCTATGGGAAACCCCAAATATCATTCCAATCGAAATGTTATATATCTAGTGCACAATGGCAATATGTGACAACATTCTGTGTAAGTTTCATCAAATTCCATTTAGTGGTGTAGGAGGAGTCGCACATAAGAAATGGGTATCCTCTTATGTCAATGACAGTCCGTGTTGTTCTATGGGAAACCCCAAATATCATTCCGATCAAAATAATAAATATCTCCTGCACAATGGCACTATGTGACAAGGATTCTGTGTAAGTTTCAACAAATTCCATTCAGTGGTGTAGGAGGAGTTGCACATAAGACATGAGGACCCCCTTAGGTCAATGACAATGTCCATGTTTTTCTATGGGAAACCCCAAATATCGATCCGATCAAAATGTTTAATATCTCCTGCACAATGGCACTATGTGACAAGCATTCTAAGTAAGTTTCATTAAATTCCATTCAGTGGTGTGGAAGGAGTTGCACATAAGAGATAGGGACCCCCTTAGGTCAATGACAAAGTCCATGTTTTTCTATGGGAAACCCCATATATCATTCCGATAAAAATGTTAAATATCTCCTGCACAATGGCACTATGAGACAAAGATTATGTACAAGTTTCATCAAATTCCTTTCAGTGGTGTAGGAGGAGTTGCAAATAATAGATAGTGTGACGGACGGACGGACGGAAGGACGGACACCATGAACACTATATACCCCCCGCTTTTCAAGCGGGGGGTATAACAACAATAAAAAGGCTTTTACCATGTTTCTGGTCTAACAGTTCAAGCTTGACTAAAACATCTGATCTCATCTTTGCAAATCTTGCCCTGGCATCTTGTCGACATCTCAATATCAATCTGAAATACGAACCAAGGTCTGTAGTTTTAATCTGTTAAAAAGTTAATATGTATGTACACAACTTCTTTATATAAAAAGATGCAAAGATTTAAAAAAAACCTAATTTAATGACCAAAACATATCCCTTCTCTACTGACTAATGATCTTTAGGTGATTGAACGTTTGGGCTTTAGTGTAGATACAAGACTTTTGTCTAGTTGCTAGATAATATATTACATCACAAGTTAAATTGATACTGACCTATATTCATAGTTTCCTGTTTCTACCCTGTAAAGAGGTTCCTGTAATGCTGCATAACTGTATTCTTCATCATCCATTTCTTTAACTTTAAGACAATATGCCTACAAATTAAGTTATACTAATAAATACAGTATATAGTTTTTACTTGGAGAAGCCAGAGAGCCTGGTGAAAATCCTTATCAATATAAGACTGTTGTTGAGCACACGCTGCCCACAGTAATGCTGAAACCCACAACCTTGGTGTTCAAAAGCATGTTAGCAAAAGATGCCTGTCTGAACTGCTCAACCATCCAGGAGCCAGTAACTAAAAGCCTATCTTAAGACTCCCTCAATTACCAATTTACGATTATCGTAAGCTAATTTTAAGAATAAACTAAGGGGGTAACTAAAACTGTTCTTTGGTCATTCTTAATGTGAACTTATTTTTTTACTACGACGAACGTAAGAAGGGAAACTTAAGAATGGTATAAATTTATTTCCAGAGCTCCTGTCTTTGTTTTCACGCAAAAAATACACACGATCTTCAATTTTCCCACTACCATCTTCTGTGTTTCCTGCATATTTTAAAACTACATTGGTAAAAAAATTATTTGCACCACAAACACCCTGCACATTAAGTGCATGAAAACCTTTGCTACAGATATACAGTTGTTCATCAACTGATGGTGCCTTTAAAGGGAATCAACGTCCCATCTATTGATCCAAGGACATGAGGCTATTCTTTAATGTCATAAAAGTCAAACATAACGGAATGGCGTTCCACATTTGTGGAAATTGAATATACTGGCCAATGTTTCTAGCAGTGGGTTTAGTAATTCTGTGAACACAGCGTGAAACGGACATTTTGATTACACTGTGAGCATCTCCAATGACATTCAAGTAGCTCCCACTCTCGAAATACCGAAGTGCTGTCAAGACCTGTAATGAAAAAGGAAGTGCCTGACCTGTACTAGTCGTGTCTGTCTAGCAAGGTCGCCGTACAACTATTGACAGAGTTCGTACATGAACCAGAGACTCTTAAGAGCCTGTATCGCTGACCTGATTTTATAGGCAATGAAGATGGCATTTCCCTGATGTTAAAATAAGTCCTGTAATTTTCAATAAACATTAAAGAGGACCATCCAAACAATATTGCTAGAAAGTTTTGTTTCCATTGGTTAATTGGTTTAATAGAGAAGAAGATTTTTTTTTAAATTTGCGCATAGGGTCCTATGTTAAACTAAGTCCTGTGTTGGCAGCCATTTTGAATTTCCAATTGTCATAAAAAACACAAACTTTATATAGGACCCTCCAAACAATATTGCTAGTAAGTTTTTGTTTCCATTGGTTAACAGGTTTTAGAGAAGAAGCCTTTTAAAACTTTTTCCCTTAGGGTCCTATGTTAAACTAAGTCCTGCGGTGGCGGCCATTTTGAATTTCCAGTTGGCATAGAAAACATAAACTTTATAACGGACAATCCAAACAATATTGCCAGTAAGTTATGTTTTGATTGGTTAAACGGTTTCAGAGAAGAAGCCCTTTTAAGCTTTTTTCCCAAAGGGTCCTATGTTAAACTAAGTCTTGCGGGGGCAGCAATATTGGTTTTCCAATCCAAATAAAAAACACTAACTTTGTAAAGGTCCATCAAATGAACATTATGGCCAAGTTTGGTTTCAATTGGCCAAGTGGTTTCAGAGAAGAAGATTAAAATGTAAAAAGTTAACAGAAGACGCCGCCGACAACGACGTCGACGGAGGCAAAGTGATAACAATAGCTCACACGACCCTTTGGGTCAGGTGAGCTAAACATAGCAAAGAAAACCGACAGAGCAACAAGGGCCAAAGGTCAAAGGACAGTTACAAATCCGGATATAGACAAACGCAACACTGAAACCAAAATCACAAAACAGAAAGAGACTAACACGAACCCTAATAAAAGCCATGGGTGCACTCGGGTGCTCCAGACGAGTAGCAGTGCCTCCCTTAATTAGAGACCCGTCTAGTTACTTATTGTCATGTCTAGGGCATGTCATGTATATGCTTTCCCTATTAAGTCTATAGTTTCAAATGATCTCCTTGTCTGTCTTGTAATCCAGTGGATTATTTCGGTCACGAAACCATCAGGGTATATCCTGTTGTCAGTAAACTTGTATATTAATTAACAAGTGTGGACACAGAAAAACGTCTCGCCTGAATTCCGCATCAGTCACGAAAATAAATTTCGTCATAAGCATTACGTAAATAGCATTAATTATGAGCAGCGGCCTGTATACCAATTATTGTCACCATACTGTGCATAGTTACAGAGGAACTGTCCTAATACAAAAACTTTAACGTAGTCGCTGAACCGTTAAATTGAGGTCAGGTGACACCTACCAGACAATCATGTACTAGTCATCAGCAACCTATACACCAAATATTGTCATCCTACCATGCGTAGTTACAGAGGAACTGTCGTAACCCAAAAACTTTAACGTAGTCACTGGACCGTGAAATTGAGGTAAAGGTCAAATGGCACCTACCAGACAATCATGTACTATTCATCAGCAACCTATATACCAAATTTTGTCATCCTACCATGTGTAGTTACAGAGGAACTGTCGTAACCCAAACACTTTAACGTAGTCGCTGGACAGTGAAATTGAGGTCAAGGTCAGGTGACACCTACCAGACAGTCATGTACTAGTCATCAGCAACCTATACACCAAATATTGTCATCCTACCATGCGTAGTTACAGAGGAACTGTCGTAACCCAAAAACTTTAACGTAGTCGCTGGACCGTGAAATTGAGGTCACGGTCAGGTGACACCTACCAGACAGTCATGTACTAGTCATCAGCAACCTATACACCAAATATTGTCATCCTATCATGCGTAGTAACAGAGGAACTGTCGTAACCCAAAAACTTTAACGTAGTCGCTGGACCGTGAAATTGAGGTCAAGGTAAGGTGACAGGTGACTGACTGCCAAGTACTCATCATAAGCTACCTCAGGACCAAATTTGATGGACCTAGGGCTTGGGCTTACAAAGATATGAAGCAAGATGTCAAGTGTTTACGCCGCCGCCGCTGGATTCCCATACATATGTCTCGCCTCCAGCGACTTTCGTCGCAGGCGAGACAAAAATAGTTCTACGTCCATTTTGTTCTGCGTATTCAAATAAAGGTTTCTTGTAAGTTAAATTACTAGAAATCTTATGTTGCTTTTGTTGACATCCATTTCTATTAAACATAATATAATAACCAACATTAATGTAGATGTTTATATTGTAGAACGAATAATTGTACCCTCTCCTTTTTTTTTTTTTTGCGAGGGTACGAATTTAGTCCCATTACTCGCAATGTAGCAGAGCACTTTCATGACCAAAAGAAGTTGCATATACAATCAGACGTAGTCGATCTTGATATCTTTCGACAGTGTCACCATTTGTTCATCGGTTTCGCGTTTAGTTTATCGGCGTTTTTAATAACCCGCTATGCTTTATGTATTGATTGACATTCGTGTCTCTTTTTAATTACGTTTACTGCATGAAAAAAATTGAGTAACCCGAAAATGAATGGCCAGTTGCATCTTGATAATACATATGTAAATTACTGGATTCTTACTACGGAATGGTTGTTAAAGATCGTTTCCCGTTAGTTTTGCAATGTCTTAAGCTTTAATAACGTAAAGAAAAAGAATATTATGTTTGAATTTTGTATAAATAGACCGAAGTTAGAATTTTTTATTTGCTACATTACAAGGAAAAGGACTAAATTCTGCCGTTTATCCGACAAATCACAAAACTAACTTCGGATTATAACAGCAGTCAAATTCTGCCTATTTATATTGTTACATGAATTGGCAGTAAAATGTATTGTTTATTCAAGCAGAATGATTAGAAAATCTCACAACTTGTTTTACATTTCTTATAAACAACAACAGCAGGTTGTCAACAATTTGTTCAAACTGATTTACAATAAAGATTTACACCAAATATTGACTTCTTGTAGAACTAAATGATTATTGATTATATCAATCAATATTTTGGGGGAAATTATTTTTTTTGCTGAAAATAGATTATAAGATTAGAATGGCATTTTATTTACTGGTTAATGATTATTAATAAAAAAAACTTACTAAATATTCAAACTTTACATCAAGATATTTCTTTATTGTAAGTCTAGTATCAGGGACAGCTTTGTTAAGGTAAGTGTTTAAATCTTGTATCATCTGAAATAGATAAAAAAAATGTATTATAATCCAGCAACTAATACTAGTGTCTGCATTTCCTACATCAAATGAAGAATTTGTGTGTAGATGTGTAAATCTAAAGAAAAGAAACTAGTATTTTACAGTTAAAGGTAAACGGCTAAATAAAAATTTCCATATTATTTGGACTAAAACATTGTGCCAAATAGAATAAACAGTTGCTGTTGAAATAGAAATTTGTTACTATAAAAGTAGGTTGATGTACATTCATGAATTCAATAAATCTGACATTGCAATGATACACGTATTTGTGGGGTATCAAATAATCATATATTTTCTTTAACCCTGAAAATGTTGCTCAATATTTTTTTAAGCGCTGTTCCATTAAAATATATATATGAATTCTCATGAAGGAAGATAAAAAAAATTGGAAAATGCAAAATTAAAGCCTACAAAACATTTTGAATTTCAGATGGAATGTATTATGATACCAGAATGAAGATATCTTTTTATCCGTTTAATAGCTTTTACCAATGTCAATAAGGCTTAGGCTACAAGGAGACCATATACAGTCAATTACTGTTATGGTATATTACAATTATGCAGTAATTATACCCCCCGCAAACTTGTTTTAGGGGGTATATAGGAATCACCCTCCCTGTCTGTCCATCGGTCAACATCCCTTGTAAGCGCAACTACTCCTAAACCGCTTGATGAAATTTAATGAAACTTAGCATAAAGGAAGTACATTATATGAAGATGTGCATGAAGGATTTTTATTTACCACTGATATCAATAAGGGGAGATAATTGGACTTGAAAGCGAAGCGTGGGTATTGCTTTGTGAGCGTGCTCACAGTCCACACTTGTTATCACTACTTTAATAGGAATAATCTATACATATATACATATTTTATTGTCTTGTGTGTAAACATATTATAATGGTATCCTTCTTACAGGTTTTGCTGTTTTCAACATTTTAATAGCAAATCTTTCCATGTTACGGTGAGCTTCGCCAAATTTTGAGAAAGCTTCACTTGCTGCAGGCTGAGGTTCTCTAACTCCAATGGCAGAAAATACTTCTCCAAATGCTGAAAAATAAATCAAAACCATAATAAATTTTGTTTAACTGCAATTTATTATTACTGAATACTTTTCGAACCCATTTCTGTAATTCTTGACTTCATAATTCAAATAATGTTCTTGTCATGAAACTCTGGAAACATCAACCTTTTATGGCAAAGAGGTGAATTTGCCTGATCTGATAATATTATGTCTTTATATTGCAAGAAAAACATCTAATTTTGGTGACCACAAATACATGTAAACTCAACATATGAAATACTCGGGTATGTTACTGAAGAGATAAAATTGTAAAATATTGCATTTTTTATCAATTATAAGGCTAGTGTGAAAAGTCAATTGTTTTATGCCAATAGTCTAAATTTCTATACTTTAGGGCTTTGAAGATGCATAGCTTTCTTAATACAACACAAACCTTTATGAGACTGAGATAACTCAAATGTTGTCTTTAACAATGACTTTGTGTGCTCTATTAAACCTTTATACATATCAGCAACTTTTTCCAATTCTTCTAACTTCTTGACTAAACCATCTGTAATGTAAAAAAACAATCTTATGCATAATTCAAAGAAATCAGTTAAAACATAGATTTGCCAATTAAAGCAAAGTTACAAAAGTTTAATGTTTCATGAAACTTTAAATAAATAACTGAAAAATGCAAAACAATGAATTTTCATTAAAATATGTACAAAAGAGTCAAATAAACTTAAGCATGTAACTTATCAATATTATCTCCTGCTTAGTGTTTAAAATTACCATGCTTTACATTTCAATGTACATGTATCATGATGGGTCTACAGATTATGTATTATGTGATATTGTTGTTTTCCTTTCTATCTAATAATGATCATCAGTGTATTTAGCAACAATAATGTAGGTCTTTTGAAATTTATTATTTATCCTGGCTTAGCAACAAAGAGGTCATATTACTAGTAATGGAGCAAAAACATATTGTAGCTATGGTCTGTCAACACTTGAATTGTGAGTTTAAGTCTGGCGTCAGGCAAAGTTCCTAAAATCCAACTTTAATTGAAAAGGATTGCCAGTTTTCCTGACAAAGGCCAGGGGGCCTCACCAGGTATTCTAGCTTCCTCAAAAAACTGGACTTTATGTCAGTGTAAACTTTCCAAATAATAAATGTTATTATTCATACCTAACATTACATGCAATAGATCTACTAAGTCCTAATGCAGCTGCTATGTTGGTACCAGTATTCATACCTACTATAGCATAAAATAGCTCTACTGAGACCTAATGCTCCTGTTAAGTTGGTACCAGTATTCATACCTACCATTACATAGAATAGCTCTACTAAGACCTAATGCTCCTGTTAAGTTTGTACCAGTATTCATACCTACCATTACATAGAATAGCTCTACTGAGACCTAATGCTCCTGTTAAATTGGTACCCGTATTCATACCTACCATTACATAGAATAGCTCTACTGAGACCTAATGCTCCTGTTAAGTTGGTACCAGTATTCATACCTACCATTACATAGAATAGCTCTACTAAGACCTAATGCTCCTGTTAAGTTGGTACCAGTATTCATACCTACCATTACATAGAATAGCTCTACTGAGACCTAATGCATCTGCTAAGATGGTACCAGTATTCATACCTACCATTACATAAAATAGCACTACTGAGACCTAATGCTCCTGTTCAGTTGGTACCAGTATTCATACCTACCATTACATAGAATAGCTCTACTGAGACCTAATGCTCCTGTTAAGTTTGTACCAGTGTTCATACCTACCATTACATAGAATAGCTCTACTAAGACCTAATGCTCCTGTTAAGTTGGTACCAGTATTCATACCTACCATTACATAGAATAGCTCTACTGAGACCTAATGCT
Source organism: Limnoperna fortunei (assembly GCA_944474755.1). NCBI lineage: Eukaryota > Metazoa > Mollusca > Bivalvia > Mytilida > Modiolidae > Limnoperna > Limnoperna fortunei. The sequence goes on along the minus strand of OX104117.1, from coordinate 39,216,754 downwards.
CCTGTTAAGTTTGTACCAGTATTCATACCTACCATTACATAGAATAGCTCTACTGAGACCTAATGCTCCTGTTAAGTTGGTACCAGTATTCATACCTACCATTACATAGAATAGCTCTACTAAGACCTAATGCTCCTGTTAAGTTGGTACCAGTATTCATACCTACCATTACATAGAATAGCTCTACTGAGACCTAATGCATCTGCTGTATTGGTGTTCATTGTTTCTACAACTCTGTGTTTTACTTTCTTTAAAACTGGAATAGAATAAAAAGATGTTCTAGTAATTAATTGTTAGGAAAAAACAACAAAATTAAGAGTATTTCACAAATTTATATCATTCAGTGCTTGAATTACATAAACCAAATTATGTGTATTATGAAATTAGCATGTTTTGTTCCTCTTTTTCTAATCAATTAACACAGTGATAATTTTGCAGTATAATATATAAACACAACAAAATAAACACTATAACTATAAGTTTACAAAATTTTCATGTATATCTTGACAGTCTTGCTAGTGTTTGCATTCATTTGTCTGTTATTTTATTTACTGAAATAGAAAATTTCAATAAATTAAGTACATGCAGTTATTTACATATAGATAACTCTTAGACATTTAATTGAAATGATAAAACTTATAATTTACCGACTACATCTATTGAAAAGACTTTTTGAAAACTGCTGACCTTAGAGCATACTTACTTATATCTAGACTTTTGCCCTGTTTAGGATCTGCATGTAGCTTGTTGTAGATGATAGTTACCTCCTCCTGAAAATAATCATTAGTAACAAAGTGTAACTAGTGTCATTTATTTAAAATTTACAAAAATGTACATGTAGGTTTACAAATCATAAAAGCCACTGAATATTTTTTTTATTTACGATGTTTTACATACTAGTACATGTATATCAAAAAGCACTACAGTGACATCATATCTTTTAATGGTAACCAAATACTTTGAACAATTTTCAGAAAACTTGTCTTATCAAAAGTTAAAGCCAAACAGATTGCCTACAAATATATATATATATATAGTACCTTAATAGACTGAATCATTTTTGCCACTTCTACTTTTGTCTTTCCTTTAACAGACTGTCCACCAACACCAACCAGTTCATCTCCTGAAGCTAATGTTCCTTCTTTAGCAGCTGGTGTATTATCAAATATCTGTACAACATACAGACATGGACAGAGTGGTGCCCCACCTCCAATACTGATACCTATTAAATTTTGTGGATCTTTTTTCAAAACTACACTGCCAGATGTGACAGTCATGCCCCTTAAAAATAAAAAGATTTTAAAATATATTTTTTTTTACTCAAGATACACCTATAAATGAATAAAATGTAGGCAATTCATGAAGGTCGTAATATTAGTTACAAGGACAGCACACCTGTTTGATAAGTAAACTGAGTTAGATTTTGAAAATCATTTTCATACTGCAAACACACTCTCAAGTCATAAACTGGTTATTTAAACATGAAACCAGACTACTCATTACGTACAATAACTGATATCTGTATTTCAACATGATGCATAATGCTTACGTATGTAATATAATCATACTGCCTTTGAATGAGGGTGTTAGGGTAGATTGTCTCATAAAGAAAAAATTATCACACGAGACGAAGTCAATGGTGATTTTTTCCTTCATGTGATCGTCTACCCCAACACATTAGTTAATGGGCCAGATGATTTTTACTGAATGCCTATTATCTAAAACAGAATCATGAACAACCATGAAGATACTGCACTGAAATACATGTTCAAAGGAAAAGACGTGTTGGTCTGTTAGTTCTTTTCCAATAATCATGATAATAATTTACCAATTTTTTGTATTTGTTTTATCTTGGACATGTGTACACAGAATGGAAAAAAAACCAAACGACTTAAGCTGAAGCGGGTCGGCAAATTTCTGTCGGCAGACATCCATAAACTTTGGCTGTAGTGGGTGTTAATTTTTTGTATATCACCCATTGGGACAAAAGCATGTGGAATTGTTAATTGTTGCTATAATGCACAGGCCTAAAATGGGAATCATTGGTCACTGTCCAATAAAAAGACAACATTTTTGCATGAAGTACATGCTAAATAATAATTTTTATTTTAGTTTAAAATGACAACTTCACATGGATGTCATGCACCAACATTAACAGTCTGCATAAAAAAAACACCTCCATCTTTTTAAGCACCTTTATAAACAGGAAAACTTTATTTTCATTGTTTTCTTAACAAACAAAAATTTAGACTTAATACAAGGTAAAGCAAATGAAATGTCTTACATTTTATCCTCTTGGTAATAAAACTGAAGCACACCATCTTCATTTGGATTGTATTCATCCATATCAAATGTTGGTACTAATTCATAGTCATAATCATCCATTGTGTACAGTCATTAATAATTATACAGGTACATCTAGTACACCAGTATAAAGAAGTTGTAGCACATACTTTTGTAATACTTTTCAATAGGCCTGTTATACATGCTAATACAAGTAGCAAGTGTGCATGTGCATGTACAACTTTTAACACTACAGAAAAAAATGCTTCATTGTCAGTTCATGTAAAGACCAACTTGCAAGTATATGAATATTAATAAAAAGTTTTGTAAAATTATGTTATTAGCCCTGCCACGTCTCCACATGTGTTGATATTTAAATCAAGTCATGTGCAGACCTGTCAAGTGTCACGCAACTCGCGTGAGACTCACGCATCTAGTCCACAATTTGGCAGCAAATTTCTTTGATGTTTTTATTTTTTCCTTTGATCTTTCAATTTTTAGGCAAATCTCACGCGAGCAGCTCATCAAAACTTGACAGCCCTGCATGTGATACTATGATAAATGCAATGAACCGTAAAAATACAGTGTTACTATATCTATGCTACCGTGCTAAATAAGGTTGATGGTTGCCCTTTTATTTTCTAAATTAAACTAATTTACATTTTTGTGCGTTTGACATGGTTCATAATATACTGCGGTATATTGTATTAAGATAAAATTAAAGAGACAATATTGATCGATGTCACAGAAATAGCAAAAAAAGAGCCCGGGGTTGCGGGAGTATATAATAGTCTACAGTCATAAAAAAAATGTTGTCAATATCTTACAATTTGTCCTCTTCGAGCTCATATTCCATGCCACCTTGATCATAATACATGTTTTATAGTGCACAGACACGAAAATATTGTGCAGAACAGTAGTTACCGGAAATAAACAATCATAAATTGATGTGGAGACATGCGCAGTAAAGACTTTATTAAAAGTACAAAGATTTTTGGCATTATATGCTCTGTGAGGTATATCAGTATTTTACTTAAGTCCTTAGCTTGGCTAAAGGCTTTTTTAAAGATAATAATCGGTTTGCATGTATCTTGTTTCATAAATGGACACAAAAGTGAAACAATGTTAATTTTATAGTCTATTCTATTTTTCGTTTTTTTTCAAAGGGACAGTCTACATAGTATAGAGACACATAATTATACATGTCTCTAGTATAGACTGTCTTTATTTTTTCTTTATTAAATATCGATTAATGTGTCTGTTTACACGTGCTGTGCGGAATCTAGAAAGTTATTAAAACACAAATATACCATTGACATTCCCTTTAAAATAAAAACGTAATCCCACAATACAATATTTACGACGGGAATACACGTTAACTGACGTTGTTAAAACGTCAAAAATAGCAACTTCTTCTTCTTCTTGAGGTATACAGTATACCATCAGCACTGATGATTACATACTGTCGCATGCGCGGACCAATAATTAAATATATTTACATAAATTTTAAAGAAATTAATTGATCAAGAATATCAAAATTTTGTGAAAAAGAAAATAACAATAAACAAATTTGAAGACGTGATCAAAACCATTTACACGTAGCTAATTTTTTTGACTAGTGAAGTGTACAGAGAACAGCAGGAGTCAGTGTTCTCTGAAGCTGTCAATGGATGGTGCTAAAACGAGTGTAGCCGGGAGTTGGTTCCGCTGCGGTATTGTGTAGTGAAAAAAATGAATGCTGGTATGAAGTTTTTGTTGTGTAGATATGCCTGTAAGTGAGTTGGTGGTTTTACTTGGTTCTTGGGTCTGCCAAAATTAAGACTTCAGAAGGAATAGCAACAAAATGGTAGGTGATTTTGTACATCATTACCGATCTTGTGCGTATTATCGGCGTTGAGAAAGTGGTGGAAGATTAAGAGCGTTGAGCATGTCTGAGACGCTACTGGTGTTATAGTACCTATTACAAATATATCGAGCAGCTCTTCGTTGTATCATTTCAATTTTAGATGAAGCTTCTGATGTATGAGGGTCCCAAACTGAACAAGAATTTTCAAGTTTGGGCTTGACGAAGGCTTGGTATGCCAGTGTTTTGATATGTTGGCTTGATGTTTTGAGGTTTCGTTTTAAAAATCCTAGTGCTTTGTTCCCGTTTGATGTTACTTCATTGATGTGCTTGTCCCATTTTAAGTTAGATTGTACTGTGATGCCTTAATATTTTTGCAGAGGAGACTCGGATTCGCGAATATGATTATGTAAAATGTAATTCTTTTTAAATATGGTCGTTTCTTTTTTGTGACAGAGAGAACCGTCACTTGTCCGGATGGAAGGCCATCAACCACTCTTCTGCCCATCTGGCTGCTGCATCTAAGTCCACTTGGAGTTTATCACAATCACTCTGGGACTGTTATGCAACGTTTGTATAACAATTGTTAAAGACGTTAAATCACGTAAAACATAACGTCAATTCAACATGCTTTTTACGTTACAATAATTATATTCATGCTGTAATTTATTTATATTAAGTGCTTTGATTGGATAAAAACACTTAAATGCGTCTTCCCAGATAATTTATATATCGATATTTCCTCTGAGCGGACCTCTTTCAGTATCCAATGTAAACAAGATGGCGTCCTCCTATCGCATCGTCAGGGAGAGGGGACCATGTTTTTTCTGCCCAAATGATTTCCAATTAAATCGATTGAGATTTCAAATAAAATATAATATAAATACAATTAAGTGTTTCATTTAGTTTTTTTCCTATCAATATCTACAGAACCGCGATTCATTTGGTACTATGTTTTGCATTCCCCTACGCTTTCCGGCCTTGGTACGTTTTGAGGTCTAGATTGGTTTTTGTAACTGTTTTTGCTGTTTTTAAAATCGCAACGATTATTTCACAGAATTATAAGACTTAATTTAGTTTGTGAGGGAGTCGCCGGAGTTTACACATTGATAATTTCCCAAAACCCAGTGTTCGAAGGACTTTATGTCAAGTTTGTGAGGGAGTCGCCGGAGTTTACACATTGATAATTTCCTAAAACTCAGTGTTTAATCCTATAATAAACTTTAACGAACATAATTATTTACAACGTCCCCGTAAAGTTTATTAGCGACTCATTAGTGTTCGATGTTATTAAGAACCCAATGATTTAAAAAAAATGTGTTGGGTTGGGGAAGATGGGAATTGGATATAAATAATTCACAGTATAACACTTATGTTGTAAAATATAAGAATATAGTTTAAATATTTGAAATATTTTAAAATAAATGATATTAAACAATTTTTCTTTCAGTCTGGATTGAGGAGGATGTGAGGGTTTCGGTAGAATAGATACTTTACCTTTTAATAAATTAGTGAATTTCCATAAGAATTTAATTAGCATGTTCCTCCTTAGTCTGTTTTGCTTTAAATTCGAAGTATGTATCTTACAGTGGTTTTTTTGTTCCCTGGCAATTTACGGGTGTGGGGGTGATAAACTTACAAATAAATCGCAAAGGAAATTCAAAATTATAAAAACAAAAATAATTTGGAAAAATAAGTCAGTTTTAGTTTTGCTAGGTAACCGTATACAGTAAACCAATCAGAACATCACCTTCACAGAGTGAATGCCCAAAGATAGTCAACAGTCTGAAGGCTAGAGACACTCAGTCCGGACTATAAAACAAACAGAGCCGGATCATCCTCACAAGTCAGGGTTTCTGTGTCTACATGTGTCAAATGTGGAAACAGAAATCCTGACTTGTGAGGATGGAGCCGGATGGGTGTGCTGATTTCAGCTGTTGAAGCTTTGTGTGCATTCATTTCAGCGATATATTATTTTCATTTTTTAGATAAGTACATTTTATTTTATTTTAAATATAATATATATTAAATTATTAAATTTCCTAATCCAATTTAATTATAAAACTAAAATATAATTTATAAGATAATTGGGATAAAACAAAATTTAACTTAATAAAAATAGATTTATTTTATAGTCTAAATATTTCATCTGCATTTGGCAAATATAAAATCTGTATAAATTTAAAAAGATTAAAGTAAATAAAATAAACGGAAAAAAATTTACGGGAAAATAAAAATAGTTATTACCGGTTTATGTTTCGGATACGAATATTTGTTATATTTTGTAGAAATTTATTGTATGGATTATTATTATTATTATTATTTTATAAAGATTTTCGGCTGTTGAAGTTGTGTCCATCTATTCCAGTTATATATTATTTTCATTTATAGTGGCCGTTCCTCTCGTATCCAAGCTAGACCCCACCATAAGCATACACACCAATAAGGAACACATAGTCTATACAGAGTATGAGGGAGTTCGTCCCTTATATTCAGATCGACAATAAGGGCGAATCTTCGTCACATAGTGCGAGAACCGAAATAAATTTAAGAGCAGAAAATTCAAAATCGCCATTAAAACGCCATAAAATGAGGTGCAACTTTCGTATACAATGAAGAAATTTGCCACGCCATTAAATTTTTCCGAACTAATCAGCACTTTACAAGATCAAAAGTAACTTAAGACGATATATCAAAAGAACTAATACAACCATCAGCTTGTTCCGCAACTTTTTCGCAAACTGGAACTATCACTCCAAAAACCAGAGCACCTCTAGAACAACCGAAAAGACGTCTTAGTGCAAACTTTGGCAAATTTCCATTGTTAGGCCAGCCGAAATCCAATTTCGCCCGAACGGAACCAAATCCGTCCGACATTTCGTTCAAATTACCAGAGACCAAAACATCTACTCCTGCTCAACAATTATAAGCTAATCCAGTCAAAACAACTGAATAATTGCTTCGTATTAAATTACCGCATGAAAGTTCTGGAACAATTCTACGAAATTCACTTGAAACCAAAAACGACAAACCTTTTCGCATGATTCTATAAATACAGGAGATGTAACAAATTCCGATGCTCAAAGTGACAATAGCAATATTATTAAAGGCAGATATCGTTGTAAAATCAAAAGACAATAGTACTAATTTAAATAGATCATTATTTAATTCTGTTAACATGTCTTCAGTTTTAAAATTTGAAACATTTCAAGGTAATAGTTCACAAAATGTAAATGAATGGTTGTCAAAATTTACACAATGGTGTCAATTTAATGAATCATCTGATGATAAGAGGACAAGTTTTTCTTCATTTAGAAGGTCATGCAAAAATATGGTATGACAGATATCCGAAAGGATCAAGGAAAACTATGCCGCATTAATTGAAGCATTCAAATTAAGATTTCAACGTCATTCTACAATGTTAGATTTATCAATCTTACAATGCATGCAAGAAAAGGGGGAATCTGTTAATAGCTACATAAGAAAATAATTGATCAAGAATATCAAAATTTTGTGAAAAAGAAAAGAACAATAAACAAATTTGAAGACGTGAATAAAACTATTTACATGTAGCTAATTTTTTTGACTAGTGAAGTGTACAGAGAACAGCAGGAGTCAGTGTTCTCTGAAGCTGTCAATGGATGGTGCTAAAACGAGTGCAGCCGGGAGTTGGTTCCGCTGCGGTATTGTGTAGGGAAAAAATGAATGCTGGTATGAAGTTTTTGTTGTGTAGATATGCCTGTAAGTGAGTTGGTGGTTTTTCCTGGTTCTTGAGTCTGCCAAATTTAAGACTTCAGAAGGAATAGCAACAAAATGGTAGGTGATTTTGTACATCATTACCGATCTTGTGCGTAATCGGCGTTGAGAAAGTGGTGGAAGATTATGAGCGTTGAACATGTCTGAGACGCTACTGGTGTTATAGTACCTATTACAAATATATCGAGCAGCTCTTCGTTGTATCATTTCAATTTTAGATGAAGCTTCTGATGTATGAGGGTCCCAAACTGAACAAGAATTTTCAAGTTTGGGCCTGACGAATGCTTGGTATGCCAGTGTTTTGATATGTTGGCTTGATGTTGTGAGGTTTCGTTTTAAAAATCCTAGTGCTTTGTTCCCGTTTGATGTTACTTCATTGATGTGCTTGTCCCATTTTAAGTTAGATTGTACTGTGATGCCTTAATATTTTGCAGAGGAGACTGATTCGAGAATATGATTATGTAAAATGTAATTCTTTTTAAATGGTCGTTTCTTTTTTGTGACAGAGAGAACCGTCACTTGTCCGGATGGAAGGCCATCAACCACTCTTCTGCCCATCTGGCTGCTGCATCTAAGTCCACTTGGAGTTTATCACAATCACTCTGGGACTGTTATGCAACGTTTGTATGACAATTGTTAAAGATGTTAAATCACAGAAAACATAACGTTAATTCAACATGCTTTTTACGTTACAATAATTCTATTCATGCTGTAATTTATTTATATTAAGTGCTTTGATTGGATAAAAACACTTAAATGACGTCTTCCAAGAAAATTTATATATCGATATTTCCTCTGAGCGGACCTCTTTCAGTATCCAATGTAAACAAGATGGCGTCCTCCTATTGCATCGTCAGGGAGAGGGGACCATGTTTTCTCTGCCCCAATGATTTCCAATTAAATCGATGGAGATTTCAAATATAATATAATATAAATACAATTAAATGTTTCATTTAGTTTTTTTTCCTATCAATATCTACAGAACCGCGATTCATTTGGTACTATGTTTTGCATACCCCTACGCTTTCCGGCCTTGGTACGTTTTGAGGTCTAGATTGGTTTTTGTAACTGTTTTTGCTGTTTTTAAAATCGCAACGATTATTTCACAGAATTATAAGGCTTAATTTAGTTTGTGAGGGAGTCGCCGGAGTTTACACATTGATAATTTCCCAAAACCCAGTGTTCGAAGGACTTTATATATAATGTCAAGTTTGTGAGGGAGTCGCCGGAGTTTACACATTGATAATTTCCTAAAACCCAGTGTTTAATCCTATAATAAACTTTAACGAACATAATTATTTACAACGTCCCCGTAACGTTTATTAGCGACTCATTAGTGTTCGATGTTATTAAGAACCCAATGATTTAAAAAAAAATGTGTTGGGTTGGGGAAGATGGGAATTGGATATAAATAATTCGCAGTATAACACGTATGTTGTAAAATATAAGAATATAGTTTAAATATTTGAAATATTTTAAAATAAATGATATTAAACAATTTTTCTTTCAGTCTGGATTGAGGAGGATGTGAGGGTTTCGGTAGAATAGATACTTTACCTTTTAATAAATTAGTGAATTTCCATAAGAATTTAATTAGCATGTTTCTCCTTAGTCTGTTTTGTTTTAAATTCGAAGTATGTATCTTACAGTGGTTTTTTTGTTCCCTGGCAATTTACGGGTGTGGGGGTGATAAACTTACAAATAAATCGCAAAGGAAATTCAAAATTATAAAAACAAAAATAATTTGGAAAAATAAGTCAGTTTTAGTTTTGCTAGGTAACCGTATACAGTAAACCAATCAGAACCTCACCTTCACAGAGTGAATGCCCAAAGATAGTCAACAGTCTGAAGGCTAGAGACACTCAGTCCGGACTATAAAACAAACAGAGCCGGATCATCCTCACAAGTCAGGGTTTCTGTGTCTACATGTGTCCAATGTGGAAACAGAGAATCCTGACTTGTGAGGATGGAGCCGGATGGGTGTGCTGATTTCAGCTGTTGAAGCTTTGTGTGCATTCATTTCAGCGATATATTATTTTCATTTATAGGTAAGTACATTTTATTTTATTTTAAACATAATATATATTAAATTATTAAATTTCCTACTCCAATTTAATTATAAATCAAAAATATAATTTATAAGATAATTGGGATAAAACAAAATTTAACTTAATACAAATAGATTTATTTTATAGTCTAAATATTTCATCTGCATTTGGCAAATATAAAATCTGTATAAATTTCAAAAGTTTACACTAAATAAAATAAACGGAATAAAAATTTACGGAAAATAAAAATAGTTATTTAGCGGTTTTTGTTTCGGATACGAATATTTGTTATATTTTGTAGAAATTTATTGTATGGATTATTATTATTATTATTTTATAAAGATTTTCGGCTGTTGACGTTCTTTGTCCATCCATTCCAGTGATATATTATTTTCATTTATAGTGGCCGTTCCTCTCGTATCCAAGCTAGATCCCATCATAAGCATTCACACCAATAAGGAACCCATAGTCTATACAGAGTATGAGGGAGTTCGTCCCTTATATTCAGATCGACAATAAGGGCGAATTTTCGTCACATAGTGCGAGAACCGAACTAAATTTAAGAGCAGAAAATTCAAAATCGCCATTAAAACGCCATAAAATGAGGTGCAACTTTCGTATACAATAAAGAAAGTGGCCACGCCATTAAATTTTTCCGAACTAATCAGCACTTTACAAGATCAAAAGTAACTTAAGACGATATATCAAAAGAACTAATACAACCATCAGCTTGTTCCGCAACTTTTTCGCAAACTGGAACTATCACTCCAAAACCCAGAGCACGTCTAGAACAACCGAAAAGACGTCTTAGTGCAAACTTTGGCAAATTTGATTGTTAGGAATCCAATTTCGCCGCAACGGAACCAAATCCGTCCGACATTTCGTTCAAATTACCAGAGACCAAAACATCTACTCCTGCTAAACAATTATAAGCTAATCCAGTCAAAACAACTGAATAATTGCTTCGTATTAAATTACCGCATGAAAGTTCTGGAACAATTCTACGAATTCACTTGAAACCGAAGACGAACAAACCTTTTCGCATGATTCTATAAATACAGGAGATGTTACAAATTCCGATGCTCGAAGTGACAATAGCAATATTATCAAAGGCAGATATCGTTGTAAAATCAAAAGACAATAGTACTAATTTAAATAGATCATTATTTAATTCTGTTAACATGTCTTCAGTTTTAAAATTAGAAACATTTCAAGGTAATAGTTCACAAAATGTAAATGAATGGTTGTCAAAATTTACACAATGGTGTCAATTTAATGAATCATCTGATGACAAGAGGGCAAGTTTTTCTTCATTTAGAAGGGCATGCAAAAATATGGTATGACATATCCGAAAGGATCAAGGAAAACTATGCCGCATTAATTGAAGCATTCAAATTAAGATTTCAACGTCATTCTACAATGTTAGATTTATCAATCTTACAACGCATGCAAGAAAAAAAGGGGAATCTGTTAAATAGCCACTTAAGAAAATAATTGATCAAGAATATCAAAATTTTGTGAAAAAGAAAAGAACAATAAACAAATTTGAAGACGTGATTAAAACTATTTATATGTAGCTAATTTTTTGACTAGTGAAGTGTACAGGAACAGCAGGAGTCAGTGTTCTCTGAAGCTGTCAATGGATTGTGCCAAAACGAGTGTTTTATCATCAGGGAGAGGGGATCATGTTTTCTCTGCCCCAATGATTTCCAATTACATCGATTGAAATTTCAAATAAAATATTATATAAATACAATTTAGTGTTTCATTTAGTTTTTTTCCTATCAATATCTACAGAACCGCGATTCATTTGGTACTATGTTTTTCATACCCCTACGCTTTCCGGCCTAGGTACGTTTCGAGGTCTAGATGGGTTTTTTGTAACGGTATTTGCTGTTTTTAAAATCGCAACGATTATTTCACAGAATTATAAGGCTTAAACACTGGGTTTTAGGAAATTATCAATGTGTAAACTCCCGCGACTCCCTCACAAACGTGACATAAGTGTAATAATCTTCTAGAATTATATATTATTTTTTCGTTTATGCTGTATCGTCATGTTTGTCGATCCGATACTTAATAAGCTAACTGGTTGGTACATTCTTTAGACTTTTATATAATATTTTGAACTACCTGTATTGTGTATTTACACGATCCCACTAGACTTATATTATTCCATCGCCAAATGAAAAAATACTTTAAGCATTTTAGTAGTCTTAAGTAGACGAAACGCGCGTCTGGCGTAATGAATTTGTCACCTTGGTAATATTGAATACATCTTGTTGAAATATTTGAGCAAAGCCAAGTAACAGCAAGGCACGTCCGCGGGTGGCGGACTGGGAAGCAACTATTTTGGGTGAAGTGGAATGAGAAAGTTTAAGATCAATATGTTATGACTTGTTCACGTCATTTATTTATATTGACATTCAATGACTAAGGCCATTCGTTGGTCAGTCTTTGTCTAAATTGTTGACAAGAAACACCGTCATTTGTATCGTTATATATAATATAAGTCTAGTGGGACAGTGTCACAACGGTGTGAGTTCGAATCCCGCTGAGGGTAAACAAAAATTTGACAGTGTTAAAAATCTAATTCAAACAGTGTTGGGCTTAATTTGTAGAAGTATATATAAAAATTTGATATTAACCCTGTATTTCTGATGTTTCAGAAATCCGCTGGATAGATATATTATATGGTTGTCACAATACTTAAACGTTTGTATATATATTTAGAGATTATCATAAATTTTAATAAATTCGCAATCAAATCCTTATATTTTCTGGAATGGAAATCATCTGTCACTTTCAGGAACACACAACCAAACTAAATGAAAATATCGCAGTCGCGAAGACCTTCCAGGACTAATTAATTACGGACAAAATTGTATGAATCTCTCTGATTTCGATTTAAAAGCATTCAACTTACTGAGAATAAATGACAATTTGCATTTCATTTTAGCCATGTGGTCAAGAACAACAGTAGCGAGCATGGTCGAAGTAGCTGCTTTTTTGAAAATTGAAACTTCAGTATTAGAACAACATTCCACCTCTCAACGTCAAACCAGATACTATTACATTCCATTGATTCACAGATTATTAACGCGGGGTTATTAAGACATTGCAAAAAAAAAATATTGTAGTCAAACTTCCATTACATTTCGGACATGATTTTACTATTTCTTATAGAAAATTAAAAAAATGTACAGAGATAACAAACATTTAGAAGAGTGGGTGGAAAAGAAAAACATGAGCAAATTGTGTGTGCCAAGAGCGCATTAAAATGAGACGTATTCATAAATGGGGGACGATGACGACGATCCTGACTTCCCCAATCGCTCATTGAAATTCAAGTTTATAAATACTTTGTGAATATGTTAAGTTATATATATATTTTATTTTCATACATTTTAAAATTGACAATATTTAAGCACGTGAGAAACCTTTATTCATAAGTAACTTGTAAGAGGAAAAAAATTGAAGAATGTGTCCATGGGACACGGATGCCCCCGCTAAAGTAAGTCCCAAACAGGAAGTAGTTGTCCGACAGGTCTGAAAGTCGCTTAGGACATACAACTTGTGATACTGAACAATCCTGCAAAATTTCAAATTGTTCTCATGTACGGTTTCTGAGAAAAGCTTGACGGAAATTTGTACATACAGACGGACGTATTTACGTACAAATGAAGTCCCAAACAGGAAGTAGTTGTCCGACAGGTCTGAAATTCGCTTAGGACGTACAACTTGTGATACTGAACCACCCTGCCAAATTTAAAATTGTTCTCATGTACGGTTTCTGAGAAAAGCTTGACGGAAATTTGTTCGGACGTACGGACGGGCGGACGGACGGACATAAGTAAAACTTAATGCCCCCCGACATGTCGTCGCGGGGGCATAAAAAAAATCAGAATTTGAATATTTGCCATGAGGAATTAATTATTGCGAATCAACATCAATTAGGAGATAAATGTTGTACAATCAGACAATAACATTTGCGTCGATATAACAACGTTTGATGCGGGAACGTATATGAGAAACATTGAAAGTGCCATATCAAATTCATGTGAACGTTCATACATAGTTATGTCATGTATGTGGAAATTAAGGAAAACGAAATAGTGCGATTGCTATGTATTTTAAAATTGTATATAAATGCGAATGAAAGAAATTTATCTCCGATAGTGCAGTTGGATTAATGTTGGATTACATATGTCATTCTGTGTTTATATGATCTATTATTTGTTATTTCTTATTAATAACTAATTAAAATGTCTGTTTATCATTTAATTAACATCAACATAAAAAAAGAAAAACAAGAAAACATATATGTATAGTTACATTGTGTATATCATTGTACACCTGCAAATTCTTGTTGTGTAATAATTTGACAAAAAAATCTCTGAGATATATTCAACCAAAACCAAATAATACAAAAGACAATTACATTGATGTCTATAAAGTAAACTAGATGAATCATGGTTATACATATTGGATTATAACAATCAGAATATGCAGGTAAAAAAAATGTCACTATCATTATCTTCCTATTTATATTTATTCATATTGTTGACTGTTTGATTATGTATTTGATTATGTATTAATGAAATATTATGATAGATGTACTTGATTAATGATTACCTTTTAAATTAATTCAATATAGGACAAGCTAAGAAAAGTAAGACAACCAAAACTAAACTAAACAGGGAGGATTGTTATGATGTAATTTAAACTAAATTTTGTAATAATATAAAAAAAATAAAACATCGTAAATCTTGAGAAAAATAACGAGTTACATCTATAAATTATCAACGATGAATAAGATCTTGATATAGGTAATCTGAAAAACTAGGAAAGTCGTTAGCACCAGGTTAAATGTCTCGAAAGTAGGACAAACTTTTTACGCCACGTTAGGACTTGAGACAAAATTCAATACCTACAAACAACCAATCAGATTCAAAAGAATAAAAAAAAGTTGCGTATGTACAACACATTAAATACATAATTAATGAAAAATATGTTATATAACCACTAGCTAGTTTATTATGAAACATTTCATATATTAAATAAACTAACAAATAAATCGCAAAGGCAATTCATTTATAACAAGAATATTTTGGAAAAATAAGTAAAGTTTTAGTTTCGCTAGGTACACAGTAAACCAATCAGAACCTCATCTTTACAGGGTTCATTCTACCTATGCCAACATTTTAAATATTTGGTTTAAAAAGGTAACAAAATGTTGGCATACATTGAAATGTTGTATAAACATTTTAATCCCTCCTATAAACAATTCGTTAATTAGTGTTACAGGGTTTTATAGGTAAAATCCATTTTAAGGGTTTTGTTTTATAATAATAAACATATTTTTTTATTTCAATATTTTTTGGTCTTGTAAATTTTTGCTATCTCAAATAAAGATTAGATAAAAACAGTATATTTATACATACTTTTATTAAATTTCATAAATAACAGATACAATATAAATTGAAATGTCAATACCCTAACCAAGATGCAACAAGAAGGAGGCAGCATCAGCAAATTCTTCTACTGAAACTTAACCATCGTGTAGCCGCTGTTTTAGTTCACCTAGTCTTTATTCGATGTGTACGTACTTTCCCTTTCTGTGTGTAAATAGTAAATAGTGGGAACTGGAGTAGTCTCTTTTCAGCAGCGTTTGCGAATAGTCTGTATAATTTATGAACATTTAGCTGTCATGGTTATGATTAATTTGTAGTTTAGTTAGAATATTCATAGTATTTATAGTAGTGGTACAGTTGCGGGTACAACATATGCAATATGTTCACTCGTTTTGTTCAGTCTTCACTCTGAACCTTTACCTATTGTGGACTAGGGTCTGGTTCCCTAGTCTGTTTGTAAGACACTGAATGTCTAACAGTGCATTAGCCATAATTTCGACAACTAATAAAATCCTTTAGAATCAGCAGTATTTATACAAATTTCGAGTGAAAAGTGTTCACTTTGTATACTTGAAATTTAATAATAATTGAGTATTCTCATTAACTCATACAATAATTTTGCATGTGATTTAACTATAATTAATAGTTTAATTACTGTCAAAACACCTATTGTATTCTGCATGTTGGCATTCCTTGAATAGAAATTTTTTTAATGTTGACATTTATTACGGGACTAGGACAGCACCAACACATTCACTCTACACATGCCCATCTCTTTTTACCCAGATTTACAGCATCCACATCTAGCCTGAATGAACTATGTATCCACTGTTAGTAGACCAGGAAAGAGCGAACAGACGTACGTACAGAAGATTTTCCCGCCTACTGTAAACATCAATGACTGACAACAACTTACAGTTCTCCCTAACTACAGTGTACATGGACACAATGGTATTCGTAATGTCTTCCAGGGTATAAATGTAAGAGGTTTTTTCTTCCACTACACCCAGTGTATTAGGCGCAAGGCAGTCAACAACACCATCGACCTCTTGGAATATGTGGATGCCGTGTCACAGCTACTACATCTTGGATAAAAACTAAATAGACATTACGTGTATTTTTATTTTGTTATATCTTGCTACAATGAAAGTATTTATAATGTTAAAATAAAAATAATGTCGTATATTGAGTTATTTTTTTTTTAATAATATACAATAATTACTATACAAATACTACTCAATATATACCAGTAAAATATTACAATTTTACCTTTACAGTCAATTAAGTACCCTGTATGGGGGACCCCTTAATCCTCACTAATGAGCGCCTACAATGTTCTTTGATCTTTCAAAATGTTGGCATTCCGGCACACAGCCTTGAAGACACCCCTTACAGAATGGATGCCTAAAGATTGTCAACAGTCTGAAGACCAGAGACACTCATTCCGGACTATAAAACAAACAGAGCCGGATGGGTGTGCTGATTTTCAGGTGTTGAAGCTTGTGTGCATTCATATTATTTTAATTTATTTGTGGGTACATTTTATTTTATTTTATTTTAAACATAATATATATTAAATAATTTTATTTTCTGCTCCAATTTAATTATCAAACTTAAATATAATTTATAAGATTATTGGGATAAAACAAAAATTTAACTATAAATATATTTCTTTGATAGTTTAAATATTTCAGATGTATTTGGCAAATATTAAATCTGTATAAATTTAAAACGATAAACTAAAGAAATTAAATGGAATAAAAATTTACGGGAAAATAAAAATAGTTATTCTGAGGTTTATGTTTCGGATACGAATATTTGTTATATTTTGTTAAAATTTATTGTATGGAATATTATTATTATTTACTAAAGATTTTCGGCTGTTGAAGTTTTGTGTCCATCCATTTCAGTTTTATATTATTTTCATTTATAGTGGCCGTACCTCTCGTATCCAAGCTAGACCCCACCATAAGCATACACACCAATAAAGAACACATAGTCTATACAAACAGAGGCTGACGGATTCGTCCCTTATATTCAGATCGACAAAAATGTCGAACAACCCTCAATCCTTGTCAGTTTAGTTTTATATTCGAGCACACTCTGCCCGTCGTATGGCGCGAACCCGCAACCGCAGTGTTTATTTATTTATTTAATTTATTTGTAGGTGCTAGAATCCAGACAGCAATTAATACAGTTGTAACTGTATTGCAGAACTCTGCAAAACTTAAAATTTTTACAAAATTTGTCTTTTCTTGACGTTTAATGTATTGATTGTTTATTAAAAAATTCTTTAAGATTTGATGTCATATATATCTGCGTTATGATTAAACGGATTTTTTTTTTTAAATTTTGCTCTCTCTGCAACACTTATTGTTATTTACTTGCTTTGTGTATTGGCTGTAAGCAGTTGTTATACCCCTCGCAAACTTGTTTGGGAGTATATAGGAATCACCCTGTCTGTCTGTCTGTCTGTCCGTCTGTCGACACCCCTTGTAAGCGCAACTTCTTCTAAACCGCTTGATGATATTTAATGAAACTTAACATGAAGGAAGTACATTATATGTAGATGTGCATTAAGGATTTTTATTGACCTTGGATATCACTAAGGGGAGATAATTGGACTTGAAAGCGAAGCGGGGGTATCCCTAACAGTCCACACTTGTTGAACATGTTTAATATGTTTTGACTGTTTGTGTTTTAATTAATGTAGCTGTATTTATGTCTGTATGTATAAATGTCTTAAACCAATTAATGTATGTGTGTATTTGTTTATATATTCTTTGTGTCCTCTTGTACACATGTGTGTCTTAGGCTTAATAAAATGTTTTTTCTTGTATAAATATATTAACAATAAAAAAACAGGAAACTACATTTATTTTTCTATTTTAATAATACAAGTAATTGTTATCTCTTTCCTTTGAATGGTCTATTTTATTTCACCGTAATATGTATTTTGTGGAGCCTGCAGCTGATCTTTGCGTGTCATAAAGAAAGTTTTATGTAGCTTCATATATGTTCTTTGAGTTCTTTAAATGTTCACCAGTTGGTATCTCTTGCATTTGTTTTATGTTGACTATTAGAGATGAATTTTTGTGTTAATAATTCGATGCGGTTATGATTATATTTCTTTCGAAGGAAAAAACGTAACAGTAGTTTTCAGGCAGAGATTTTTTTCTTATATACAACAATTGCTTGTTTTAGTTACGTTAGACAAACGTCTGTGGAACGTGTTGTGTATTATTTGTAATGTTGTGATAACGTCTACAGAACGTCTTCGTCAAAATCATACGTAGTCTAAATGTCAGGTGTACATCACGAATTTTTCGTAACGTTTGGTGAATGTCTGTTAAACGTCGTTACAAAAAACGTTAAGGCGACGTTAAGAAAACTATCAATTTTTTCGTAAAAACAACGTTATATAGTAACGTTACTGCAACCAAAAACTTACATTTCAACGACGTTTCTACCACGTAATATTGTTTTGCTGGGATCGTATCTTATTTAAATGTTTCTCCGCGTATGGAAGGTGGTGGATGGACGGACTCAAGGTCGTGGCCTTGGATGCACGTGCAACCCATTTGTTTGAAAACAAACAACAAAAAAGCCTGACTTCAAGAAAAGGATCCATCAGATTTCATGACTTAAACAGCTTAAATTACAAAATGTCTTGATCTGCCGGGACCTTAAGCGGTCCCCAAAACCACCTGGCAACAGCCAACCGCTAAATCCCGACTACTGCCAAGCGACTAATATGCATTCTGATAAATTTTTGGCGAATATAACACACGAATAAGAACTTGATGGCATTGGTTTAGTAAACGAATAAATGAGAGCCAATGGGTATTTGGAAATTCGACTTTCAACAAGCCTGGAGAGGGATAGGTTCCATCATCATGCTGTATTCGTCATTGATGACAGCCATTGTAAATTCCATATCTGACCGCTCGTTGTTCTGCATAAGCCGCGCCTTTCGTTTAGAGTGGAGATGCTACGTATGCGGCGGTTGCAACAAGGAAAACGATTGAGATTGACTCGCAAGATAGGAGTATTGACATGACGTGAATAGATACCACTAAGGCCTCTGTAAAGTAACATTAACGCATGAATGTCTCAATTGTTTTTCAGTTGTACAGATGACAAACACGAACAGGGTGTTGAGTTTCTTATTCACCACGACATCCTGGAAACTGTATAGGGGTACCGATCATTATCCAGCCTATTTATCTGTCTTTCGGCAACCCATTTCAACATTACATCCAAAGAGGTCTATAATCCAACAACAGAACATAAAGATTGTGGTGCAAGAAATATGGAAGGTCTGAGGATGCTATGAAAACTGGGAAGGCATATGTGGGCGTTACTGGAATGTCAAATAAATGACTTTTGGAATTTGCCAGCACCTCTGAATAACACATTTGTTCTACAAAAGGCATACACAATATAGGCATTCCGAATGGAGAACACAACAAATTGATTACAATCATGTTCTAAAGAACGTGGTCAAGACGAGAAACATGGAGAAGTAATCACGAGTTAGTGACGATGACCTCTCCTCTCCACCTAAGAAAGGTAAGTAGCTATATATAAGTGAATTTAATGTATTCAGCATTAAATTCCTTTATCGAAGGAAGACTGACTAGTATAGTTGTTGGCTGTTGTTGCTTTCGCTCAACATGATTGGTGATTGGTTAAACCTGTCTTAAAATAGAAAAGCCAAATCGAGGTTCGGTCTTTTTGAAAATCGTCTGCAAGGAGGTGACAGGAAAAATGTCGGTTTGGCAATCTAAATTTTTTAATCCTTATTAATCTTCCATTCAACAACACTTCTTTGGAAGAAAAATTTGTTTAATGATCTTCCAAACCCAGAAATCTCAAAAATTGTTATTTGGTTTCAGGATGGTTTAACAATTTCTTAAATTTTATCACATCTGGGATCCGAAGCATCCACGGGAAGCATCATGGAGCTCCCGACATTTTATCAATATCTTGTAATTCTAGTTTCATATTTCCTCTAAACAATAATAATAATAATGTTATGTTATGGACATATTAATACGAGTAAAGCATTTATATTTAAATAAAAATAGGAATAAAGCCCTGCTTCCCTCCTATCACGGTCACAGCTTTTTTTTTTACAGTAAACCAATTGATAAAAGTGGTAAACTTCTTGAATACGTGTCAAGAATCTGGATTAAAAATACTAAATGGTAGAACAATTGGAGATTTATTAGGAAAATACACTTTTGTGTTACATATTATGGATGTAGTGTTGTGGATTACATTATTGTTTCTAATGATAAAATTTTGCTTATTTTACTGTACATGATTTCACTTCTTTATGAAACCATTGTATGTTATTTGTTCATTGTTAACAAATTTTCATGTAAAGAGCAGCTTTCAAAATTCATTGGAACCACTTCCATGTAAATTTATATCGACAAAAGAATCAGTCTAACTGTATTCCCAGAATATAAATAGCATTGAAAGTAAACAAAAACTTGATAAATTTATGACAACTAAATTTAATGACATTTCCTGATTCCTTAACCACAATTTTACAAGAAAATGCCAAAAAAATCAGCTTAAATTGTTAAACCCCCTAGCAACATTACAAAAAAAAAATAAATAAAATTAAAAAAAAAATAAATAAAATAAAACTAGACACTGGTTCTCAGATTCATGTAAAGATCTCAGGAACACAAAAAAAAAAAAAAAAAAAAAAAAGTAAAAATTATGAAAAACTTGTAAATAAATTTCCTGGAAAAGATTAATATAGGAAAAATTCTATTCATTTAGATCAAAATATAGACATCTTTGCAAATTTGAAGAAAAGTCATAAAAACTAAATTTGTTCTGAATTAAGAAACAACTGTGCTAAGATCCAAATGTATTTTGGCACATGATAAATAAACTTGAAAGGGAATCAGCTGGTCAAATTGAAGACACTGATATTCTAAAGGAAGAATTCATATCATTTTACAAAAAACTAAATAAAGCTGACACTGCATATAGTAATAAACAACAAAATACCACTCAGGAATTTGAGACCCTAAAATCAAATATTAACTTCTCAGTCTCAGGTGAGTCTAACAATGAAATCACCTGTGAGGAGATGATAAAAGCAATTAAATTACTTAAAAATGGTAAAAGTGCATCATCAGACCTCATCTCTAATGAAATGCTGAAGAATAGTACCACAGCATTAATTAAACCACTCTGTAAACTTTTTAATTTTGCACATGGTATCTTCCCTAAATCTTGGAATGAAAACTATTTAGTTTTATTACATAAAAAAAAAAGGTAATAGATTTGACCCTAATAATTATAGGGGAATATCTATCAGCTCAAACTTAGGAAAATTATTTAATAAGATTATATACAATCGACTTTTGGAATTTGAATAATCACTTTCTAATAAGTAAGAACCAAATAGGATTTAAAGAGAAGTGCAGGCTTTCTGATCACATTTTTACTCCAAAAACTATCACAGATAACTATAAAATGAAAAATCAAAGTGTTTGCAGCCTTCACTGACCTAAGAAAAGTCTTTGACACAGTGTGGAGAATTGGTTTTTATTTATAAACTGCTAAAACATAACACTCCTAATGAAATACTTAAAATTATATACTCCACGTATACTGATACTATGAAAAATTAAATTTTCAAATGATCTAAGTGAGCCATTAATATCTGAAAGAGGTGTTAAACAAGGTGATGTTTGGAGTCCTCTTCTCCTTAACTTTTTTATAGATGATATAACAAAAAAACTGGAAAACAACATATATTACCCAGTGGTCTTGGGTGGTATTAGAGTAAGCATTCTTCTTTATGCTGATGATATTTTACTAATATCTCGAAGGAAGGGTTGCAAAACTGTCTCATTGCCATGCAGGAATACTGTTCAATATGGCATTTACATGTAAATACTGATAAATCCAAAGTAGTAGTATTTAATTTGAATGGTAAAACCCTTTTAAACCAATTAAAAAGTAATAATTTATATATCTAGAAACAGTATCTCAGTACTGTTATCTAGGCATTTTAATAAAATGTAATAGCAACTTTATTCTAGCTATTAACACGTTGATGGAAAAAGCCAAAGAGCATATTTTGAAAATTAAAAAGCTAATTGGATTAAATAACCCTTGCAAATTATTAGTAAAACTCTTTGATACACTAATTTTACCCATTATCACATACTGCAGTTAAATATGGAGTATTTTCTCCAACTTATTACATCTTAATTTATAAAAGAAATTCTAGGTGTACATTGCTAATGATGCATGTCGAACTGAACTATGTCGACTTCCCTTAAAAAGTAAAATTCTGTACTCAAGCATCAAATATCTAGAATATATTATAGACTCAGACAATTCTTTAGTAAAAACTATTTTTGAAAATTCTGTTCACTCAACCAATTGGTTTATCAAACTGAAAACAGTATTAAATAATTTAGGTTTTTCCTTTCTAAATCATGATTTAAGCTCACTTAAACAATACTTAAATCAAATAAAATTAGATTAAATGATCAAAATCTCCAAAATCAAAATACACTTATAGACACATCTCCAAAACTAGAATTTTTTCAAAATTTTTGTTTTTAAATAGGATGCAGACCTCGCTATTTAGATATCTTAAAGAAAGCTAAAAACAGGGCTGCTCTTTGTAAAATTCGTTTCAGTGCTCAAAATCTAATGATAGGAAAGTGAAGATACCAAAAACTAAATAGAAAAGATGGAAACTGTCTGGTTTACAGTGCCGTAGAAATTGAAAATGAAGAACACTTTCTGTTGCATTGCAAACATTATAAGCTGATAAGAAGTACATTTCTTAAGAAAATCAAAAGTTTAATCCCAAATCTTTTAACAAATCCCTATTGTGTTTTTTGTTGAATAGCAAATCTGAATTTTGTCTAAAACTTACTGCTACATTTATTTTAGAATGCTTTGAATTAGGAGGGGGTTGTATCATGTAAAACGTAATTTTAATTGGTTATATCATCTGTATACTATATAATATAATATAATAATAAATACAATTAATGTAAAGAATTGTATTACATTTGTATAACACACTTTGTATTGATCCTTTAAATTGTTGTGCCTTAACATGTACTGTACCATGAGTTTGTGCTAGTAAATATTTGTATTCGTATTTGTATTTTGTCCACATTTTCTTTTAAAATATATTATTGTTCTGTATTCACAGGAATGAATACACCTTAATTTTCTGCAACCATTTATGTTAATAAAGGTACCAGTCATACCGGACCCACCTTAACTAAGACTGGTTACAAAATTTATTGAACTACCGGCATCAGTTTCATTTTACATTTCTTTTATGGTAACCATTGTTTTTGCAACAATATGATATGGCCAGTTAAAATAAATGAATTGCATGCATCTCTGGCAATTTTTATTATCAAAATAATTTAACATCTTATTTCTTGGCACACGCCAGCTAAGCGTCCATAGTTCTGCGTTTTAGAGGCCCAGACTTGATCCAACACGCAGCGGGCACCGGACTACCTGTTTAATTCAGAGACTAATTTCACATTGGTATGGCAACACATTCCGCCGTGGAAATAATTGTCAACTGAAGATATAAAATCTCTTGGAATGCAGAAATCTAATGTTTTTTCAAAATTAATATTAGAATCCCTTCATGTAACTAAATTTTAACTGTTTACACATAATTTACACTTTATATCTTTATAAATGTTTGTTGCTTTTAATTCTAGTATATACATGCATATTAGCAAAACACTACAGATTCCGAATGCTATACAAGTATGTCAGGTCAAACATCTTGTAATATATTTTGCTAAATCGTTAATGAAATTGGTACTTCGCTTCCTTTTCTCGAATATTTTCAGGTATTGGGTCAGCTTGGAGCTTGTGAATTGAGGAGCCTTGCAAGGAAACACAAGTTCTGCCTTGTTTGCTTATACATCATAAGGAATGCATTAACTCAATGGTTATATTGGAACCTTTATTAAATTGGAAGACCCTCCAAAAATTTATTATGATAAATATTGGGCGGAAAGATCTTGGTAATGTATTGGTTAGAATGCAGTTATTATTCTCTGGTCGCTGGAAATTTTTAAATAATTTGACAAATTGTGTTCGTGTTATTGACCAAAAAATGTTACATAAACAAATATTTAGACAAATCTACATGCTGCAATTATTTAGTTTACTATGACATATACATACTAAAAATTCGTATTAAATTGGAAGACCCTCCAAAAATTTATTATGATAAATATTGGGCGGAATGATCTTGGTAATGTATTGGTTAGAATGCAATTCTGTATGTTATTATGCTCTGGTCGCTGGAAATTTTTACATAAACAAATATTTAGACAAATCTACATGCTGCAATTATTTAGTTGACTATGACATATGCATACTAAAAATTCGTAATTGTATATCTGTTCTGCAAATATTTAGTTAAATTTATATACTAGAGCAAGTTTTCCCACCGTAGGTCGGGATGTTCTCCGGCTTTCTCCCCCAATAAAAAACTGAACGCCATTATATAGTTGAAAAATTGCTGTAAGTGGCGTTCAACAACATACAAACCAACAACATAAGTATACTAGAAGTTCTGAATTTGTATATACATTCAAGCACAGACATTCATGTGCTATTTCAATTTGTTATTCATTTATATTGACGTAGATATGCCATATATAAACTAGAAATATATTATATTGAATATAACAGTGCTATTTCAATTTGTTATTCATATATATAAATATGCCATATATATACTAGAAATAAATTATATTATATATTAGTTATATATCAGTTATATATTAGTTATAGATATATATTTAACAGTATTGGCACAGCTGTGCAGTTCAAACCCCCCATTCTGTGGCGGTTGACTGAAACGACACATGACGAGCATCTGTCATTTCAGTCAATTTGGCAGATTTTTCACTGCACTGGCCCCCCTTTTTATTAACTGTCAACTAGCAAATATCTAAATTCTGGAGTAACCACTGTTTCCCAGGGTTGCTCATCCCCCATATATATCAGTTGCTAATTCATTTATGGTCTGCCATCAAGTTGCGGCGACCAATATATAGACTTGAACTTTAATCTTATCTTATATTTCAAATATATATATTTATTTATTTATCTATTTATTTATCTATTTATTTATTTATATATATATTTATTATTGTACTTGTATAATAAAGCTGTGGCCAAATACTGCCAATCTAGATCTTTGTTTTTATTCAGCATTCTCTGAGATAAGTGAATTTAATGTATTCAGCATTAAATTCCTTTATCGAAGGAAGACTGACTAGTATAGTTGTTGGCTGTTGTTGCTTTCGCTCAACATGATTGGTGATTGGTTAAACCTGTCTTAAAATAGAAAAACCAAATCGAGGTTCGGTCTTTTTGAAAATCGTCTGCAAGGAGGTGACAGGAAAAATGTCGGTTTGGCAATCTAAATTTTTTAGACCCTCCCACCCACCTCCAATACATAACACGCACAACGTTAATACATTTTGTAATATATTTTGCTAATCATCTTGTTAATGAAATTGGTACTTCGCTTCCTTTTCTTGAATATTTTCAGGTATTGGGACAGCTTGGAGCTTGAGGATTGAGGAACCTTGCAAGGAAAAAGCACAGTCTTGTTATCGCCGTGGAGTGTGAGAAGCGTGCAAATGGTGGTTTCGGACAATAAGGCAGATTTTTCACTGCACTGGCCCCCCTTTTTATTAACTGTCAACTAGCAAATATCTAAATTCTGGAGTAACCACTGTTTCCCAGGGTTGCTCATCCCCCATATATATCAGTTGCTAATTCATTTATGGTCTGCCATCAAGTTGCGGCGACCAATATATAGACTTGAACTTTAATCTTATCTTATATTTCAAATATATATATTTATTTATTTATCTATTTATTTATCTATTTATTTATTTATATATATATTTATTATTGTACTTGTATAATAAAGCTGTGGCCAAATACTGCCAATCTAGATCTTTGTTTTTATTCAGCATTCTCTGAGATAATGTACACGAATCAATATTAAACTTAAGAAACGTATAGACCTAGAGACGGTGAAAGCATTTCAGGCAATGATAGGCACCACTTGACCATCTTGCTGATCACCACGTTCAATAGAGCGGTGTTCGAAATAGCCTATGAGATACTGGCAAACGTAGATCAGCGATAAAATCCTAAATCACTGCTGAGATTCTAGGTCTTTGTGACAAGCGAATGGAGTCAACGTAAAACGTCTAAGAAAGAAGGAACAAAACCGTACAGCTCTTTAGACCGAGAAATCAAGAAAAACGCGAAAACATGGACAGAGGAACAATGTCAAAAAATAAAAAAACTTTCTGAAGAAAAAACAGTCAGATATTAATTAAATCCTTCTGTTTTTCTCAAATTTAAATATTCAAGCAATCTGATCGGTCCATATTTGGTTGAAGGAGAACTTGAGGAACTCCTCGCATCTGAGGTGGTTTATAAAAAACGGGCCCAGACGCACCTCTAACGCACAGGATAAATGTTGGAACTGACTCTTATGACCAATAGTTTGTAGACGTGCACAGAGAACTATTTTGACTTGTACAAGCACAAAGACACAAGGGATAAAACACAGTAAACAACGCATCTGTAACAAACAACGATATATATCAAATCAGCCAAGAAGAAACAGATCGAGCATTAAAGTCAAAGGAAAATGGAAGTCAGTAGGGTAGGCAACATCCCAGCAGAACTAGACAAAACAAAGTCATGATAAGCTCTCTACTAGCTTGTAGCTAAATATAGCTGGCAAAGAAGTCCACACACCAAGGACAGTCACTGATAATAACCCTACTGCATGGTAACATACATTAATATCAGAACTATCGCACTATCAGCTTTATATGTCACCCAAGCAAGTCACGTTGAAGATTCTATTTAACTGACTAAATCCACAGGCAGAAATGATAATTGCTGAAGAACTAGTATGCTTCAGATTAGGGACAAGAACACAAAAGCAGATCTTCAACACAAGGTTATTCAGTGAACAATACTTTCAATGTAAGAAAGATCTCTATCATATATGTGGACGTCAAGAGAGAATTTTACATGGTATGACTTTTGTCGACTATAAGCAGTTCAACATCAATGCCTACTTGATCAAAGTCACAGAGAACTTGTATGATAAGGATACTAGTGCAGTCTTCTTTAACGGCATCATCCGAGACGGATTATTCAATATCTTCTTTGAAAAAAAATCATGACCGGAACTCTTAAAAAATGTGAAGAAAGTGTTAGCATTGCTGGCAGAAAAATCACAAAATTTCGTTTTGCTTCATGGCTCTGCAGAAAAAGAAGAAGAGCTGGCTCACTTAGTAAACGCATGGATAAGATAGCTGTTGCATATGGCATGAAAAGCAATACCGAAAAGACCAAGAATAACAAAGTACACCGACATAATGATCAATGGCCAAAATCTAGACACAGTACGAATGCTTAAAGCCCAAATACTGTCTAAGATAGCATAAACAATAGCGGCGCTGGCAAGATTGATGACCATCTGGAATGACCGAAAAATCGCACTTAGTCCAAAGATAAGATAGATATGGACCTCTCAGTATTACTGAATGCAGCGAGGCGTAAAACCTCACAGAAGAATTCTAGAAAAGGATAAAGCCCACAGAAGTCTGCTTAGTATTTCATACAGAGATCACATCATTAGTGAGCAAGGAAGTGAACAACTTAATCAGAATAGTCATTAGAACTTATGAATACATATTGACTACAGTAAAAAAAATACGAAAACTAAAATGGTATGAACAAGCCACACGATCCAGGCTTGCCACCAAACAGTCATTCAAGGGAGAAGAGACTGATAGAAAGAGAGGACATTTCCGACTAGGCAGGCTTAAAATGAAGACAGCACAGGGTATAAATAAGCTGGTCAATCAATCAATCAATCAATTCAGGCAAACAGACCGACTTACTACACCCCAACCATTGAATAAATACGTACTATTAATCTTTCAAACAGCATTATTAAACATCATTCATTCCGATAAAATTTCTCTTTTTTCTACACAAAAAATTATAGTACCAAAATACCAAAGTTTAACCTTTATGGTTATTAGCAAACACAACTAAAGGTAAACTTCAGCCAACAAAAAATTTTATGTCTTCTAATACTATATTTGACTACTAGTATATATATGTTTCGACAGTGAAATAGCTGCTTTTCAGAAGACAACATTAAAGCAATGGTATTTTGTCGGTAGAGCATTCAAAGTATTGATTTTGACTCGACACATAAACATATTTATTTTTACGACATCATTATGTAGTGTAGTGATGCACTCGTATGATTCAAACAACAATTTTCCATTTGTATTAAGTTAAGAGTTTAGAATTAATATGGAATTTCCCTCAAACGTTTCACAAACATTTAAATGGCCTCAATTATTTAGTTGTACTTGACTGAATAATGGATGTGGTGTAGTTACGATAAACATTGCCAAAGACGTAAATCAATATATTTTAATGCATTTGGATTACCATTTCATTTTTACATGTAGTTATAATAAAATAAATTATGACCAAATACACATTTCCCCTAATACAATACCCCAAGTTTAAACTGGAAATTTTTGAAACAAAATTTGTGAAAAGGCCAGCAAAAAATTACACCCTCCTGCAAATCTAATCAGAATTTGTTTGCGCTATTTGAACTTTGAAGAATCGAAGATAATGCACTGTTCTTAAGGATATTATATATATTCACTGCCTTGATATAATCAAACCTAATTAGAAATAGATATTTTTATCTTATCAACTGTAAGCTCGCCTGAATGGAAGCTCGGATTGGGCGAGTTATTACAAAGTTCAATTTTCAGAGTGAGGCA
This sequence comes from Limnoperna fortunei, assembly GCA_944474755.1. Lineage (NCBI taxonomy): Eukaryota > Metazoa > Mollusca > Bivalvia > Mytilida > Modiolidae > Limnoperna > Limnoperna fortunei. The sequence goes on along the minus strand of OX104117.1, from coordinate 39,187,506 downwards.
AATGAAAAAATGTCAAAAGATTTCTTGCAAAACGGATTTTGTTAAAACTTTCCACACTATTACCATAAGTACTATGTATATTCAATGAAGATCAAGTTTAATTTTAAGCACAGTCCCACTTGTAGTTTTTGCTTGAGTTGGGCCTATTGTGGAAATTATTTTTATAGGTCCAATGTCAAAGGTAAAATTGCCATCAGATATGAACTATCATGATGCCAAGATTTTCCTATAGGCTGAGTTTCAATTCAATACAATGTGTTCATGAATATTAAAAACAATGCAACGTGGCGGCATATCATTTAATATCCTATTAATTTTTATGATATGAATGAGGTACACTACATTAATTATCTCGACTAAATTGGGTTAAAATCATACCGGCTACAATAGGACGTTTCTTCTTATTATTGGCTAACGGATATACAGACTTTGACAATAGAAAGGTAAACAGATTGTAGAATTGCAAGAATGGTGTGTTTGATGACTTTAACGTAGATTTCTCATTTTAGTGAGGATCAGACTAAAACATGACTTTTGTTTCTGATTAACTGAATATAAAAAATCTGCCCTCCCCCCGAAAACATTATTGCAAAATTCAAGTTTTGTAAAATTAATCAATATAATTATTATTATTTAGTCCTTTACAAAATTTCCTCATTCGTGCAGAGCGAACTTTCAAGATGACAGCCACTAATAATTATTGTTATGCGGTAATCTGTGTGAGAGATACAGGCTCTCTATTTTCATTTGATTTTGTTTGTCCACACCGCAAAAACATTAAAACTAACATGGACTGTGAAATAGACCTGTTGGGATTAGTTGATCTAAACACTTCATATGGTCTACCTAATAATTTGTCACCAGTCCTGTAATTAAGAATCACAAACATTTCTTTACTTATTTATTAACAACATACAATATTAGTAATACATATTAACAATAATCTAACAAAATCAACATGTTTTGGTAAATATTGTATAAATAGTGCATTTACTGCATTGCACATATGAAGTAATGCACTTACAAAGTGAATTTCATTGAATAACTGTATTCGTTGAATACGAAATGACTAACAATATGATTAAAATCACATTATTACATGGTTAATAGTCTCCATATCACACGTGTATAAAATGTACATTGCACATTTTCCATAAATAAAAAATTTAATTTTAGCATTTAGGCTCGTTTGTATAGTCCTAATACTGGTGAACGAAAACGTTCAATTAATATTCTAACAATAAAGTTTCTGTACAATCTTTTATAAGGTATCCGTAACTGGTTGTTTACGCTTCGCATGGCATAGTAACATAAAGTTTATTCATGTAGATATATTTATACTTTAACATATTTTAAAACCAATCCTGCATCGTTTGCCATTCCATAAAACGCACTTTTATTATCTTGCAATAAGTTTGATGGAGTGTCGAACTCTTTAATACAACCTGCATCTAAAACCATTATTATTAAAAAAAAGTGAAAGGAGCTTTATTTAATAACAGTCTGTTATTTATGAAAAAAATGTACAATTTGTCATTGACTTCAAACTTAGGTTTTCTAAGATATTCGGACACGCTATTGTACATTTCTTATAATGGTATGGCTGTTAACTTGTTCATTTCACTGTTTTTATAATTGTTGCTACTTCAGTTAAAAATTCGTTTGAAATGTATTTCAAATGGACAATTATCAATTAAAATACGCTAAGTTTGCTAAATTATTTAAAAATTTTCTCTATGGACAAAATTCAAAACATTATTTAAATGAAAATATTTACCTTGTATAATCCATTATTGTGTTTAGTCTATGAGCTATTGTTAGAATAGTACAATCGGCAAAGTCTTTCCGGATAGTATTTTGTATCAATTCATCCGTGTCCAAGTCGACAGCAGCTGTTGCTTCATCTAATACCAAGATCTTTGTTTTACGAAGTAATGCCATAGCAAGGCAAATCAACTGTCTCTGACAACACTGAAAACAAAGTCAAAGATATGGAAATTTTTACATTATATAATAACCAAGTGCTGTGAGAATTAATGTTGTACACTCAACTCAGAAACAATGAAGTTTGTATTCGTTTCTACTCTACGAAAAAAACTGTTTTGTCACAACTTATATCACTTATGAACAGATGTACCCGACAACTAAAAACTATTAAATTACCTTTGTACCCGATAACTAAAAACTATTAAATAACCTTAAGTTTTCTCCTCCATCGGAACATTGGTGATCTAATCGGCCTTCCAAACCCTCGACAAAAGACTTTAAATGGGCATGCTCCAAAGCTCGCCAAAGTTCTTCATTGGAATATTCGTTGAAGGGGTCTAAATTCATTTTCATACTTCCCGAAAACAACACGGGATCCTAAAATAAATACAGTTGTATTGTTTTATACATATTTAGAGGAAACATATTTGTAAAACATTTTTATGTTCTAAATTCACTCTGTTCAAACGAACATAAATTATTTATGTGCTAAACACTTGAAATATCTGATTAATGCACAAAACTCAGCACATTTCAGTTTTGTGTACTCATAAAAAGGCGATAACAGAAACTCTGAAGACTAATATATGATACTGTAAGGCGCAGTGACCATTTTCATACTGTAAGGCGCAGTGACCATTTTATTTATTAATTTATTAACAAAAAAACTCTTTTAATGATCCAGCGACATCATGCAATCTACAAAATATAATAAAAATACTTCATAACAAAACTATTTATAAACAGTTACAATAAATGACAGTCTTAATGTCAATAATTAAAATTTAACTTCAAGCATCTAAATCGATCACTGCCCAAACCTCGATAACCTATCAAACACACCGCACGACTTTATATAGTACCCGCCAAACCGGTTCACTAATCATATTAATGATGTATTACTACGCATAACGCAAATAAATATATTTATGTTCTAAATTCACTCTGTTCAAACGAACATAAATTATTTATGTGCTAAACACTTGAAATATCTGATTTATGCACAAAACTCAGCACATTTCAGTTTTGTGTACTCATAAAAAGGCGATAACAGAAACTCTGAAGACTAATATATGATACTGTAAGGCGCAGTGACCATTTTCGATGCACAAAGAAAGTATAAACAAACAGTATAAACAAGCAAATTAAAAATAAATCAAATCCCCAAATTCTGAGAAACAGATAAACGTTTTTCAATGTCAGCTAAAACATAACCATCTTTAGCATAATCGGACTTCCACCGTCCATGTAATTTTAACAGTCTATCAGAGGTACCGTTGTTAGCAGAAACTGTAGCACCTCCTGCTCGGAAAGAATGAAGCCCAAATTCTGAAGCGTTACAACCTACTGCATTTAAAGCCTCTAGAACTATTTCTCTAGATCTTGTATAAGACAAACATTTATTATCTTTTCTCAAAACAAATTTATTACAATCTTTAATATAAGTAAGACCTCTAAAAATAAACATATCAGAACTTAGATCTAAATCTGCTAACTGTAAATATTTCAACAAAAGATTGACTGGACAATATGTTGTTTTCAAAGTAGAAATAAACACGCTTTTACCCTTCCGATAATGATCAGTCTTACTTTTCTCAATAAAAATTTCTACATGATTATCATGAAAAATAATATGTTTAGCTTTAATAGAACATAAATCACTGTACCTTAAAAATCCAGTATAAGCTAAAACACACATTGTCAAAAGTCTTAAATTTTTTAAATTTTTAAAATCACCAGAAAATCTATTGAAAAGCTTAATAATTATATCAGGTGTAATAGGCTCTTTCTTTGCAATCGGTCTATTCAGTTGTCGCTTAGCACCTTCAACAATATGACAAACTATATCACTAACGCATGGATTTTCAACCCCTGCTAGTTTGTGAGCCCAGTTGATACTATAATAAGCGGCTTCTACAGTACTATAATGTGCAGAATTTTGTATCAGATGTTGTAAATAAAGCGCAACATAAAGTTCATTGCAAGGCAAAATACAAGTTATTTCAGGATATTTCTCCGACCACTTAACAAACCGCTTAAATCCATTAGTGTATTTAGCAACAGTAGAATCAGCTCTTGAATTCATAACTGTATCTGGTAACTTTTCAAAAAGTTTCTTCAACTCAGAATTAACGATAGAATCTTTCTGAGACCAAAACCCCGCCGAGAAAATTGTCTGCAATTACAAAATATATAGATATTTATACTAGAAATGTATAATAAATAGAAAAAAAAAATATATACATATATATATATATATATATATATATATATATAAACATACCTTAAAATCCAAGCAAAAAAATAGGTCCTGTGACCAAATTGAACCAAATTTGTCCAGTGACTTGTGTATCAAACGGTCCGGTGACCAATAAACAAAACACCCAGTGGCTCCATCATGCAATATAAACTGCAAAAGAACGAAACTGTTAAACATTTGCAGCATCAAGGCGCACTGCTATGATCTTGCCGTTAAATTTCCCATTAGCAAAAAATAAGCTTTATTTTGTCCAGCGACTAAAATTCTGTCAACATCAGTAAACTCTAAAACCTCCTTTACCCAGTGTTTATAATGCATCTCTCTTGTAAACAATAAAGGCCAAAACGGCGCAGAATGCCACTTCGGCACAATCAATGTACCCTGTGCGGAACAATTGATCAAATGATTAATGCATTTACTAGCTAAACTAACAGGAGGCACAAGCCAGTTATTATCAAGCTTCCAGTTGCAAGAAAATGCATCGATAGCATCAGCTAACGGATTCCAATACAAGGAATTAAACTTGCTCACCTTCGTGTTGTCCATGTTAGCAAAACGATCTACAGTATGTGGACCCCACATGCTATCTAAAAACTGAAAAAAATCAGTCGAGACACCCCAGTCATCAATGTCAATGACACGTGACAAAGCGTCAACTTGTTCAATCTGTCCACGAGGTACCCAGTGTGTAAAAATTGATATGTTGTACAATACAAAGTGTTAAAAAATGAAAAAAAGCCATCTCTTGAAACTCAGAATTCTTACTTCCTTTCTTAACAATACTAACTGCATTCTGATTATCAGAATAAAAAGTTACTGAATTGTTTTGTAACAAGGTTTTAAAACTTAAAATACACAGTTCAATAGCCTTTAACTCACGCCACGTGCTACTTTTACCTGCTTCCGTCTGAATCCAGTTTTTATGCATAATAACATTGGACTCTTTTAAAATACCTGCTGCACCAGTATCACTGGCATCCGAAATCACATTTAAAATCGTCCTTTCATATAAAATAGGAACAGGTTTGATATATCTAATATTATTTCTCCAAAAAATGAGTTCATTTATACAGCCAGGATATAAATTTATATTTACACATTGGTCCCAATAATCCCTACAATTAATAACACTAAAACAAGATCTTGTCATCATTTGTGTCACATTTCCAATTGCGGGAGTAAAAGAAATAATTTTACCACAAAATCTAGCTAAAAGTCTTAAACTGAGCTTCCTTGCATTTGACAAAATAATAGAAATCAACTCTGTTAAATCGTCTACCTTATGTATAGGCAGCAATAACACGCATGATCTCAGATCCCATGTAAAACCTAGCCAAGTCAGTACTTGCTGAGGTTCCCAAATAGACTTTTCTCGATTCGGCAAAAAGCCAGACTTGATAATGTCCTCTTTTACCTTAAGTGACTGTTCTCTACACAAAGCCTCTGTCTCAGCTAATCCCATTCCATCATCCAAGAAAACAGTAATTTTAATACTGCTTTTTCTCCAGTGAGCTACTAAAGGTCTTACTACCTTAGTAAATATATATCCAGCTGAACACAAACCAAACGGTAAAACAGTGAAAACAAAGTATTTCACAGTGCTTCCAAATTTCCAGGAAAATCCCAAATATTTCTGGTGATTCTCAGAAATGTCAATATGATGGTAACCAGATTTCAGATCGAATACAAACCCATAACTATTTGATGTTAGGAATTGACTGGCAACTTTCCAGTCCTCAAACTTAATTCTTGAATACACTACCTGTTTATTTACATGTCTGAGGTCAAGAACCAACCTGTGTTTACCTGTGGAATTAACTGAAACAGTTAAAGGATTAACAACATGTGGTATTTCATTAACTTCTCTAACTAAATGAGCATTAACTAACTCTAAAATAGCTTTCTCAACAAAATTACAACATGACCCATGTTCTAAAGAAGACTTATTGTTTCTTAAAACTACAGATTCAGGTTCATTGAGAAAAGGAATTTTATAACCAGATTGAATTACATCTAAAATAAAATCATTAGTACCAATATCTTGCCAAAAATAAATAGAATTCTTTAGTCTATTTTTAACATTTATGTTCGTATTGCCAGCTTCATATTCATAAAATGACTCGAAATTGTCAAAAGATATTGTACCTGGAAAGTCAGCAAATCCTTTTTACTTGGATGACCCTCTCTGTGTGGCATTTCTGTCCGCTGGTTGTTTGTTGCAGAAATTGGCCCAGTGCCCAAATAATCCACAATTGTAACATTGGTCTGACGGTTTCGGTCTGTTCTCTGGTAGTTTCCTGGGGCCAGAGACCCCTGCTCCACGAAAGGGCTGCTTCGAATAACTTCCATTATGAGCAACAGCATTAACACTCCCTGCAGCTTCAGCCGGTCGCTTCCTGGAATCATTTTTAACTGACTTTGACGCCTTCAACTTCCTTACCGCCCTACTTTCAGCTGCACGAATTCTTTTCTCGTCTTCAGAATCCGACGCTACCTCGTCCGATAAATACTCGTCCACAGTTTTCCAACCGCCCTCTGATTTATCAGCAATTCGGATCAACTTGTTACGTTTCTTAAGCGCTTCTATAGAATCCTGCACTAAGGTTGAAGCTTTCGCGAACCTTCTTTTCTCTATACAGTCAAGTACCACCTCTAAATTATCCAGCAAGTCAATATTCAGCTCGTACTGTACACGATTTCCTTTAAATTTGAATGAAGCTTCGGACTTTCTAACTTTTCTAGCCAAATTTTGTGTCGTATCGTTAAAGTTCCTCTCTAAACCAGAAATTTGTGAGCTCGTAAGTTTTCATTAAAGATAAAAGATCTGCGTTTGAAATTTCTTCTCCATTTGCTCTTGGAGTACAAAGAGACTCACCGGCGTTAGAAAAATTCTCATGCTCCTGATTATTAGATTCCATATGCGACGTGAAAATTTAACTTCAAGCATCTAAATCGATCACTGCCCAAACCTCGATAACCTATCAAACACACCGCACGACTTTATATAGTACCCGCCAAACCGGTTCACTAATCATATTAATGATGTATTACTACGCATAACGCAAATAAATATATTTACAAAAAACATTTTTACAAATGACTACGTAACATTTATATGTATTACAAAGTTTTAGGTGTCAGAAAAAAACCTTTCGAACTCCGATTATAAGAAAGTTTATTTGTCGAACATAGAATGCTGTGCTAAAATGACTTGTGACATGAATAAAGCCTTAGAGTCCGTCCAGTAATAATTGTTTGTAAACAAGGAAAGAGGTGCTAATAATGGTGTGACCGAAATTTGAATAATGAAATAGAAAGCTGATGCTCGAAACTCGTGCTATCGTTTCGCGGGAAAACAAAATTAAATTGACATAATTAAGGCGGAACTTTTCCATTTAATATTGGTTCCAATGATTGTTGGTTATTGCATCTTTGTTTTTCCCCAAGTTAATGGGAACACGTGACCATGCATGCCATATAATTCACATGTATTAGGTTAGAGCATATATACTTATCTTCTCTTGATTGTTTTTAAAAAGCTCAAATGAAAAAAACTTAATTCATGTAACACTTTATTACTATTGGATCGTGTTTGGCGCATTCATTATTCTTAACACACAAGAAAGATTGCCCACCTGTGAAATGATCATTGTAATTTTTGACCTCAGATCATCGAGTCCAATAGTTGATATATCAATGCCATCTGTGATAATGCTTCCCTCAGCTTTTTCGAAGATTCTGAATAAAACAATTGTCAATGACGATTTTCCAGCTCCGGTCCTTCCAACTATACCAATCTGAAGGCATAAGTTTTTAAATATATTTTAGTGTTGTAGCTGTCAAATGTATAGACAACAAAACTCTCTTTCTGTTTACTTGATATGTTTTATTTCATCCGTTTTTCATTTCTTTTGACACGCAGAAGGTTCAAGGAATGAAATATTTTTCCAATCAAACATTTTATGGTACATTGTATTTTGTCCTGATAATTCTTAGTGCTGCTATAATTCGAGATATGTAACAGCATAACTATTTGTAAGAAGCATAAAACACCCATACATTTAGTATGTCTGTATAATATTAAGCGAAGTTTTTACCTTCTCAGAGGGAAGTATCTGACAAATAATTCCTTTCAGAACTAGGTCAAGTCCTTCTCCATAACGCACACCATAATTTTTAAATTCAACAGATCCTTTATCTGGCCATTTTGGCGTTTCCGAATACTCTTAAATTTTTTCAACAGAAACTGTATTATTTTCAACTTCAACTGTCACTCTAACAACCCACCGAAGTGTCCCTGTAATCTGAAATTTATTTACAGATGTTATTAGAAACGTAATAAATTAGGTTTGGCCGTTACCCCTTTGGTGTTTTTTGTGGCCGATTTTTAAGGGCCAACCCCTTTTTGTCTCAGGGGTAAATTAAGATTGACAGGGAGTGTTTTTTACATTATGTTGATATTGATCATTTACTGTTTTGAGGAAACCTTGTATAACTCTCCCTGTTTGTATGTATATAAATAAAATGACATTTCCTGGAATTTCGAGTTTGTTTTTATCCTTAACCACCCTGAGATCAAAAAACAAGTGGATTAATTGCTCTGGATTAATATGCCATTTGATATTAGTCTATGAACTTTGGAAGGAGGATTATGGCAGTATCAAATGTTTTTGACTGCTGCTTGTAGTTGTAAATATGGTAGTTTATATAACAAGGATGCATACATAGAGTCCAACATAAATATAATTTTATTGTAAATAAAATGCTTTATGTTGGCGACAAAAAGTTATTTGCGAGCAAAGGGAAGCATAAGGATTTTGAAAACTTGTTTGTTTTTGAAAACTTGTTTGTGTATACAATTAATTAAATTGTTACTTTGGAATTATGTAACGATTAAATAGATTTGTATTATGTAACCATCAGCGACCAATCAGATTTCAGATGTCATGTGACCCTCAGATGCTAACTGATTTCTGTTGTGAAAAGGTCACGTTTTTGCTTCGGGTCAATTAATTTGGCCCACCACCACCCCATCATCCACCTTTTATCATGTCTTATTTATATCTTTTTTGTTTTTGTATGTTTATAGTTTTTGATGTAAGGCCGATTTTTAAGGGCCAACCCCTTTTTGTCTCAGGGGTAAATTAAGATTGACAGGGAGTGTTTTTTACATTATGTTGATATTGATCATTTACTGTTTTGAGGAAACCTTGTATAACTCTCCCTGTTTGTATGTATATATATTTTAACTTTCGTCATTTTAAATAAAATGACATTTCCTGGAATTTCGAGTTTGTTTTTATCCTTAACCACCCTGAGATCAAAAACAAGTGGATTAATTGCTCTGGATTAATATGCCATTTGATATTAGTCTATGAACTTTGGAAGGAGGATTATGGCAGTATCAAATGTTTTTGACTGCTGCTTGTAGTTGTAAATATGGTAGTTTATATAACAAGGATGCATACATAGAGTCCAACATAAATTATATTTGCAGCTGCAATACTGTTCAATCATTAATATTTAAAGGTAATTGCAAAGAAGCAAAAATCACTAAAAGTACTCATTTACCACTAAAAAAATGTTGCAAATATATTTAGTAAATTTTGCCAACCCTGCTGCAAAAGATAAATAAATATTCAAACACGATACTAGTTCACTTAAATTGTTTTTACCTCTAATACATTCGTAATTACAAATCCAACAAGTCCATGCAGCAGAAAGCGTTTCTCTTCCGTTGACAGCAAACAAACAAACGGATAATACAATAAAAGCCCCAATACACTCTAGTCTTAATGATAACCATCTGAAAACAAAAAGGCATTATTTAAAAATAATTATTACTAAGTTGGAAATATATATATATATATATATATATATATATATATAGGTTATATAATATGGTTTTTTAACCAAAACCAAAAACGTTAGAAAAGTCAAGCTCGAACTATTATGATAGACGTAGTCTTAAAAATCGCATTTTCAATTGAACAAGGTTTATATTTAATGGGTTTATTGCCCCAGTACACATGTTGGCATATCTGTAAAGAAATGTACCAAATGTCTCCATGTTAATAAATATAACAAAATTTCAAATAATATTAAAAATAATTTATGCTCTTAAAGGTACGATCTAATAAGTTTTCCGTCATCATTCTTTTATCTCATCGTCTGTGGGACTAGTTCTTTAAACAAATTTCATGAATTACCTGCTTGTAGATTGAGATGTATACTGAGACCTTTTGTGGTGGTCAATCAGCTGTGCTGACTGGGCAATGAATCTATCTTGTTGGTTAAACGCACGAATGGTTGCAGGGCCTGAAATCGTTTCTCCAAAATTAAATCGGAGAGCTGGTTGCAGTTTCGTGTCGTCTAATCTGTACAGATGCAGCCAGGTATATTCTCTAAAAAGAGAAATAATTTGTCACGCAACATGAATCTTATGTCGCAATAAATAACCGAGACATGCACATGATGCATGGAACATAAGAACGTGGTTATTTGTATACAGGTATCTAATCTTTCGGATTATGTCAACTTATTAGTATTCTAAAACTAGTCTCAAAGAGAGGCTACTTACTTGTACGATAAAAAACTATTGTCAATGGAATCAAAACGAACAAGAATTGTGGTGTTCCCATATATACAATCACAGCATTAACTGTAACTACCACAACGCTTATTTGACTGTCTTTGAACTGGTAGATGATTTCGTTGTCTATTTTGGAAATATCGTTTGAGAAACGATTGATTATTCTAACAACAGGTGTTGTCTCAAAGAAGTTCATATTAGGTGAACGAAGAATGTTTCTTAGTAGGCCTGCATGGAGCTTTCGTGAAGTATTCATTCTTGCATAACCAACCAAGTTTCCCATGAAAAGAATCAGCACGCCTTTGTAAAAGAAATTAAACAAATAAAATGTACAATATATGCAGAAAAAATACTATTTATGAAAATGCAGACAAAATACTATTAATAAAACTATCATGTTACAGTAAAATTTTGTCTCGTCCAACACTTGAAATTTTTGTTAATAATAATCGTTTACGAAAAAAGGTGGTCTATAATTATGGCAATCAAACATACATGTATATTAAAACCTTCTAATACTCCGATTCCAGCGTAGTCACCAAACCGAATATTTCTCTGTTTAGTGTCAATGGTTTCATTAATGTATTTTATATTATCGTTTGTCCATTTACTTAGCCACACATCAGATGAGTCCACCACAATTCGTTGTAATGCATTTGAAATAAGTATCATGACACTCAAAGGTAAACCAATGACTTTAATGTAGAACATGAATACCCTGCCGCTGACCTGAAATGCACGAGAGAGAAGCGATTAGCTGATATAAAAGTTCAAGTTACTTTCCATAGTAATTGCTGTGCAAAAGCCGTGGTCATGGTCGACGCTGTGATATATTACGTTAGATCTATGGAATTTTGGTAAAAAAAGAACTCGAGTTTTGAATGCACTAAAATGCGGTGTCCTGCTTGTGGACAGTTATTACCCGATAACATCACCAGCCTAGTATTCGCTATTATTGATCAATTTATTGATAATTTTTTTGTTTAAATTTACCGCCCTTACTTGCGAAAATTGTTTTTATTCCTAAGGTGTAGACAGTCTTAGACAGATTACACACAACTTTTTATAATTTTGTTCATTTTTATAATTTGTCTGTTTGACCTTCTTTAATATATTTGGTTTCGGTCCCACTGATAATCTTTGATTGGATTTGTGTTTGTTTTAATGGGGTTTAACGTCACTTTCAGTAATTTTTCAGCTTTATTTTGCATGGCTTTCAGTTTTTATTGGGGGAGGCTTCGAGTGGCCGTCAGCTGGAAAACGGGCAATCCTTGACCCTTAGGGTTAGAGTCGATCACACCCGGCCCACAGTAAGGCTCGAACCCACAACATCAATGCAGTACTGAAAGGTACGTGATCAATAGTAGATGAATTAATATCATAACCAATCTGCCAACTAGGTTTGACGAAACTTGTATATTTAATTACTTTAGTATCTTTGATACCTTTTAATTGTATATTGAAAATATATTTAATACCTTCTAAACTAATTTACCTGTCCCTTTTTCGCAAGTTTCTTCCACTATTTTTTTATCTATTGCTTTTTGGGCACTTTCTGTTTCCTGCGATTTCATATCCGATTTCGATATTTTGAATGCGTGTGTCGACTTCGTTTCCTGGTCGTCATTCGTTGTCTTCTCTGTGTTTTCATATTCTTCTTTTGAGAGTTAGTGAGTGTATAATTGTTCAAGAATTCAGCAAATTATCCATTATGACCAATTAAATCTTTGTGTGTACCTATTTCACCAATTTTTCCATCAACCATCGTAATAATCATGTCCGTTTTCGATAGAAAGCCTAAATTGTGTCTCACCAAGACTCGCGTCTGCAAAATATAGAATAAATATAAGTGTCCTAATGTTTTGTACTTTTTTAATAAATGTTACTTAAAGCTATTTTTTTATAAAGGTCTTTTCACAAATACATTTAGTGCTTCTTTTAAGTTACTGCATACAGTAAGCAATTTAAAATAAAATAATTATACGTATCATGAAAATGCGATAAAAAGTTTTAAACCTTTGTGTTAAGTAATCCGTTTCTGCCCAAGACATTTTCAAATATGTGTTTTCCAACATGGGAGTCTACAGCGCTAAGTGGGTCATCTAGGAGATGCACATCAGCGTCTTGATATATGGCACGAGCTCAGCTGATCCGTTGTTTTTGTCCACCGCTCAAATTGATACCCTTAAATATATAAAACATTTTTTATACGAAAAGTTTATTTAATATAAAAAATGAGTTATACAAGGTTCATAATGTTTAAACAATTCCGAAATCGTTATTTTAATAATTACCTTTTCGCCAATTTCCGTCTGATCGCCACCTTCTAAAATGTCTATATCCGTCCGGAAAGCAGTAGCATCAATGGTCATTTTATGTATGTCGCTGTTCATTTTCTTATTAAATAAGATATTTTTTTTCTATAGTTGTATTCCTAATCCAGGCTTGTTGTGAAACATAAGCTGCTGTTGCCTACAAAAGAAAAAATAGTTACCAATGATAAACGCTTATTAATATGTTTATATTAAAAAAGAACTTTTACAAAAGAAATGCGTCAGTTTTTTGGTAAATTACTACATTTACATTGATCAATACCTTAATATTTGACTTTCCAGACACAAGTTCCATTTCCCCAATAAAGATGACAAAAGAGATGATTTTCCGGATCCTACACTACCAACCGCTGCTACTAAATTCATGAACCCTCTGGTATGCTGAAGTCAATACCGAAATTAAACACGTTAAATATTAAATATCATCTGTATCATGCTGCAATACAAAAAAAACATTAAAATCTATTTCTTGTAATTTAATAACTTATGAAAACAATAATGATTCTTTTCATTCGAACGAAGAAACGAAGAATGAAACAAATTTTGGTACAGACTAAAATAAGTGAACGTAATTGACAAATATTGTACATGTATAAATACGTCAGTTTTTATGTTTTATGTCCCCTTTTCTTCTGAAGTATGCCGATTTTGTTCAGTGGTTTTAAGTAGAATGTTATTACATTTATTTATACTCGCCATATCATCATGATCATATTCTTAATTTATGCACGCTGCATCAATGTGCCCAATTTATACTCGATATATCATAAGCAAATATTTCCGAGACGCAAAATTAAATTTGATATTTCTAACAGTATTTGTATGTTGAACTTCTTCAGGAACTATAACTTTCTTTCCAATACAAACTGATGCGAAAGTGGCATAACACCACATACGAACTAAGCATAATATATATGGTCGAATCGTTCATCTAAAATATACAAAATAACTCAAATGTCGATCGCCTAAATACCTTTTAAGTGTAGCGGAATTGGTATCCTTACTCCATGCAAACGTTCCGTTGTCGACTGAAACAGCATACTCTGAAAGAGATTTCAATATTCTCATATTATCTTGTTTTCTCCGTCAACAACCACTGTGCACAGATAACTGTTAGCATTAAATGTAATTAGCCAGATGTTTGTGGTAGAGAAAAGCTAGGGTTTTTAAAGTAAATTGCCATCATGATCTTTATGGACGATTTTTGGTACTGTTTTGATTATTATGTAGTATTCATAATATTTAATAACATTTTTTACATTTAATACCGGTAGAAGGACGCTAACGTTCCATCACTGATAGATACAACCACAAATTGATAATCTTGCAAAGACTTTACTTACTTATATCGATATTTTTACCTTGGTCTCGTCTCTATAAGTTCTTGTTTACAAAGAAATGACTGAATTCTTTTGACAGATACGTTTCCCTGGAAAAAAACATTTGTTGAATGTAAATTTTTTTATTTTCCTACTTGTATTCAAACCCTGAACGTATTCAATAAACAAGCTAATTACCGGTACAGAATTGTTAGTATTGTGTTCCATTAATTAATTTACAATGATGGCCTTTACTAAAGGTTTTATACATAATTCTAGGAATCTTGGAAAAGTACATCTTTCTTGATTTAATAATCTGGATATTACCTGAAGTCGATTAAAGGTCATAAGTGTATTATTTTGCTGAACTAAACACATACACACAAAAAACCAAATTCTCCAAATACGTAATCCTTCTAATGTATGGTAAAAAAAATATCTTCATAACTTTTCACCACACCCCCACCCCCGTAGTTGCAAAAATTCTTAGCAAAAAATAATAACCAGTTGCAACATATTTGATTTATTTCCATCTGTGACTAATATAATTATTAATAGGTTCTATGCTGGTTGATTTTTGTACAATTATATCGGCCAAAAATGGCCATCACAAAATATTAATTGTGATCGGAATTGTACAACTACTAAAAAATATTTGCTGGTAAAATCATAATCTTATAAATGTTTTACCAATTTGAAATTTGATTGGCTGTGTATTTGAAAGTCAGCGCGGTTGTTCCCAAAAAGTGAAAGGAAAACGAATGTCATCTGATCTAAAGTAGGTATTTTTGTGTTCGAACATGCTGTAAAACATTCCTTTTTAGCTTCAATATTATGCCTGGCATTGCAAGAGTTGTATAAGTTGGAAAATCTAAGCGAACACAATAGGCGCCAATTTTTAAAACAAATGATTTGTTTTAACTTGCATTTTAATCTTTCACACGTTTACTTCGATGTTTTGTTTACATTGAGAAATGAATGAAATCTGTTGTAGAATATAAAGAACACAAGCAAAAAAGAAGTTAGAGAGTCATGGAAGATTACGTGAAGATAGAAAAGATAGGAGAAGGCATGTTTTAAAATTTTTTATTGTTTAGTAAATAAAAATTCACTATTATAGCCTATAGTTCCATCAATAAAACCTCGCATTTCATGTTTATTTTCAATATTTCTTATTGGATATTGATATTTTATATTTTTAATTTTAGTAAAATGTGAGGTTTCATCTTTGAACGCAATTTCCCGTTCGCAAATTCCGTAAGAAAATCGTGCTGAATGTTTAAGTTAAGTTTGATATGAAAAAGTTTGTACACCCATGCTAACTATGCTAAACTTGAAAAAAAAATGTCTAAATTTTCTAAAAATTGACTTCCCTTAGTATATCGAGGATGTTTAAAGTCCTGTTTGAAGCTTTATTTGAGATACCCCTTCCAGTCTTCGCGAAATGTGCCGGTCCGCCGGACCCCGTCCGGTAAAATTGCCATTGGACTGGCAGTCTATTTAATTGTGTCTGACCAAATGACCGGCAGATAAATTTCATGAGACGCGGCCCGATGATTGTTTGTTTTGCGCCTGACAATCAGTTGACCTTTTAATCTTTTTTATTTACTTAACTTAATCGAAAGGCACCACAAAATTAGTGTTAATTTTACTTGACACCGGTATTCCATTGTTATTCCCCTTTAATTATAATCTCGCATTTTGATTGGACAAAGCATCTATTCTAATATATAAACCGGTGTCATACAAAATCAGGACCGGAATCAAATTTTGATCTACAAATAAAATGAAGATAAAGAAGCCTGTTCTAATTTTCAAACTGAGTTTTTGAATTTTGAAAATATATTGAAAATAGTAGAGATTAATTTTA
The DNA here is from genome assembly GCA_944474755.1 of Limnoperna fortunei. NCBI lineage: Eukaryota > Metazoa > Mollusca > Bivalvia > Mytilida > Modiolidae > Limnoperna > Limnoperna fortunei. Next base: position 39,171,146 of record OX104117.1, on the reverse strand, counting down.
TTATTATCCTACTCAGAAACTCTTAATGTAATTACATTGGTTGATTATATTTATTTTTAATACTTGCTTATGTTTCAATCAATATTTTTAACTGTGGTCTATGTTAAAAAATTTTAATGGATAATAAGTTAAATGGATTTGATCAAAAACCCAAATTGAAACATTGACTTTCTTATAATTTTGCCTAACATCAAACTCAAATGTAAATATATTGAGATTTTGATAAAAATTTTTTTATCTGTATCTAATAATTAAAATCAAGTAGTGATTTAACAAATAATTTGTGATCTATAACACAAAGATTTTATAACTGAATTTTTCATGAGTATTGTTTTATTGAAAATTTCGGTCCTGCACAATTGTCTTCGGTCAGGCAGGTGAACATGGATGGGCAGACCGAATGTCGGGCATGTCAGTTGCAACTTTCGTGAAGACTGCCCTTCACTCCCATTGAATGGCCGACACTATATATATTGTTCTATACCATAAAACCTTCCATTTCACGTTTATATTTATCATTTTCATCTGTCCTTTACATTTTTTATTATTATTTAAAATGTTAGGTTTTATCTGTTAGTTGAAATTTTTCGGAGCAAAATTTTTTCATAAGTTCGCCTGTTCAGTATATTTGAACATGTGAAATATAATGAAACTAACACAAAGACTATACACTGTTTTCAATAAATTAAACTATGTTCATTTAAGTAATCCATGTTTTTATAATATCCAGACGAAATTTTACCGTGAGCTGACATTTTGAATTTAATGGTAAATCAAAATTACGGACTCAATTTTTGTATTTTATTGCGGAAAGAATCAGGGTTGCCACGCACCCGGGAAAACAGGAAAGTCCTTGAATTTCGAAATTTGCGTTCCAGGTCGGGAAACATCCGTGAAAACGCGAAAAAACGAACAAATCGGGGAAAAATCCTTAATTTTGATCGCGATTAGTAAGTTCGGCACGAGTTGTCTTTCCCTTGCTTAAGTAAACAGTTCGCCCCATACGGAAGATCATCCTTTACATTGAAAATAATGGAAGTTTTTGGGCGAAATGTATGGGTCAAGATTTATAAGATTCTGAGTCTTTCCAGTGTTTGACACTAAGGAATTTGTAGAGCATGATGCGGTAGTCAAATTGATCCAGATAATATGGCGGGTTTCATGAAATCATATTTTGATTACCAGTTGAAAGGCTCAAATTTATTCCCTCCTACGCTTACTATAAACTTGAATACCATACAAGACAATTTGTTGATCCCATATATTAAAATGGTATCCGGTAAAAGCATCAAACAACTGGATTTTCTTCCACACTGACAATTGCAAATCAGTACTCAGAATCCAGAACGTACGGCTGCAACAAAATCATATGATCTACCAAAGACTTCCATCCCGTACGTGTACATGAACACATAGCTATTTCCTTATTTATTGGTCAAATCAGAGAAATAGAAAATATGTATATCATGTCTCTGGTCAAATCATGAAGACGCACGGTTTTCAGACTGAAGATTGACAAGTGTTGTGAATTAATAAGGTAAATCTGCATTGAAAACCACTTGTAGTTTACACAAAGTCTGCATCATGGCACACTGGAAGGATGTATAGGAAACTGAATAGACATATGGAGTGAATGTGCAGGGCTCGAAATAAGCGGTAGCCCGGCAGCCCGTGACTCCCTAAAACTTGGAAGGACTCCCTGGGTGTTTACTGTAAGAGCCTGTCGGGCTCCTTAAAAAATTTAGCAGGGCTCACCACATTGGGCGAAGTGGGCGACAAAGTCGTCTACGGCGCCTCGAAGTCGCTCTGTTGGCTGTTATTTCCCTAAAGTCACCCGATGGTTCACAGTAGATATTTGGATATGATCTGGTCCAAATAATTCACACAGACTACCAATTTATCAGTAAATGTGTAATTCCAATAAAAACTGCAAACAATATGCGTATTTAACATTTTTTCAACGGATTTACGTCTTTCAACTGGAGTACGCGCCATTTGTTTATTTACCGGATGTGACTAATTACTGGAAGTGAACAACGAAGAAAAATAAAGTACAACGGCCCATAATGAAAAATCGTAATTTTTTTATAAACAAACACTTTCAATTTTGTTTGATAAATATATCAGCTGCACTTGAAAGAATAAAGATAAAGAATAATTATTAACATCATGATAAGTTCTGTAGATGGGTGTTCCATGAAGCAATTTTGATCAGCATAACTTTGTCCAAATGGAAGTGTGCTGAACAAAAGAGTTATTTCTGGGTTTAATGTAATGTTATTAAGGCTTTCCACTTTCCAGTGGAAAGACTTATTGCATTTTGTCTGTTTCTTATTATTATTATTAAGGCTTTCCACTTTCCAGTGGAAAGACTTATTGCATTTTGTCTGTTTCTTATTATTATTAAGGCTTTCCACTTTCCAGTGGAAAGACTTACTGTTATTAGTCTGTTTCTTATTATTATTATTCTTATTTTTTTTCCGCCAACTTTTTTTCCTCATTATAAATTTTGTTTCGCGACATGTCGTAAAGACATTTTGTACAATGAATGTATGAGACATTACGCTTTCGCAGTTAACCCTGTCACACCGAACACTTTTTCTTTACGGAGTTATTTCCCTTGTCATAAAAAAGCTTGTGTACAGATAAACTTTGAAACCGTAAAAGATTTTGCAATAAATGTTGTTGCAAAATGGTCAGCTATTGATTGCGACAATTTGTTACATATCGCGCAAAGTATTTTGACGACTCCTTGTTGGAGTTATTTCCCCTTATTTATTGGAAGTACAATTTGTACCATAGTAACTCATGAACCAGAGGTGAGAGAGAATAGATATTTCACAGTTGGTCATCATTGACCTTGACCTTGAAAAAGGTCACAAGGTCAAAGGTCAAGGTCACATTCTAATTTTTGACATTGTGTTGTGTACAGATCTCCTCCTTTACTATAATAGATAGAGAATTGAAACCTTTACCAAAATGTGTATCATATTAAGACCTTGAATCGTCACTTTTTTTATTTGACATTTTTATAAGAGTTATCTCCCCTAGACCACTAAAATATATTGTTAGTTGCATTATATCACTTTATCTCAGTAACTATAATAGATATTTATATGAAACCTTATATCATTAGTCATCATTTACCTTGACCTTGAAAATGGACTCAAGGCCAAAGGTCAAGGTCACGTTTGAAATTTTGGAATTGTCTTGTCATCGCTATTCCTTTGAAACGGTAAAAGATAGGCAATAAGTTGTAATGGATAAAATGTTGGTCTCATAAAGGCGCAACTTTTTCCTATTTGGAGGGTAAGGTTCCGGCTTCATCTTATAGGAGTTATGCCCCATTACAACCATTGATAATTAGTTTTTCATTAATTGCTTATCAACTATTGATAGTAGAGGCATGGAGTCTTTACTATAGATCATTAGGACCCTTGACCTTGAAAACAAATACAAGGTCAAAGGTCAAGGTCATTTTCTATTTTTTGTATATATTATAAGTAGTCATATCTCAATGACTACAAGAGATATTGGCATGAAATCTTCAATGTTGATCACTGTTGACCTTCAGCATGGTCAAGGTCATGCTGTAAGAGTCAAGGTCAAAGTCCTTTTTAAATGTTTTTCATGGTACTATGTATTTTGAATGCCTTATTCTTTTTTAGTTACGTATGTTTCTTAGCTTTTTAGTTTCAAGGTCATTTATTTAGGTCTTCTTTTAAAGTGGAAAGCCTATTAATCGTTCGGTAGAACGATTGAACCTATATTTATTCTTATTATTCTTCCGCCAAGTTTTGTTATCCCATTATAAATTTTGTTTCGCGACATGTCGTAAAGACATTTTGTACTATGAATGTATGAGACATTACGCATTCGCAGTTAACCCTGTCACACCGAACACTTTTTCTTTACGGAGTTATTTCCCCTGTCATAAAAATCTTGTGTGCAGACAAACTTTTAAACCGTAAAAGATTTCGCAATGAAAGTTGTTGCAAAATGCTCAGCTATTGATCGCGACAATTTGTTACATATCGCGCAAAGTATTTTGACGACTCCTTGTAGGAGTTATTTCCCCTTATTTATTGGAAGTACATTTTGTACCATAGTAACTCATGAACCAGAGATGACAGTGACTAGATATTTCACAGTTGGTCATCATTGACCTTGACCTTGAAAAAGGTCACAAGGCCAAAGGTCAAGGTCACATTCTAAATTTTGACACTGTGGTGTGTGCGATTCTCCTCCTGAACCATAAGAGATACAGAAATAAATCTTTTACCAAAATGTGTATCATAATAAGGTCTTGAAAGGTCACTATAAATGATTTGACTTTTGAAAGAGTTATCTCCCCTGGATCAATTAAATATAGTGTATATAGCGTTATCTCAGTAACTATGACAGATATTTATATGAAACCTTATATCATTAGTCATCATTGACCTTGACCTTGAAAATGGACACAAGGTCAAAGGTCAAGGTCACGTTTGAAATTTTGACATTATCTTGTCATCGCTATTTCTTTGAAACGGTAAAAGATAGCTTATAACTTATAACGGATAAAATGTCGGCCTCATAAATGCGCAACTTTTTTCTATTTAAAGGAAAAGGATTTGACTTCATCTTATAGGAGTTATCTCCCATTACAACCATTGATATTTACTTTTTCATTGATAACTTATTAACTATTGATAGTAGAGGCATGGGGACTTCACCAAAGACCATTATGACCCTTGACCTTGAAAATAGAAACAAGGTAAAAGGTCAAGGTCATCTTATAAATTTGGGTATTTATGATAAATACGCATTTCTTCATAATTATAAGACATATTGACAAAGGATCTTCACTGTTGGTCCTTTATTGACCCTCAGCATGGTCAAGGTCATATTGACAGCAGTCAAGGTCAAATAATATTTTTTGGAAATTCTGCTTTTTCGTGTATATAAAATGGTAAATACAAGTAAATGATTTGTTTTTAAAGCATTGAATATGCAAATATCAAACACTTGGTAGTCAAGGTCATTTATCACAATTAACGTCCTATTTTTTTACCTTTTTTATTTCAAAAGATATACGAATGGTTTTTCTTTCTTTTGTTTATTTTGAAAAGAAGATTCAATTTCCATATAGCCAAAGTCAATGTCAAGGTCATTTATGCAATAAGTGGAAAGCCTCTCATTTGTTCGGTAGAACCAATGAACTTATATTTCTATCTATCTTTGGAAATTTTGCTCAGATAAACATGGTATGTTCATAACAAACTGTTAGGTATAGTATGATGTATACAAGAACTTCATGAATGATCAGTGTAAGACCAAAACTGCAAAAAATTCAGACAAAATATAGTGTTTTTCAGAATGGAAATGTACCTTCAGAATACTGCCAGAATGCATATTTTTGCACCAAAACTCCCAGAGCTTCTGGTGGCCTTGAGCGGCCCCCATACACCCTGCCGTAAGGACCACTGTGCAAACGTGGGTCAGCCGGCTATGCCGGTTGAATGGGACTCCCTGCATTTTGTAAGGACTCCTTCACTGCTTTATTAGGGACTCCCTGGGAGTCCTTTTGACTCCCATAGTTACTTTTCCTATTTCTACCCCTGATGTGTACGTGACAAAATTATATAGCGTAAAGGATATTGGTATCTATAAATCACCTTAGAAATTCATTTGAAGTTATCCTGGAAAAATTATGAAAACCCTTGAAAAACCCTTGAATTTTGTGTCAAGAAAAGAGTGACAACCCTGAAGAATACAATTTGTCGTAATTGCGACAAATGAAAAATTTGTTTCGTCAAAAACAAATCCATAAGATTAATTGAAATGGTGTCGGCCACTCAATGTAATTGTAGTGAAGGGGTATCTCAAATAAAACTTCAAACAGGACTGGACTTTAAACGTCCTCGATATTCTAAGGTAAGACAATTTTAGAAAATAGATATTTTTCTTTTAGTTTAGCGTAGTTTGCATGCATGGTGTCCCAAACTTGTTTCATATCAAACTTAACCTAAACATTCCGCACGATTTTCTTGTGGAATTTGAGCACAGGAAAATGCGTTTAAAGATGACACCTCGAATTTCACTAAAAACATAAAATATAAATATTCAATAAAAAATGTTGCAAATAAACATGAAATGAGAGGTTTTATTATTGGAACTAAGCCACTTGGTCGAGCTGTTTTGGTGGAAAAATTGTAAAACTGGTTGGATAGATTACAGAAAGTATTGTTTGCTATAATATAATTTATGGAACAAGTTCAATATTTATCTAACATTAAACAATTTATTTCCCTTCCTTTTCTATTCATTCACTTAGCAATAACAGAAATAAGTAATTTCTGAGAATCATATTGACCTTTTCAAAACCAAATAGTCACTGGTTCTAGTAAGGTGGGGAGTAGATTGTCAGTTGTCATGTCTTTCCACCATTAAGCATAATCAGAAGATAAAGAAAAAAGTGACAAATTGTAATTTCCATTTAATTTTTTTTACAGTAATTAAAATTGTTTCTTAAGATTTCCAATTACATGTACACCAATGTATTCCAAATGTCAATCTAACATTGATGTGCATAAATATTGTTAAGAACTACTGAGTAATAAATATTTTTAGAATTTTAAATAAACAAAAAAAATATAGTAAGAAGAACCGTATTTTAACAAAACAATGTATGAAATAATTAACTTATGTGATTTTTGTACTAACGTATATAAACTGTTTATGACATTAATTCTTACGTAACTGAATTGTTTGTATACCCCACGCTAGGGGAGTACATAGTGATGAGGCCAGAGGGTGTCAGTCTTTCTGTCCATCCATTACACTTTCATTCGCAACTCCTCCTACAATACTGAATGGAATTTGATGAAACTTGCACAGAATCTTTGTCACATATTGCCATTGTGCACCTGACATTTAATGTTTTGATCGTAATGATACTTGGGTAGCTACAATAATGTAGCTTCTTTTTTTTTTTTTTTGATGGACAGAGCTACAAAGAGGTCCCATTACTCGTAATGGAGCAAAAACACTTTTGGGATTTACACATATTTTCCGCTATTTAACCTTTGTCTTTATTAAATAAATATGTTTTCTTTCCTCCGCCGTTCATCTGATATGTCTACAATGTCTAATTAAATAATTTTAACACTTTTTCGTAATCGTGGCATTGTTGACATAATTACAATTGTGGAGTGTAGAATTTCGGAATCGTATCGGTAAAATTTGTAATAAGGGGACATAATCATAATGCAAATGAATACAACTGAAATCATCCGGAATTACATTTTTTACCAAATCGATTCTGATATTATCGAAATTATGCACTTCCAGAATTCATATTTTGTCAAACAATGCCATAATTACGAATAAAGTGATAAAACTAACGAATACGGTGTTGTGGAAATATCAGTAAAACTGCAAATACATAAAAAAGTATGTAGCAAACCAGGGAAACAGTGTAATTGCTTATAATATGCATAAAACCCCCGGGTGTGAATCACTCCCGGGCTGCTCCATTACGAGTAATGGGACCTCTTTGTAGCTCCGTCCATCAAAAAAAAAAAAGGAGCTACATTATTGTAGCTACACTGTAGATACTTGGGGTATCCCATATACTAGTAAAAACATGGACTTTGTCATTGACGTAAGAGAATCAGGGGGTATCAAATAGTGAGCATTGCTAACACTTTTTCTAGATCCATTATTATATATACACTTTTCAAAATTTAATTTACTTTTTAATGTAAGTTTAAAGGATGATCTTGGTAAAATTAAACTCATTAAGTATCTAAATATAACTTGCATTACTTTTAATTTTAACTTCGAAATGTTTAAATCTTTTGTGACTTTCTTTTATTTAATATAAAGGGATAATTTTTCTTCCTTGTTATTGCATTTTTTTAAGTGATTGAGACATTTTTATTTACTTTTACCTATATTAAAAATCAAACTTTTGTATTAAAATCGTAATTTAAATTTACATTTTCTTGGCTTATTATGTCTGTCTTTTATTGGTCTTTCATCAAAGTTTGTTACCAGTTTATAAATAAGCAATTCACAAAAAACAAGGCATATCGAACGTACGATAACATAAAAAAATGTTTATTACGCCTTGCCTTATTCTCTGCAATTCTTGTACGTGAGAGTATGGCATTTTGAAATTGTTAATAAAACTTTTAAAAATGAAGCTCACTGCAGCTACAATGAGGTTCAAGTACTTGTAATGAATATCCCTAGCCATTCACACACTTGAGTTTTATACATATTACCTAAATTTTTTATACTGTTTCATTTCAAATATGTACATGTGTAGCTGGGCTTTCCTTACATAAGCACTAAGCTGTTATGATAAGTTTACTAGGATTGATCCTCATCAGGGGTCAACTTATAGTGCAAATTTACACATCAAAATCAACAACTCCCCCATGATTTTTTAAATAAAATAATTACCTGAGAGCTTTATGCGAAAGCAAAAAAGCTAGAATATTAAAGTATGTAATGGATCTGGATTTACAGTCAAATCAAGAAAAGACCAACCATCTTTTGCATCATGTTTCAGATAACGATCAAACTATTAAAAAAATTTCAAAATAAGAAGCAATAAAAGTTTGTCATTCAGATGCTGTAATGAAAACTTCCTCATCAAGAATAACAACTTGTCATTATTGTATCTTTTTATATTGTATATTATTATGTTTATGATGTTATAAATAAATCTTGGACATGTGCATTTACAAGTTAAATATTTGTTTTCATAGGTACATATGGAGTTGTTTATAAAGGCAGACACAAGAAAACAAACCGTTTAGTTGCACTGAAAAAGATTCGTTTAGAAAGTGAGGAAGAAGGAGTACCATCTACTGCAATCAGAGAAATATCGCTCCTCAAAGAACTCCAGCATCCGAACATAGTGGGGTAAAAAAAATACCATTAGATGAATTGTCAATGCATGATGTACCTGATAAAAATTGTTTAGAAGCACAGACAATGTAACTACAAGATTTAAACAAATTTTATTATCTACAGAGCTAAGTTGTGGTAATAACGAATTTATCTGTTCCCAAACAAACAGAAATTCTCTATTGGTAGTTGTTGAGTTTGTCAGTCTTCTGTATGATTGAATCTTGAAACATGCTGATGTTTGCCCATTAAAGAGAAACTTTGGTCTTGCCTGGCTCTTCTTAAAACTGAGTGTCCAAGATGTTGATATTAATAATATTTACTCGCCTCTTTACATATACAATATACATACATTATAAATTTATATATAAAAGTAACAATCTACAAAAGGCCAAACAAAAAAATATGTGTGTTTCCGGTCACATAGATTTATAAAATAGGTAGGTAGGTCGATTTTTTTTTTGGTTTTTGGGAATCATGTTTGTTAAATTAGTAATTTAATGTTTACCTTTATCTTTTATAACTTTGTAAGTGTAAAGCGTGTAAGTTTGAAGAATTTACTATAAAGCCTTTAAAAATATACACTAATACAGTCATTGAATGAGCTATCAATTTCGTTACAAGCATTCATATGTTTACATTTCGCCGTCATGTTGGGGCGGAAGTATGAAAATAGAACTAAAACCGGGAACAATACCGGGAGTTTTCCGGTTCGAAGTAACCTTCGTTAAAAACGCAAAAAAAAACTTTAGGGTCGGCTTCAAAAAAATAGGTAGGGTCGGGTAACCGGAAACACACATATTTCTTATTTGGCCTAAGGTACACAAAATTAAATTATGAAAGAAGACATTTTACAACAGAAATAACAAAACAGTATTTATAAAACTTGACTTCATGTACACGTAAATGTATTCACAATTTATATACCTTAGTTTTTGTCTCGCCTGCGACGAAAGTCGCTGGAGGCGAGACATATGTATGGGAATCCGGCGGCGGCGGCGTAAACACTTGACATCTTGCTTCATATATTTGTTAGCCCAAGCCCTAGGTCCATCAAATTTGGTCCAGAGGTAGCTTATGATGAGTACTTGCCAGTCAGTCACCTGTCACCTGACCTTGACCTCAATTTCACGGTCCAGCGACTACGTTAAAGTTTTTGGGTTACGACAGTTCCTCTGTAACTACGCATGGTAGGATGAAAATATTTGGTGTATAGGTTGCTGATGACTAGTACATGACTGTCTGGTAGGTGTCACCTGACCTTGACCTCAATTTCACGGTCCAGCGACTACGTTAAAGTTATTGGGTTACGACAGTTCCTCTGTAACTACGCATGTTAGGATGACAATATTTGGTGTATAGGTTGCTGATGACTAGTACATGACTGTCTGGTAGGTGTCACCTGACCTTGACCTCAATTTCACGGTCTAGCGACTACGTTAAAGTTTTTGGGTTACGACAGTTCCTCTGTAACTACGCATGGTAGGATGACAATATTTGGTGTATAGGTTGCTGATGGCTAGTACATGACTGTCTGGTAGGTGTTACCTGACCTTGACCTCAATTTCATGGTCCAGTTACTACGTTAAAGTTTTTGGGTTACGACAGTTCCTCTGTAACTACGCATAGTAGGATGACAATATTTGGTGTATAGGTTGCTGATGACTAGTACATGTCTGGTAGGTGTCACCTGACCTTGACCTCAATTTCACGGTCCAGCGACTACGTTAAAGTTTTTTGTTAGGACAGTTCCTCTGTAACTACGCATGGTAGGATGACAATATTTGGTTTATAGGTTGCTGATGACTAGTACATGACTGTCTGGTAGGTGTCACCTGACCTTGACCTCAATTTCACAGTCCAGCGACTACATTAAAGTTTTTGGGTTACAGCTGTTCCCCTGTAACTATGCATGGTAGGATGACAATATTTCGTATACAGGCCGCTGCTGATATTTAATGCTATTTACGTAATGCTTATGACAAAATTTATTTTCGTTACTGATGCGGAATGCAGGCAAGACGTTTTTCTGTGTCCACACTTGTTCTTGTATGAAAAGAGTTTTGGTCAATTTAGTGATGCCAAATGATACCGAAGATTTCATTCGTTTCATGTGATACACATATGTTTGCATTTCAGTTCAATTTAATTATTCCCTCTGCAAACTTGTTTGGGGGGGGAGGGGGTGTATATAAGAGTCACCCTGTCTGTCTTTCCGTTTGTATGTCTGTCTGTCTGTCCATCTGTCCACATCCCTTGTAAGTGCAATTCCTCCTAAACTGCTTGATGAAATTTCATGAAACTTAGCATAAAGGAAGTATATTGTATGTAGATGTGCATGAAGGATTTTTATTGACCTCGAATATCATTAAGGGGAGATAATTGGGCTTGAAAGCGAAGCGGGGGGTATCGCTTTGTGAGCGTGCTCACAGTCCACACTTGTTTTCACTGTAATTCTTGTAGTCGATATGAAGCATGTATTCTTAGTTGAACGTGTGACACCAGGATATTTCACTGTTGATTCAAATTGATTTTCACTGTTGATTTTTTTTTTTATGATTCTTTTAGTCTGTGTGAAACTTATATACTTAGTCTAATATGTGACAACAGGATATTCTGCTATTGACAAAATCATAAAAAATACAATAAAGGACTTTAGAAAAATATATTGCACTGTAGTCCAAAAATATGGTACATCTTTTGAGAATTTTATTATCAATTTTGCATGGTTCTGACATGTTGAAGAGAAGTAAAAACAATAGTACTTTTTATTTCGGCATTAATTGCTTTGTTATTGCAGATTAGAAGATGTGCTAATGCAAGAGAACAAACTGTATCTAGTATTTGAGTTTTTGTCTATGGACCTGAAACGATACATGGATACTATACCAAGTGGACAGTACATGGATAAAATGTTAGTCAAGGTAAAATACAGTAAAATGTTATTCATGGTAATAACTGAAATTTAAGCCAACATAATATACACTACAGATCACATTGTTTCTCTGCTTCCTATGCACCTACCATGGACGTGGGCATTGGTGTCCACCCTTGCCTGCAGCCACAGTGGGCCCCACGCTGTCACGTGGTGTAATGTACATGATTGGCCACCTATACACGTGGTAATAGGTTCAACTGAGTATGGATTTCACATTCCACATTCTAAAACAGAAAGGGAAAGTTGACCTACATTTCAGTTCATTATACCCCACACTCTCAGTGCACTGTTTTTTTAGCTATTTTGCCACAATGTTTCTGTTCCCATGAGCCAGTTTCTTATTGTTATTTTACATGATCCAAAAATAATTGTGTTCAGTATATCAGTTGTTTACGCTAAGCAATAGATCATCCCTTGCATTGATATTATATCTTTTGCATAGAAAAGCTTCTGAAGGAACTGTTATATATATTTTGATTTGAAATGCAGCATTATTGACAATATTTAAAATTTTTATTTTACTTAATTGATACGAGGTAACAAATATTTATGTGTAAAATAAATTGTATAACATCTGCATGGTGATGATTTTGTACATGCATTCCTTATGGTTTTTACATAACATAAAAAAGTGCTTTCCTTTCCATTAATTGTCCAAAACTGCCCATTGAATTTGAAAATTGTCCATTGCTTTTTGTAAACATAGGGCACTAATCCATTCCATCACTGAAAAAAAAGTATCCTGATCTCTGCATTTAATCAACTCTATATGAGACTATAGATTGACTTTTATGGTACTGTTGACATTTAATAATTTTTAACCAGTAATGATAGTAATACAGCAATCCAACGGTACATGTATATCACATCCACTAGAATTTCATTGGAGAAAACCAGATGATCGAGGTCAAAAGGAAACTTGTATCAACAATCACTGAGCTGTAATTTGATGTAATTCAACAAGGCTTTATGTGTGTATTATTTTTTTGTATATTTTACAGAGTTACACATATCAGATTCTCCAGGGCATATTATTTTGCCACCAAAGAAGAGTTTTGCATCGAGACATGAAACCACAGAATTTGTTGATAGACAATAAAGGAATCATTAAACTAGCCGATTTTGGTTTGGCTAGAGCTTTTGGTATTCCTGTGAGAGTTTACACTCATGAGGTGAGAAACAAAATAGCCACAATATATATTAAATTTTGTAATATCAAAAGTAAAATATCTTGTTAAAGATCAGTTTAATTAACTTGAAATAAAATAGTTTAATTAACATGAAATAAAGTTACTCTGTTAAGTTGGATAAAAAAGAAGTTTTTGTTTGTTTGACAAACAAAGCATACAAGAGTAAAAATCAGTCCTGTATAATCTTTTAATTTAATTATTATTGCATATTTCCCTAGAACTAATTTTGTGTGTGCGTAAATTGTTAATGATAAACTACCAGGCTTTAGAATTGTGCATAGCTGTTTACTTGTACTGATTGTCCGTATTTTCAGCAGATTTTGGGCCGAAAATTCGCTGTATGGCTTTGAATTAAAAATCAATAGATTTTATATAAATCAGGAAATATCATAGTTGCACCTGAAATTGTTGCATCAGTGTTATAAAGGAGCTTGTATATGGATCTGATTGTTGATAAAAGTGCATCCGCGATGTTGATGATATTATACAAAAAAAAACAGCATGGCGGACCATGCTTCAATAAGAAACCAACACAAGTAGCAACATCTAGAGTCGTATCAAATGCCTGGGTAGCAATTTACAATACATGCATGTGTAGTACACAAAATACAAATAAGTAACTGATGGAATACTGAAGTCAGTCAGATTGGGGTAAACAGCTCTGATTGCTTTTTGAAATTTCTGTTTTGTCAGAACTTTGCATACCAGTGGTAAGAACAGATGTGTTTAATGGATTTGAATGTGCATGTCCTAAACTTCTATTTTTAGGTAGTAACTTTATGGTACCGAGCACCAGAAATTTTATTAGGAAGCCAGAGATACTCGACACCAGTAGATATTTGGAGTATTGGATGTATTTTTGCAGAGATGGTAACAAAGAGACCATTGTTCCATGGAGATTCAGAAATTGATCAGCTATTTAGAATTTTCAGGTAAAGTTTATTTCAGTTCAGTAATTATAAGAATTTTCTTTTGGAACTTTGTTATCTTCTTCTGATAAAATTTGGAATCTCGAGTTGCTCCTAAATGAATATATTTAGAAAAAATACTGTCTACTAAGCATATGAAAAATAATTTCCATGACAATTATAAATGCAGACAATCAAGTTCATGTAAGCTACTATAATTTATTCAAACTGGCCCATTTGGGCACCAATTACATGTATAATGGCCTCTCCCCATAAGTCACAAATTTGCCATCCATAGATATTATTGTTAAATTAATAAGCTGTATATTACAGTCATGTGCCTTGTGCAGCCGAGTCTATCAAATTTTCTGAGCAATCAACTAAAATTATACACATAACTTGTTCACTAGTGCAGTTAACAAATTTATATTCAGTGATAACACACTACAAAACCAAAATCTGTATAAACCAAACACTGAATTGATTTTAAATTTTATCTACATTTTCTGTTCTACTATGTTTTAGTGTGACTTTCTTTGTACACTGTATTGATAGTTATACAAGTGATATTTTATTGAACAGAACATTAACCACACCGACAGAAGAAGATTGGCCAGGTGTAACCAGTATGCCAGACTATAAACCCACCTTTCCATCATGGAAAACCAACTCTTTAGCCCAGTCAGTTAAACAGCTTGATAACACTGGCCTAGATTTATTACAGGTAAGATCTTCATAAAAATTGCAAAAATATGGCTCCCTGCATATTGAGCATGGATCAATCCATGATCATTTTTGGCCAGATTTCACGGAGTGAAAATCTGTGTTATAGTATCGTAAATGTTGTGCGGGCGGCTGGGGAAAAAATTTTCATAACAGTTTTCTCAGCAACTACTAATCACATTCTCTTGAAATTTGGTATGCACCATCAGTATGGCCTCCCATAAAGTGGGATTTGATTTCAGGTCTGTCGCTCACCTACTTCCTGTTAACTGACTTTGTTAATTTTTATGAATGAAAATTCTATTTGTTAGATAACATTTAGCTACTTAATGCAGTAACTTAGCTAACGCTCACCACTTTCTCAATTGGCGAATCCTTTTAAGAAATGTTGAATATATATTAAGCAAGTAATTCTCCACTTACAATTAAAAATGTTTTAATGTCAGCATCAAATTGGCACATGTAAATCCACAAATTTTACCCAAGATTTTACCCAAGGTACAAGTTCATTACCCAAGTAATCAAAGTAATTATGTATAGACAAGTCATAAGACATGGTTTTATAATTAATCAGTTAATAACTGTGTACACACAGTTACACATGATCAAGCAAGTAGGTAACAAAGATTGTTTTAAATGACGCTGGTGACCTATTGTGGTCCCACTTTGCCTTTTTTTATCTATAAACGTAATGTTGTATTTGTCCCTGTCATTATACACAGCCACCCGGTCTCCTTTTAATTTTATTGCAATTTGCTTCAGGAATTGTCATATTTTTGTCATAGACACTTTTATCGTGTTTATCATTTGTTAATGCTGGTCCAGACAGGATTTTACTTTTTGTAAATAAAGTGTGAGGTTACAAAACTGTTGAAAAAACCAGTAAAAAGGCAAAGACAATAAGACATACTCCGGAGCACATGTGAACTCTGTGCAGGACATGGCAAATCTAATGCATTTAAATGACTTCTGCAAATTTAAATATAATCCAAAAAATTATTTTGGCAGTCATTTTTAAAAAAATTAATTTTAATATGTGTACATATTTGTAATATGGCATTTTACATTAAATACATGAAATATCTATTAACAAAATGAATCTAGAAATGTTATATATTCATTGTTATTATTTGTATTCCTTAATTAATAATCTGGCATGCATTTATGCTTATAAAGAAATATACAAACATATTGGGACTAATGCCTAGCATAAATCCCTGCAAAATGTTTAAATGTGAGAAATTGTTCAGTTATATTTTACTATGTGTATAAAAACTTGGTTAAACTCCGACAACTAAAAGTTGTATCCCACTCATCTGATGGCAACTGCCAATTTTGTAACAACACTGAGTAGCCTTATAAAAAATCATCTTTGAATTCAACACTCCCTTTTTCCATTATTTTAAATTGATATGTGTGTTCCTTTAACTTCAGTTAAGTCTGAAGTAAAACCTGTATCTATTTTTTCGGACGAGTAAAATTCAGCTCAGACTACCTTAAATTATGTCCAGGTAGTCTGAATGAGGATCATGAAATAAATTAATTTTAAACACTGCCAATGTTTCGAACAGGCCAATATATTATTCCCAAAAAGTGGAATATGTTTTTATTTTCATAATGTTTGTAATCAAATCACTCAGTCAGTTTAAACAGTTATTACGTGTGAGATCACATGGTTTCTATTGTATCAGTTCAAGCCACATTGATGTAACACTTTAGTAACATATCATTTAAGAAAATCATTTTACTTACCCCCTTACTTTTTCTCATTAAAATCTATGTGTTCAATTGAGCAGCCACAAGTCTATCGTAGAAGTCTTTGGATTTGTCAGTTAATGTTTTTTTTTCTATCACATCCATTTAATTGCATTCATGTAAATAATTTTAGATGTTATGTTTTTTGTTCTTGTAGAGTATGCTGATATACGACCCTGCACAGAGGATATCCGCCAAGAAAGCATTAAATCATACATACTTTGCCAACTTGGACAAGTCCGCACTGCCTGCCTCAAGTCTCAACTCAAGTTAAGACCATCCTGTGCAATAAAACTGTATACTATGGTTCACGTCAAAATATTTGTCTCAAATTATGATCAGTGAGAGAATATCTATCAGGAAATGTCAGTTGTTCCATAACTTTAATTTTTTTTCTTTCATGTGGTACTGTTTTATGATTCATCTAGAGCACTTATATAAACAGAACTTAGAAATACAATTAACAGAATATAATAGTGTTCTAAGCTTGTATGTAAATTCTCTACCTATAAAATATATGTACCTTGTACTAAATATCATATTTATTTGTATGAGCTTCAGAAATGAGGAGAAAAGCAAGCCTTTGCAGAACTTTATCTCCTGTTTTGTAGCAGGGGCAAATAAATTACTATTTTTTACTTGTTGATGAAAGCAGACACACAGTATGAACTGGGTACTAGGTTTTTTTTTACACAAGCTAATATTAATAGGAAAGAAATTGTTCTGTTTTATACTCAAGATTAAAAGTATTAATAACCACAAAATTATTTTCAAGGAGTTTAATATGTATATAATGAATGGAACCAGTTTATTTGACTGTTTAGAGGAGATTTATATTCTGTGTTTGTCCTTCAACTTTGAATTATTATTTAATAATTTTGTCTTAATTTTTTTTTAATAATTGAAGATTGTGTTATCCAAAATACATGTCCCAGGGATGGGGGGCATAATGCACCAACCCAGAAGGGAGTCGAACCTTGGGACATTTTTTCAGCATATAATGTGGATTACACAATATTAGCTTCTATTATTTATGTCTTGCATGATTTAAAAAAAAAACTTTCAGTACATAGATTATATTGGACTGGCAGTTATTCATTTAATTCAAGAAATATTGTATTTTAACTAAAAAAATAAACACATTATAAATATAAAAAGTGTAAACAGGGGTGTAACGAATCTATTTCCTGATGATCTGATATGTATCATGATCAGATTTATATCACAATACTTCTAAATGTTGTTATCATTCTTTGTTGATAGTATCAACACCTTTATCACAGATCTAACCCCGTCCTTTTAAATTTCTTGAAAAGCAAAGTACTTGAACAGAAGACTTAAAATCTGCCAGTGGAGTTGTTTTGATGCCATCACCCTTTATTTTATAAATTTCCGGTTAAGGATAGAGATTTAAAGAAATCTAAATTTAAAGAGATTGTTACTCCCCTAAGTGTAAAACATTGTGATCCTCTACGATGTTATTGTTTGTAAAAATATGTTTCAATATTATGATGGTATATGAAAAACTGTCTTACATACACAGTTTTATGACATATTATACAATTATATGATAGATGATGTCCATAATATCCACCGATGTGTTCATATTTTTGTTTCATTTATATATTTTTGTTATAACAAAGAGCGAGTTTCAACTGTTGAACATATATGTATACTGCATATATTTAATTTTTCTAAGTAAACTGCATGGTGTGCTTTTACATGGAAACTTATTTTTCTATACATTGTATTGTTACAGTTTAAAACAACATTGGGGAAAATATATGATTTATATGGTATTACATATTTTAATTATTTAATTGTGCACATCTTGCACTGAAATGTTTAACTAAGTTAGAGATGTACCTCTACCAGAATTTTATGTTTTACAAATAGTGGCAAGTACATGTATATTTCGGAAATTGTTTTTAAAAAACTTCTTTACTTCTACAACCCAACTGTTCTTCTTGAGCTTTCTTTCTACTCTGAAAATCTTACATAAATCTATGGAAATAAGGTTCTTTGAGAGCTTATTTATAATGCAAGGGCTATTCAGTTTAAACTGTAATCGCTATTGGGGAAAATAGTATTTTATCTTTATTAAAGTTGTAAATAATTCAGATTAACACAAAACAACTATTTCAGATTTATCAAAGAATGAAAATCTGTGCCTAAATTTGTCTAACTAAATAAAGCTTTGCTGGACACAAATATTGAGACTTGACCTTTTTGTGTCAGATTTTAGCTTTCACATCTTTTCTTGACCAAGTAAAAATTTGTCAAGTAGTCAAGCTCATTTCAGAAGACTGATATTTAACAGTTCCATAGGTTGGGGGTTTGGATGAAAAATGTCCTCTCAACCTTTCCCTAAGGTGTGCTTATATTCAAAATGGAATAGCCCTTTATGCAAAATTATGTTTGTTTTTTTTCCATTTAATAGTGCTATTCACTGGAAGCAAGAAGATTTTGTATATTTTGTATGTACTTGCTCTCTTAAGTTGTATAGCATTTTTAGATTGCAGTTCAGATACATTGAAGATTGCATTCATTGGTCTTAAATAAAATAAAATGTTCTTAGATTCTTTTTCTTATTTCTGGATATTTTATTGGAAGTAGCGGTTAAAACATATGTTCTCTAGGTATTCGCAAGTGTCACATTTGTAAAAAGGTGCAAAATACTTACTGTTTGGGAGGCTAGACAAAATATATCCCAGTATATATTGCATCCAGATGGATACTGTCCTCTGTTGCCACATGTAATTTTAAATTCAAAATGGTCTTGTTGGAATGAATAGCATACTTTTTTTGTTCTCCTGCTGACAGGCATCTTGGGGAGGGGGGGGGGATATATATAAATTTGGGCCTATGAAATTGGTTACTGGATAACTTTTAAAAATCGTTTGAAATAAGGAAATGTTTAGGAGAATACTTAATACAGATCAAGTTGGAACTTGTCAATCCAGATTTATGGCCCCTTATGCCTGAAAATAGCAAAATTTGTGGATTACCACATGATAAATAAGAGAAAGCAAATTTGCTTAGGGTGGATGCTTCTGTCTTACATATTCTTCTTATACTGAATGGAATTTTAACTTGGCGAATATCCTTGAGCTATAAGGAAATGAAGAAGTTTTGCATGAATGTGCAAAAATGTCTTTTGTATTTCCTATTTGATGGTCTCATACATAAATGTTATATTTGTTTGCTTTGTTTCAGGAATTGTTCTGGTTTTTGTAGTTTTTATGCCCCCGCGACGAAATGTCGGGGGAGGGGGCATTAAGTTTTACTCATCTGTACGTACGTACGTACGTCCAAACGAATTTCCGTCAAGCTTTTCTCAGAAACCGTACATGAGAACAATTTGAAATTTGGCAAGGTGGTTTAGTATCACAAGTTGTACGTCCTAAGCAACTCTCAGACCTGTCGGACAACTACTTCCTGTTTGGGACTTCATTTAGCTTGGGCATCTGTGTCGCATGGACACATTCTTAGATTTTTTTTCTTTAAGACATTCAGATATTGTATATATTCAAGTTTGGATTGAATTATGAAATCGTATGATGCTCAACATACCCTTACAAAAACACTGTCACAGCAGTTTACAGTAGTTTAATTCTTGTGAGAAGAGATATTTTGTAATTGTACTTAACACAACTGATTTATTATTTTACTCCATGGTTTTATCATTTTATATGGTGCCACATAAAACATTGTTGGTTTAATATGCTGTGAGTTTATGTCGCCTGGTAACCTTGGTTAGCGAACTGTTGTTTTAACTTAATTGCAACCACTGGTCAATACCTCTACTGAGGGACTGTTAGTCCCGGAACTGTTGTTTTAACTTATTGCAACCACTGGTCAATACCTCTACTGAGGGACTGTTAGTCCCGGAACTGTTGTTTTAACTTAATTGCAACCACTGGTCAATACCTCTACTGAGGGACTGTTAGTCCCGGAAGATATCATCAGCTTAGTAGTCACACTTCAGTGTTGACAGAATATCATTTTCCAGTGAAAAAGTCATTGTCTAAATTTACTGCTCTGAAATCTCAAAAATGATTTAAATTCTAAGGTTTTGTTATTTTCTAGTCATAGATCGTCTTGGACAGATTTGATATAACAGTTTGGACTTGATAATAAAAGCTCTACCACACCTAAATTATTTTGACTTAAATATTTCTTTGGGTTTGAGGGCCACTGATGAGTGCTGATAGACAAAACATGTGTTTGACGTTGCTAATTGTATAACCTTGGTATGTTTGATGACATTTTATTCTAAAGTAGATCAGTGTAACTAATTTAAATTTTGAGCTATTTGCTATTCCAAGTTAAGCCATTGTGTAACAGCTAATTTCCAGACAGATTTTATACAATGTTTGATACAATAATAATAATAATAATTTGTGTCGTTCTCAACTATAGATAACATTTCTAGCTTTGAACAGTACACATATGAGCTAATTTATGTCAAAAATTTCTTACAAGGGGGTCGTGAATGCTATTTTCATCACTTGTCTGTCCTATGCTGTGGCAGCCGTAAACTTGGGTGGTTCTTTACAAGGTTGGTTTTTTTTAAATCAAATATATTTAAATGACTGCCATGGCCATAAATGCATTCTGATTGGTTAAAATGTGTGATCCTGTAGAAATGAACCACAGGTGGTCCTATACAAGGGTTGTTTCTTTTCTCCCGAGTTTTAATCCAAATGGAACATGGCTTAACAGAGGGGACTCTACAGGAAAAACTTAACACCAAATTTTGCAGAAATGTAGTCCGTATAGTTCTCTTATTATTTTTAAGAGAAGAATGAAAACTCCATATTGCTGTCAGGACTACTAGTGCATTCTGATTGACTTAAATTTAAAAATTCGTTTTTTAATAAACTGCAGAAAAAAATTGATGTAGAAATGTACCTCAGATGGTCATCTACAAAGTTTCAGTTTTTGGGGGTCTATTCAAAAATCAAAATGGCCGCTACCATAGAGCATACCTTAACACGGGTAGGAGAAAATCAAACAAATGACATTTCCCAAAACGTTTAAACCAAATTATGCAGAAATGAAGCCAGTATTTCGGGCAGATTGAAAATTCAACATGGCAAACTGGGCTATACTGTTGCGTTTTGATTGGCTGATATTTCAAAATTATTTTTTCTCATAAACCTATAGAAAGACGAAATTCAGATATTGTAGAAATGTACCTCAGGAATTCTTTACAAATTTGAAGTTTTGATAGACCATTCACATTCTAAGATGGCCGCTACCGTGGAGCATAGCTTAACATAGCACCTTTTGGGAAATTAACACACTGCATCGCATAAACAGTCCTACACATTAAAATCAAATCATACAATAATGAAAGTTCTTTTATAATTTTGTAGGTTCTTTGTGCTGATTGGAAATTCAAGATGGCTTTCGGGGCTATTAATAGGTTTTTATAAAATCTAAGTTTGACTAACTACTTAGCAGATTAAAGTGTGATATCGTACAAATGTACCTCAGATGGTCCTCTGCTAATTCAGAGTTTGTGGTGAAGATTTTAAATCCAAGATATCCATCACAGTCAAATAGAGATAAACATTGAGCCTCATGGCATATACATAAAAATACCTTTGTCTCAGTATCTTCTCGCATAAGCATTTAAAATCGAAATTTGCAAGCAAATGAAGGTAATAACAAATTACTGAACACCGATGAAACTGTCAAAACAGGACAATCCGCAAATCAATGTCCGAGAAACCGGCAACTTCAGAACCAACAACAAACAAAAAGCAACTACAGCAATAGTCCTGACTTGGTACAGGCATTTCAAAAGCAATGGCGGGTTAAACCAGGTTTTATGGCGTGCCAAACCTCCCGCTTCCATTACTGTAGACTGAAATAGGTGACGCAAAAATCAGTATACTCGCTGTATGCTCTTGCATACCTGATCAATTGAGAAATATAGACACCGTATGCAGGAGAAGCTGGAATATTGCTGCATAGGTGAGGAAAATTTATAATTTTGAAATTAAAATCGTCTAGTTTTTCGTAAATTCTTGTGCTAAGATGTCCGTTGGTGTCATATTCGAGGTGTAAGTCTAAAAATGAGGTAGATGAAGCTGTTTCTGTGGTTTCTTTAATTTCTAGTTCTGAAGGATATTTTAACGGCCACTCAGCAGGGTTGGTAATTGAAAGAACATCATCCATATATCTATATGTAAATTTAAAGGACCTAGCTTCTGCTATCTTCTTGTCTATAATAAGACGTCGAAGAAATTCCGTTTCATAAGAATATAGG
Source organism: Limnoperna fortunei (assembly GCA_944474755.1). Lineage (NCBI taxonomy): Eukaryota > Metazoa > Mollusca > Bivalvia > Mytilida > Modiolidae > Limnoperna > Limnoperna fortunei. The sequence continues at coordinate 39,148,451 of OX104117.1, read as the reverse complement.
AACAAATCGGCAAGGAGTGGGGAACAGTTTGTACCCATTGGAATTCTGATTGTCTGTTGAAAAACACATCCTCCAAAAGTAACAAATATATTGTCGATCAGAAAATCAAACATACTACAAACCTGCTCTTCGCTGTAGCATAATTTTCCTTTAAGTTCTTTAGTACAAAAAGACGTATAGTCGTAACTTAAAACTACATATTTGAAGGCATATGTGGAAGCAAATGCTTTGTTTATGATTTCCTTAAGACGTGATTTTAGTTTTTCGTGCGGCAAGGTGGTATAAAAAAAAGATGAAAAAAATCAAAGGTTGTAACAGATGTAATTTTCGATAGCGATCTTGATTTTAAATTTTCCAAACGTTCTTTTCATTTTTTAAGAATCCACATACGATTAATACTACTTCTCGAATAAACAGTTTCACGTTATTTTTGATGTCCTTTCACTGCAGTCAACTGTTTTGACTCTTTGGTAGAGCATGTAAATGACCCGGCTATGTATCTTTCTTTGTAAGGATATTTATGTAATTTAGGAATCCAATACAAGTCTGGTAAGTCTTCAGACCCTTCATCGTAATTAATATTCAAAGAAGTCATGAAGGACTTATGGTAAGCCAGGATTTCATCTTTGTCAAATGTGGTACGTTTGTATGTGGAATTATAAGAGTTATCCTTGATGCCTAGTTCTTTAATGAGACATTCATAGTGATGTGACTTACATGCAAACACAATGTTATTAGAAGCCTTGTCTGCAGGAACGACAACATATTTGTCATTGAAGGAATTGAGGCACCTCATAGCATCCTCTTATTTGAATACGGATTTCGGTCGATCATTAATGCAATGTCTAAGATTCTTAATTCGACGTTGTACCAAAGACCTTGTTGTCCTTGCCCTATTAGACAGTGCATCTAATTCTGAGTCTTGTTCTCTTTCTCTGTTAATCCATTCTCTGGCGTAGTCTTCAACTGAATTCATTATAGTTTTGAAATTTAAATTCCAATCTACTGGTTGAGGTTCTCTGAATTTAGGACCACGAGAAATATTGTTTTTCTGAGATTCTCGCAGTCAATGATATTCAGATCACCAGTAATGACATGAGCAGAGGGATTGTATATGAAAGGAGAATGGGAACAAGTGAATTTAGTAAATTGCTTAAGGTATGTATGTTTCACTGTCTAGATCCTGCAATGCTTGTTTGTAGTTGAAGATTTTACGGGCAATTGTGTTGGTATATTTATAAGACACGATATGAGTGGATTGGTTTTTGAAATATGAAGAGATCTGATCTTTCACTTTTTTCTATTTAGAATATTTGCTGATGTTAACTGCATCAATTCCTTTATTTCTGAATTTCATGTTAAAGAATTTTCTATTCTCATCAAGAAAAGGTTCTGTCCGCAGAGGTTTGAAAAGACGGAAAGACGCTTTGTCACAAATGATGCTAATCAATCTATATTTAGGTATTAATGTATGTATTCCTCCAATATCAAGTGCATTATTCCTAAGTAGTTTTAAACAGTGGACAGGAGTAGAGAAAAGATTGGTACGAATGTAATGTAAACCCAGGAGTTGTTTAAGATGAGAACGAAGGTCATTATACTTGTCGGAGGAAGATTTACACTGCGAATTTCTTTTGGTGGTAGGACGTTTTTATTTTTTATGGCCATGGCTTCTTGTGTCTCTAGAATTGGTGTTAAAAAGACTCATTACATTTACTCCATTGCATGATGGACTGGATAAATTACCAACACCTTTGATGTTATCATTGCAACCGTAAAGCATTGCAGTACAAAGTTTTCTGATCCAAAAATCTGCTCTCTGTTTGCGAAACGGTGTGCTAAGTAAGGGACTATTAGTATGTTGGTACATTTTTTCTATGATGCGTACTTTCATGGACAAACACCGATCGTGATCTGGTTGATTAAAGTGATTATTCAGTATCATATATTGAGGATCGCTGGTATCATATCGATGTTTGTTCATTCTGTCACGCAAAGTCTGTCGTGTTTCGCCAACATACAACAGTCCACAAAGCGAACACTCAATCCCGTAGATGACGTTTTCAGTGGAGCAGGCCCCAGGGTCAAATGATTTAGTAAAGTAAGATTTACTAGTAGGATGCTCTTAAATTCTGTGGAAGTAATAGGCGTATCACAGGTTTTGCATTTTGTATTTTTTCCAGTTTTGTGTCTACAAGTCCTAGTAATAGAAGTTGAATCAAAAGTATAGCAGGTGATGCCAAACAATCCGAAATATCAACTGTAACGGGTTTTAAAATATTAGTCAAATCACCATTTCAAAAGTAATACTAGTAGTTACCCTATGACTGAACGTAGGACAAATTGGGGGTATTCCGAAGAATCTTCAATGAACAAAAATATCAGCTGCTACATTGTTTATTCATGTAGCAACAGAGGACCTTGGTAGCCCGAGTGACGTCCCAGTCGTTATAATGTTCTTTATTATTTCGTTATTCATATCGTAATAGATACCAAGTTGCAGTAACCTCGGGGAAATTATTCCACCAGCAGAGAAATTGACATTGTTATTATAAATGAAGGTAATAACAAAATACCGAACACAGATGAAACTGTCAAAGAATGACAATCCACAAATTCACGCGTCCTCTTCGTTTTTGTGGTAAGTCATGTGAGCGTTACGGGTTCTTTAAATCCAGGGTCAATATTAACATATTTAACAAAAACAAACAATTAAGCCATGCATATTGATGAAAAGACCATTTATTGTGTTAATGAAGTACTGTATGTTTTGCCTGCAAACACTGATGTCTAAAAAGCATTAGTATGCGGTAATATTCATTTAGTAACAAGTTTAATGAATTACGATGGGATCAGGGATACCGTTCTAACGTAATAATTATATAAGTTTCCTTGCATCTGCACCTGTATCATTATATTCAATTAACCCTAAAATGTATTTAAATAAGTTTGGTCATTTACTTTGAATCAAGTGGGGGTCCTCGGTGGCCGTAGTTAAGGTAGTTCGTCTACTATTAATCACGTGGTCTGTCAGGTTCGATTCTCACTGCAGGCAGGGTGTACTCGACTCCAATCTTAATTGACAAGGATTGCCAGTTTTCGGGGGTTCTCTCCGGGTACTCAGGCTTCCTCCCCAAATAAAACTGGACGCCACGATAAAGCTGAAAGTGGCGTTAAAACACCATTCAAACAAACAAAACAATAAATCAAGTGACTAAATTATTAGTATTGTCAGTACTTGGTTCTCATTAAAGGGAGATAAAAAAAACATTATTTTTTAAAAGGGTAGACAACCACGGGCACTTGTCAAAATGGCAGCAACAACAATCGCAGCACGAGTCTGTGAAACGCCCGGTTGTGATAAAGAAGCTAAACTACAGTGTCCCACGTGTATAAAACTGATGATCCAGGGGTCTTTCTTCTGCTCACAGGTCCGTTAATTTAATATCATGTTTACAGAAATACACAAAAAAATAATAAAAATGTTTACTGTAAACTGACATTACTCACTGAATTAGTGCAGATGCAGTCTTCGAGAATGGTAACATTCGGTCCACCAATTTCCCCAGCAATACTGGACCGAAGCAGCTTTTGGCGGACCAAATTTGTCTGCTGTTAACATTGTTTACAATTAACTACAATAATTATATGTAGTCTAGGGAGGTCAGCCAAAAAATGAACATCATGTACATCTACAAATCTGTGCTGAAAGCAACTGCTTCATTAGTACAATAATGTAGCTCGTAATGGAGCAAAAACGCTCTTGGGATTTATACATATTTTCCGCTATTTCACAATCTCCACGCAAAGGATTCTGGGTATCCTACGCCATACCATTGGTTGACATTGTGAGAGATATCTCTAATGGCAGATAAGCTTTGCATACAAACAGAGTTATTTCAATGAAAAACTATATGAAAAGTGTATAAACAGACTATAATATGGAGTAGGCATTGCCAAAATTCGAGCACAGACAATATAGTCCTTTATTATCAATATTTACATGCATTTCGTAATTGACGTAACTTCAGAACACCCTAAAAGTGCCTCTAAATTCCAGTGGTCACGTGATGTCTTTCTTTGTAACGGTGACATATTTTTAGTACTTTTCTTCATTCAATTTGTTACAGTTTTTTGACGATATCAACTTCCGGACGAAAAAAATCAATATCAGCATTAAGAAGATTTTGATCACGTGATTTCATTTTGATCACATGACACATAATTGCCGTAGAGCTCACCGCTCTTCGCAGGCAAAGCTGCCCGTTGCGAGCTGTGCTTGCTATAAAAATAAATAACATCTCGTATATTATTTTACAAACATTGTTCTTTGTTTACAAACGTCACAGGCAGACAACAAATGTAGTCCCGCAGTAAATGGAAGATGACATGTGGCAGAGGTTATATCTGGGAACCAGTTATGTTCTCTGTGCCTGAGAGTGGCTATTTCACTGCTATCTTGTTTAATTTATATTTTTTCCTCATTCTGCATTTCTACATTGTTGACAAAATTTAAATTTTGGAGTGTGGAATTGTAGAATTGTATTGGTAAAAATTTGATCCCAGCTAATGCAATAAATCCAGAAAAAAACTTGACCCGGATGAACATTTTTACCAAATCGATTCACAAATTATGCACTTCCGAACTTCAAATTTTGACAACAATGCAATGATAACGAATAAAGCATAAAACTACAGTTCTGTAACAAATAAGGCGTTGTAGAAATATCAGTTAAACTTCAAAAGTATGTAGCAATTTAGGGAAACAGTTTAATAGCTTATTTTATGTATAAAACCCCCGGGTGTGAATCACTCCAGGCTTGCTCCATTACGAGTAATGGGACCTCTTTGTAGCTCCGTCCATAAAAAAAAGGAGTTACATTATTATAGCTACTGCTTCAGGGCCCAGGGGACACCTATCTGCAGTAATTTTCTTGAGGTCATTACAAGTTATCTTTATTCCTTCAATTTTATCTTACTAGTATATATTGTATATACCGTGTATTTATCAAAGCCAATGATTAAAAAAATGTTTTAATAGAACTTTTGAGTTTCAAACCCATTTAAAAGTGTTTCTTTATCAAACAGTTACGATTTTTCATTAAAGGGAAACTTCGCGAAAAAATGAAAATTTGATATGTTATTCTTCAACTAAAAAGAAATACATTTGACTCTTAATGTTTTATTATATTTTGAGTGGTTAAGTTTCTGCATGGAATTTTTCGTGTAAAAAATGTACTTATGGAGGTCCGCCATCTTGTCACCATCTCGTCACTAGATGGCGATACTAGACATCCTAGTACCTTAAAAGTCGTCGAATGATAATAACGCGAAACGATCAATAACAGAAGGTTGTACTATAAGACAAGGTTTTGAAAGATTACGTTTCGTATTCCTGATCTATATTTAAGCAAAAAACCCCACTTGATTATTTCCACAGCAGCAACAACGGTAAACGGAAAGAAAGTCACAGGAAAAAAGTCACAGTTTTGATAAGAAAAAAAGTCCATAAATATTAATTAAATTGAAAATTATTCGTATTATTATTTTCAACTTAATCAGATTAAGCAACTTATTGAACGAAACTTTTGCGAGTTGACTATTTAAGAAATAGCAGTCATTAAATGAAATATTTTTAAATACTCTGGTTTTCGTGCATCAAAATTTCACTTCACCAGAGACATATAATTACATGTCTTTGACTTCACGTTTAGTACATTTATAATTATTATTATTGTTATTATTATAATTATTATTACTGGTAACATTTATTGTGCGTGTCCGTAACACAGTTTCCAAAATTTTACATGTTGTGTATATTTGAGTTAACGTGTAAGTTTTACGTTTCCTCTGACATCTAAAGGTATTCGAAATCTTATATACATCCTGTGTTCTGACACTTCGGTGTATTCAAATCATACCTGTCTTGGCAGGAGGGGGTGTGCCTTTCTAATTTCGAATTACATGATTAACCTTTAATCTGGTTAGCTTTTGAAAAAGTCGGAATATTCATACTTCAAAGTCGGCGTCAAATGATCTAGAAATTGCAATAAACATCCTGTTTGTTTACCTGCTAATTCTGTTAATTACCCTTCATAAATGAGTAATGATTTACCTGTAACATTTTCACGTCCAGGTACAACTGCCGTTTCAAGACGTGCAAAATTATCCACGGAATTTTATGTTATTAAAAATAATCATATAAATATATCTTTTATTACAATTATTATTTGGGTAAATTATATCTGAGTTAAATAAAGACAGGTTAAAATTTGTGTCTAAAAATACTTCTATTAAAACAAAGATCATTAAAACATTAAAACGTATTTGGTAATCTTATGTTGTCAGCCGGATATTAGTCATCGCCACAGTTTATATATTCTTCAAAGAGCTAATGCAGAAAAACATATTTTTAAACTGGATTATTTATCATATTTACTGGATAATTACATTTATCACGTCACAAACGCAGTCACGTGATAAAATACTGTCAATATGGCGGCCCCCATACACAAAATTTTACCACCTTTAATCCACTTTAGAAGCGTAACCGTAAAGAATACAATAAAACATCAAAAGGCAATAATATTTCTTTTTATTTGAAGAGTAACATATCAAATTTTCATTTTTTCGCGAAGTTTCCCTTTAAAGGTCATTGTTGTCTACTTTTTTCTCATTTCTCCCTGTTGGTAATTAGACATATCCCAGAAATAAACAAATGGCTAGTAATCCATTTGCAAAACCTTTAAAAAATGAGTTAAATATGCAAGATCTTTGCAATGTTTATTGGTTTTATATATTTACTCAAAAGGTGGAAGTCTGTGTAAATCTTTACGACCAAGATATGGCAAGAAAATAGATCTAACCAATTTGTAACTGTTTTCCGGAATCAGCAGTTATGTAATTATTATGTAATAGTATTTTTTTATTAACTGTTTTGTAATTTGTAACCAGTTACAAATCCTGTATAAAGTAGTTACAAAGTAAGTTAATATGTGTTTGATACTCAGTAGTTGCATATTTCTTTGCCTTGGTCTTCAAATTTATTTCTTGAAAAGGTTAATAATTGCATTTAAAAAAAAAAGGCATAAAGATATATGTAACTGTGATGTAACCAATTTGAAACCATTTTATAAAATGAAGACAAAAATATTTTTGTAACTATACTATAATTTGTGACTATTTTTCAAAATTATATAGGGTGTAACCAATTTGTAACTGTTTTCCGTAATTAGCAATTATGTTGCTATTAAGTAATAGTACTTTTTTTATGTAACTGTTTTGTAACCCGTTGCAAAACAAGCCCCCTTTTTATTGTCTGGACTGATTTCATGGCATATATGGTAAGACCAGATACAAGAACTTTCTGTCAACAAACCATCAGGGCGACTTGAAAAATGCTAGTAACAATGTCCGACTTCCAGACTGATGAAAAAAATTTTTTTGCCGGTCCAAGCGTTATCATATCGGTTTTCACGAGTCACAATTGTAAAATGTAAAGCCTAGGTATGCTAGGTATTTTCTGTATTGATAGCAGATGCTGACACATTAGTAACATGTTCTGTTCATATTAATTTTAAGTATAGGACCTATTTCTGGACATATCTACCAATTCAATTTCTGGTACGACTGGCCCTGCTGATAATAAAACTATTGGATATTATTTTCACAATTTCTAGTTTCTGGAGTAACCAGTCCGGATCACATAAAAGGGGCAGATAATTACAATAAGGAAGTGTAACTTGGATTTAGACTATATAGAAGTACATGTATATATGGACATGATGAAATAAGAGCTCCTAGTTTTACCAAAATTGTTTCATCGATATAGATGAAACACAAATGTGTACACGTAACTATGGATGTTCACCTGTTGGCCATATTACGTACCATAAATGCCACAGGTGACCAAAAAATAAATAATGATGTAAACAGGGACTAATTGATAGCCTATGGAGTATTTTCATTACAATTAATTACTTTCTTTTGAGGAAATATGGATCTTTACATTGGTACTAGTGGATTATCGAATTTCTCCAATCGAGATAGTTAAATTTCCATAATTTAACCATCAAGATTGGAGAAATCCAATAATCCAAGAGTACTAATGTAAGATTCTGTTTCTCTTATTTTAAAAAGTATTAAATTTGCGAAATGAAGTACAAATTTTCCCAACCCCATTTTAACATTAGTGACTTGAACAGAAAGTGTTTTTTTTTAATGATGCCATTAGTTCTTATTATGACATTATATATTAAACCAACGAACTGCTGAGAAAGGAATTTTCACTAGTGACGAGAACTGTTTTTCCACATATATAATACAAAAATTAGAGAAGATGCTATTTTACAACTGCAATGGGAAACATTTGTAACTTGCAATAGAAGATAATGAAGAATCGTAATAAGGTACTTACGGTATTTTCTTGCCATACCACATTGGCAGGACTCAGATGATCTGACTAGACTTGTAGATGCAAGCAACCAGTAAAGGAGAGTCCTATACAACTGTGATGCATCCAGGATGCATATATCCACCTTAATGACAAATGTCGTGCATAGTTTTGTTCAGAAGGTTCTTTAATTTCTTTACCCACATTATTTCTATATATTATTTTGCATTCCTTTTTTTTCCAGGTTTTCAAATCAGGGCTGTAATAATACTTTAGTCTCTGTAAGGCACCATATAACTTGATTTAGACTTTGAGTCGAAGTTGTTTACACATAAAAAAAACTACTTTAAAAGTAGTAGCTATTACTGTAATAACCTGGTTTTGTATCTGAAAATACCTTGACAACAACATTTTATTTTTGTAGCTTTGCTAGCAAGATCAATCTGCAGAACCTTAAATTCAAATGAAACTGTTTATAAATTTATTGAATGTTCAGCTAAGTGTCTTCTATAAAGTTGTTTTTGCCGTATCAAGTAATTTTTCACGGACTCTGGTTTTCTGTCTTCTATGCTATGAAATAAGTGGAATAAGAGTTTTAACAAAAGCTGTCACCAGTTTCCTTGATCTAAAATATTCACTAATTTTCACGTTTAATCATCATTTCCATAAGCATTTTTATACTGTGGACATAGTAACTGATATTGGATCTTTTTTCAGGAATGTTTTAAAGGATTCTGGAATGAACACAAAAAAGTTCATAAAAAAGCAAGTAAGTATTGAAATAGCTTTCAAACAAAGAAATTTAATATAATTTTTTTTTACATAATTACAAATACACAAAAATTACAGCTATTTAATACATGTGTCTGCTTGTTTTGGGTTATGTAGCAGAAAGTTATCCTTTCAAACAAAAGCCTATAGACAAATATTAGTTTTAGTAGAAATTAATATACTATATTTAAAAATTTTATTTTTAGAACAAGACACAGATACAAAGAATGATACTTACAATCCATGGCCAGGATTTAAGTATACTGGCAGTTTAAGAGTTTATCCTGTGGTAAGTAAATTTTGAGAACAAAAACATAAAGGGAAATAACTCCTGCTTACATAAATATTCAAACTGTTAAACTGGACTCATAAAACTACATTATATTTAATAATTTGGTTTAGAGATGTTAGCTGTCTACATGTATTGTAATTCATGGCAGTATGCTAAAAAAAACGAAGACTTACAGCATAACATATAAATCATTTACAAGTTTGCAAGAAATGTTCTTGTTGAAGAAGACCAGAAATTTAACAGTTGTGAAATGCTTTGCTGCTATTTTTCTGTATGTCTATACCAGTATATTTTTAGCTCACCAAGTTTTTATCTTTATTTTGTATAGTACATGATAACATTCCTATTTACTTACTATCTTACAGAGAAGTTAGATTGTGTAGCGAGCTTTTATTTACGTTATAAATAGATGTTAGATGCAATGAATATACACTATTCATGTACTTCTGGACACAATTAAAGTATCACCAATTATTACTTGAGATCACAATTTTAAAAATGAGCATTTAGAAAAATATCCTATTCTACATTATTTTTGCAAATTTTTTTTGAAATTTATGAAAACTGACTTTAATGTTGTTGATTATTCAGTAATGAGATAATATCAGATTATTACATGACATTTTTGATATCATATGTATTATTAACCCAAGGTTTGATATTGGCCCAAGAGCCGCAGGCTCGAGGGCCAATATCAACCGAGGGCTAATAATGCATATAATATCAAAAATGTCATGTAATGGTCTTTTTATCATATGCTTCAGCAGGGGAAAATGAAATAGATATATATCGAAATCTTATAGAGTTCTGGTACCGCTGTTACTGTACTCCGAATTAGTTTCAAGTCATTTAAATAATATTTTCATATCACTCACGATTTGTTTCTTTTTGTTTGTAAATTTTCATCGACTCAAAATAATCCAAAGTATTAATTGTCCATCTCTGATGCATCTTATCATGCATGTCGTCTGTTTTAATATCGTTTGACGTCATATTTCTAAACAATTCCTGTAAATTCCGATCATTTACGGAAAGGAATGTGATAACACTTACGGAAAAGCGTGTAATAACGTTCGAAGCAGTTAATAACATTTTGATATCAGCCCGCTTTGCCAATTTGGGAAAATATCAAATTTTTGCCCATTTATTCCCTTTATCATTCAGTAAAAAATAAAAGTTATTTACAACAAGTATATGATAATAATTATAACTAAGGTGTGTCATCAGAGGTAATGCCTAAATTGGTGACATGGTCACGATGTCATACTGAAGTAAGCAATTTCTACATTGTATTTCAGAGCCCAAGGAGATCTGTTCCTGATCATATACCAAGGCCAGACTATGCTGAACACCCAGAAGGTAAATTATTATCAAATGTTTGATTATGTCTATAAATGTTACAGGTTGCATTGAATTGCTTGTGCATCATTTTCAGTCTATTCAACAATGTCTATCTGTAAGTAGCCAGTTGCCAGTTTAATTAATGATAGAAGCAGTATTACTAAGATGAGGGGGCCTCGGTGGCAGAGTGGTCAAGGTAGTTCGTCTACTATTGATCACATGGTCTGTCAACACTGAGATTGCGGGTTCGATTCTCACTGCAGGCAGGGTGTACTTGACTCCAATCTTAATTGACAAGGATTGCCATTTTTCCTACCGCATGTCAAGGGTTTTCTCCGGGTACTCCGGCTTCCTCCCCCAATAAAAACTGGACGCCATGATATAGCTGAAAAATTGCTGATATTGGCGTTAAAAACCATTTAAACAAACAAACAAACAAACTAAGATGAGATACATGCCTGATGATAAAGGGAAGTAATTGGCCTTGTATTGCATTTTCACCTTGGTCATATTATCAAGGAGAATACCGGTAATTGTACAAGTACACATATCATTACAATGTCTACCCAAATAAATTTGGTTTACAATGTCTACTATGATGATGGTAACATATTTACAAGTTTACTGTAACAAGAGGACTGTCTAAATCATAGAACTTCCACTATAAAAACAATGTTAAAATTTCTATTCATTTCTGCTGAAGAGATTCAAGTCAAATTTTTATACCTCTTACTTTCAAATTCAAAATCCAACTTACTTGAAATTTTCCTCTAAAATTTATCAATTGAAATCTTTAATCATTGGACTATTGAATCAAAGTTTGAGAAAGCCTTTAATGGGTAGGTCCCTCATAGTATTAAAATAATTGACAGCACTTGCAGACTAAAAATAATAAATTAAGATTAAAAATACATTCATGACATAATTAGTAATCTTTTATAATCATGTTGCTAATCAAGTAAATGGAAATGTCTCAGATGTGGTAAATTGTAAAGAGGAATCTGTTTCATTCCCTTTTAACAAAAGAACTTAAGAAAGTAAACATAATTAAGAAATATTTCAAATTTCTGAACAGGTTATACAATATACATGTAACAGGGTTTGGGTCTGTATACACCAGGGTTGTGGCTCGAGTCTCATTGCCGACAGGGTGTAATTTACTCCAGTCTTATAATTGACTAGGATTGCCAGTCTTCTTTCCAAATGTCGGGGATTTTCTCCTAGTACTCAAGTGTCTTCCCCTAATAAAAAAACTGGATGCCATGTAGTTCTATAACATAAAACCTCCTATTTCACGTTTATATTTATCATTTTCATCTGACTTTTACATTTTTTATTATTATTTAAAAAGTGATGTTTTATCTGTCAGTTGATATTTCTCGGAGCAAAATTTTTTCAGAAGTTCTGCATATTTAAACATGTGAAATATGATGAAACTAACATAAACACAAAGACTATACCTGTTTTCAATGAATTAAACTGTGTTCAATTAAGTAATCCATGTTTGAAATATTGAGACGAAATTTTTCTGCGAGCTGAAATTTTGAATTTAACGGTTAATCAACATTACGGAATCAAATTATATTTAATGGCGGAACGAATACAATTTGTCGCAATTGTAACACATGGAAAATTCGTTTTGTCAAAAACAGAGCCATAAGATAGATTTAATTGGGGGGTAACCGGACAACTCGGACCGCGGACAACTCGGATCGTGACAACTCGGACCGTAGTAAGGACAACTCGGCCCGTACAAAAAAGGACAACTCGGACCGCATTTACTTATACTGTCATTAAAATATTAAAATACGATACTCCTGTTTATAATATTTATCAATATAACGTTATAATTTTTTTCTAGTAAATTGAAATAGTTCTCCTCGAATGTAAATTATACTGATTTTTATATAAAGGTTAAATGTTAAAGATGAGAAATGCGACAGAATTAACAACATTAAATCTTAAGAATTCAGAAAACACACTCACAATTATCTATAATAATTGTGGCTTCAATTAATGTGATCAGTAATCATGTTGTTTTGGTAATAATAATTAAAAAAAATTGATTTTAAGATCTGAATTTGAGCTTGTTTTCAGACAGCATACATACAAATATTTTGTATGATGTTTGTACCCAAAAATGGAGGGATCCAGGGCCAAAAGATTTTTTGTAAAATATACTTTGAGTTAGACTTCAGTTTGCAGGTCAGATAGCTTATCTATCTTCTCCTCTGAAACCACTGAAAGTACTGCTTTGAAACTTTGTACACATCATCCATCAAATGTCCTCAACCAAGTTTGCACCAACCATGGCTGCAGATTAACCAACATGGCCACCATGGCTAAAAATAGAATGGAGGGGGGGGGGGGTAAAATACAGTTTTTGGCTTATATTTAAAAAAGTGTAACAAATACAGGGAAACTGAAGAGACATGCCTTCATCGGCATCAAAAGCTCTACGTAACACTCCATTAGGTTGAAGTTGTATGAGGACTCCTTATAGGAGTTATTGCCCTTTAATTGTCAAAATTGATTATTTTTGACATTTTTGCCTCAAAATCTTGAAAATTATTAGCACTCGAGAAAAAGTTAGCATTGCTTAATTGTTCTGCTTTGAAACATTGCACACATCATCGTTAGGACATCCTCTACCTAAATTGTGCAAATCATGACACATGACTACCTACATAGCTACGTTGGCTTAAAATAGAAAATGGGGGGGAGGGGGGGAGTTAAGAGAGATTTTGACTGATAATTAAAAAAGTATAACAGGTACAGCAAATTTGAAGTGAACCTCCCTTCTCCCTCTAAGCATCAAAAGCTCCTCCTTATAGGAATTATTTCCCTTAAAAGGTCAAAATTAATGACTTTTGCAGAAGTGTTGGGCAATTCCTTATAGCAAAAAAAAGCTGGATAAAAAAGGGTTGTTTGGTTTCAGGTTCAGGTGAGAGATACAGGCTCCTGGGAGCCTCTAGTTTTGTTTTGTTTTTTTCTTCTGATACATAGTAAATTTCACGTCAAACAACAAACTTCAGTCTGGTCAACTGCTGTACAGTTAATAAGCGTTAGTTAACAAACAAAAACTTTAATTTTACATGACAATATGGATTTTTTGGACCATAAATTAAAAGACAACTCGGACCATAAGGTATAGGACAACTCGGACCGTATATGAATAACGCGGTCCGACTTGTCCTATTATGGTCCAAGTTGTCACGATCCGAGTTGTCCGCTGTCTGAGTTGTCTCGCATTCAATTGGGGTCAGCCATTGAATGTAATGGGAGTTAAGGGACACCTCAAATAAAGCTTTAAACAGACTTGAAAAATACATGATATACTAAGGTAAGACAATTTTTAGAAAATTTAGATATTTTTCTTTAAGTTTAGTGCAGTTTGCATGGTTGTACAAACTTTTTTCACATCAAACTTAACTTAAACATTCCGCACGATTTTCTTGCGAAATTTGTGCACGGGAAAATCCATTTAAAGATTAAACCTCGAATTTCACTAAAAACATAAAATATCAATATCCGATAAAAAATGTTGAAAATAAGCATGAAATGAGAGGTTTTATTAATGGAACTAGATGCCATGATATAAAATTATATTGTGGGCCAGTGTGGCATGGGACAGTAACATAACACATTATGTGGCAGGGTACCAGATAATGGGATCCCTAACCCTCCCCTATTTGTACCTCAGACAAGTAGAAAAACCAACACCTACATGCAGGGGTCACCACACTCTGAAAAAGTATAGAGAAGTGACTTGACTTCTCTGTGGCAGCCAAACAGTGAGAAGTGAGGCTACAATATGGAGACTTCAGGGAGACACTAGGGAGAAGTCAGGGGGACCATACAAATAATTAATTTTGCAGTCGTTATGTACCTTTTTTTTATTTACATCAAATTTTTATAATTGTGGATTCCAGGATTATTTTTCTTGTGTTTTTAAACCATAACACACTTGGATTCAGTTTTTTCTTTCTTTTTCATTATTATTCATAATGTTACTCCAAAAATATTTGTATGCAATAACATCAAACAGTACATAACCTTAATCATTAATCAATGAAAAAAAGCACCAGAATTAGCGACTATTTTCTATTTACTTCAGTACTTGTAGCCATACGAGGTATTAATAAATAAAAATAGATCAACTAAAAATATTTGTATAGGTATAGACATAAACATCATACATGAAGTTCTTGTATACATCATAATACTCCTAAAAGTTTGTTATGAATGTAATATGTTTATATTGGCAAAATGTACAAAGGAGATAAATCTCCTCTTGAATTGTGAGGTTTGTGTTTGGTTTATCTCCTCTTGAATTATGAGGTTTGTGTTTGGTTTATCTCCTCTTGAACCAGAGTAAATAAGTCATTTTCCAACATATAATTGTGGATTATGTTTAAGAACTTAAAAACATGAAATGCAATTTTCAACAGGTACATATGAAAAGGTTTGATTAATTATTAATTAAGCTGTAAATTTGTCCTTGCATGTAATTTTTTTAAACCATCCAGGTATTCCTATAACAGAGAGACAGATGAGAGGGTCAACCAATATTAAAATATTAACAGATGAAGAACAGGAGGGACTGAGATTGGCTTGTAAGGTAGGTGTAATAGATAGAATAAAAGCAGGATTTTAATCTGAGTCTTGTAAAAAAGAGAGAAATTGGTCATATAAGTGCAATTGGGAATTTCTTTAGTCAGATTTATGTACAGGATGTAATTTAACAGTCTCTCAGTTCAGTTTGACAAGCTTTTTTGTTGAGTTTTAAGAATTAATATCATTTTAAAACTTAAACAAATATTTAGCTAAGAAACCACATTTTTATGCAACAGATGGAAACCAAATTTACGTAAGACCTATGTGATTTTTTTCTCACTTGAGATAAGAAAAAACAGAAAAGAAAATCAAGAAGTTTAGGCTCTCGACAGTTTAAAAATTATCTGTTAAAAATTGACAACCAAAGTTATAAGCAATCCTTAACAAAATGTAACAATTCAGCTTGAGCACTTACACCCCCTTCTACAAGTTTTTTTTGTGTTTTTGTATGTTTAATAATAGAAATGAACTGCATGTTTATGGAAGCACGAAAATATTACATATCTCACATTTTGAAGGATTTTTACCAAGTTATCAAATCAGCGGAGTTTTGTTGAGTTTTAAGAATTAATATCATTTTAAAACTTAAACAAATATTTAGCTAAGAAACCACATTTTTACGCAACAGATGGAAACCAAATTTACGTAAGACCTATGTGATTTTTTTCTCACTTGAGATAAGAAAAAACAGAAAAGAAAATCAAGAAGTTTAGGCTCTCGACAGTTTAAAAATTATCTGTTAAAAATTGACAACCAAAGTTATAAGCAATCCTTAACAAAATGTAACAATTCAGCTTGAGCACTTACACCCCCTTCTACAAGTTTTTTTTGTGTTTTTGTATGTTTAATAATAGAATTGAACTGCATGTTTATGGAAGCACGAAAATATTACATATCTCACATTTTGAAGGATTTTTACCAAGTTATCAAATCAGCGGAGTGTTCCAGAAAGTTAACCAATAGGGTTGTGACTCAGTTGGTTTACTCGTCTCTTACCTTTTAGACAAGGATTACAATTCTTTTCCATTTAAGGTAATCTAGCTTCCACCCTCCTCCTACTTTCGTTAGCATTTTCAGAAAAGAAATGGTTGTTTCTCATGTAACTGAATCAGTTTTAATGTTATTATATGTTGTACATGTATTATTATTAATAGCTTGGTAGAGAGGTTTTAGACATTGCAGCTGAGACAGTCGATATTGGAGTAACTACAGAAGAGATAGATAGAATTGTACATGAAGTAAGTATTTAGCCAATATTTCAGACTGTAAAAAATACAAAGTAATCTTGTGCTGTGTTGTTTAAATTAAAACTTGATTGACCATGTTTAGGCCAAACAAAATTTAATATCTGGTTCTCAAATAATGCCAACCCTAAAGAACTCAATCATATAACATATATTCATTCTGGAAAATATTCCTGGCATTCAGGTAGTTTTTATTACAACTGACTTAAAAAGCAGGGTGTGAGTCCATCCGTCCATCTGTCTGTTACACTGGGGTACCCAATATTCATCCACAACTCCACCTACACACCTGAATGGAATTTGATGAAACTACACAGAATCTTAATCACTTAGTGACATTATGCACCTACTATTTAACACTTTGATCAAAATGATATTTATAGATTTACGTTTTTTTTAAATGAGATGCATTTTCTCATTGAGAATGACGAGAAAATGCATTGAGTTTCAAAAAACGTAAGTAATCTGTTTATCACTATTTTGTAACATTGAGACGTCACATTGTCTACTTAAGGATGTCTTGACAGCGAGGTGAGATGGGCACATCTCATGCTAGTAGATTGAGATGGGATAACACTTCACTTAAAGATAAAAAGAAAAACACTGCAAAATAGCGAATCTTTGTCACATAGTGCCAATGTGCACCATATATTTAAGATTTTGATTGAAATGATTTTTGTGGTTTCCTGTAGAAAAATATGGATCCCTGAAACTTCACGGAAGGATTGCACATGTTTTGAAGTTATGCACCTACTATTTTGGATTTGTTCGAGGATTTTTTAACCAATTTTCCAGACTTGTCAAGGGCATAATTTTTCAGAAAATGTGCAGAAGACAGTATCTATTTTGTGTACATGTAATCAACTCTTCCTACAGTTTTCTACCAATATAATTTAAAATTTGGGAGTGAGCAGTATCAATTAGTGTGCATTGCTTACAGTTTTTTTAGTTTTAATAAACCTTGAAATTTGGTGCCAAATGTCTCATTACCCATATTTCAAGCACCTTTTTTACATTGATCAAACAAATGAAAGTAAAGCAACCAGAAGATAAAATAGCAATAAGTTTGGCATTCATTGATTATTCAATCTAATCAGATGCTGCCCATAAACTCTAATGATATGTTTTCACATTTCACATAAACAGGTTCTGGTTATTAAATTTGATTTTTTTAATGTACATTGTACAAATATTTTGCATTTTGCACAGATCATACTAGTGACTGATTTACAACTAGATATGTACATGTCATAATGTATACTCATAAGAATCTCTTTCCACTTTTTGCTAGGCTTTAAACTAAAAAAAAATGTATTCCCTACTTACTGTGTTTTTTCAAATCCTTTGAGTGAAAGAATGATTTTTGCAGAAGGTACATACAAACTATTGCAAACAAAAATAAATACAATGACAAAAAACATAGGACAAGTACAAACTAACTAATTTAACATACGTTGAGATCTAAGCTAAATTTAAAAACTGACATACCTGAGTTGTGAGTTTTCTATCTGAACATTTTAACAATTTTTACAGTTTCTGATGATGGGTCACGAACTATAGTATATTAGTAAATAAAAGTTTTCTTAAAGATCTCTAAGTTGTGAAATCATAGTCTGAGAACAGAATGATATATTTTAGAATGTTTACATGTTTTGTTCTATAATATGACATTGTCATTATTAAGACATAGAGTTTTGTCACTTGTTTTTTTACCTTGCAATAAATTTTTGAACTGTTTAAATTAAAGCAGATTCTGTTCATTTCATTTATTTCCCAAGTTGTTGGATGCATACATATATTAATAGTATCAGATTTCGTGAAGATTAATGAAAGATTGTTATAAATCTTATTTTAAATTTTTCCTTTTAGTTTTGTGATGGATATATATTTTTTTTCTTTTCATACCACTTCTCATGGAAGCAAGTTAACATCAAAAAATTGTTAATGTTTTGTACTGAATATTATGTAGTTATCTCCCTTTATTTCAGGCCTGTATAGACAGAGAATGTTACCCGTCACCATTAAATTATTATTGTTTTCCTAAGTCATGTTGCACGTAAGTGTCAAAACCTATACTATTACCAAGGTTATTTATGATTGTGCATCATAACCTGTCAATAAACGTGTTGATTCGTACTTAAAGAATTAGATATTTAGTATGATTAGTTGTATTACAGTTCTAGCATTTATGTATTGATTGTGCCAAATGAACAAGTGATGAATTTATTTGAAACCCATAGAGCAACAAGATCAATGTAAAAAGTGGACGAAGAATTTAAATGCCTTTTTACAAACCTCACTGAAACTTGATAGGACTACTTCAGTGTACCATGATGTGATACTATGTATCACTAACTTTCCTAGGATTCTCAGTTTTTTCTGTTGACTTATGTAGCTGATCACATGTGTACACCTGAAAAGCTGCTAAAATTGACATTAAAATTAATTAAATTATAACCCAATATATGGCAGCAGACATTTGATCACTTTTAAATAATACCATGAACTGATTTCTTGTACACCCTACATGTTAAAATAAAGAATCTGCGGTATCTGTTGTAATTTGGAATTTATTGTATGACAGTATCATACTGGGAAGCTTAGGAAGTGGTAACTGAGCCTGATATGATCAGGCATGTCAGATCAATGTAATGTAACCAACAACAATAGTGAAAGCAACTAATCCGGTATGGTGTCTTGTTCAATTACTGACTTAGATAAGTCAAGATTATGAGTCACAGAAAAGTAATTGAATAATTGATAATATGTCTTTTCACATGTATCTGTTTTGTTAATTTTTGTCTGGTTCTAAATTAACATGTTGTCAGTATTAAATAAAAAATAAAGGTATTAATTCCAGGTTAAGTTAAACTTTTAACAAAACTTCTTTGGACTTTGATCTGTTTCTTCTTATTTTAAGGTCTGTAAATGAAGTAATTTGCCATGGTATACCTGATGCCAGACCTCTACAAAATAGTGATATAGTCAATGGTAGGTACTTAATGTTGATTTAGACATTGACTTTATACATGGAGTTATTAATCAGCTACTATTTCCGACTTGACTTCGCAGTGATATACAAGTAGTGTAAAAATGGCTAATCATTTGTATTCACATGTGTGATTACCTGGGCTGTAACAAGAATGAAAACCAAATAGTCCTGAACAAGAAAAAAAATCATCCTATTGCAGGAGCGTCAACTGTGGAAAAATAACTGATGTTAGATGTTCATTTTATATCCCATTGTAAACAACAACATTCTTCCTGAACTGTAGATTTAAAAGGAATAGCCCTCTATATTCTTGTACTGTGTGTCATAAACATTACAAAATTTAAAACAATATATTAAAAGACTGATTGTTGTTTTATCAGCACAAAAACATAATATGGTTTAGTCTTTAATATTTGTATAATCTTCTTTACAGTTGATATTACAACGTATCATAGAGGTTTCCATGGAGATTTAAATGAAACGTTTTTTGTTGGAGAAGTTGCAGATAATGCTAAGAAACTAGTCAAAACCACACATGAATGTTTAGCTCAGGCCATTGCTGAAGGTAAGAGTGAATGTTAGCTCATGCCATTGCTTACCAAGGTAAGAGTGACTGTTTAGCTCATGCCATTGCTGAAGGTAAGAGTGAATGTTTAGCTCAGGCCATTGCTGAAGGTAAGAGTATATGTTTAGCTCAGGCCATTGCTGAAGGTAAGAGTGACTGTTTAGCTCAGGCCATTGCTGAAGGTAAGAGTATATGTTTAGCTCAGGCCATTGCTGAAGATAAGAGTGAATGTTTAGCTCAGGCCATTGCTGAAGGTAAGAGTGAATGTTTAGATCAGGCCATTGCTGAAGGTAAGAGTGAATGTTTAGCTCAGGCCATTGCTGAAGGTAAGAGTGAATGTTTAGCTCAGCTCATTGCTGAAGGTAAGAGTGAATGTTTAGCCTTGGCCATTGCTGCAGGTAAGAGTGAATGTTTAGCTCAGACCATTGCTGAAGGTAAGAGTGAATGTTTAGCTCAGGCCATTGCTGAAGGTAAGAATGAATGTTTAGCTCAGATCATTGCTGAAGGTAAGAGTGAATGTTTAGCTCAGACCATTGCTGAAGGTAAGAGTGAATGTTTAGCTCAGGCCATTGCTGAAGGTAAGAGTGAATGTTTAGCTCAGGCCATTGCTGAAGTTAAGAGACATGACACACTTCCATCATGGGCACCATATTTTAAGTTTTTTTTCAAAATGCTTTTTTTAATAATCATGACTTAATCTGATACTAAAACAACTTCAGACCATAATTCTCTTCCCTACAATTGTTTACATTTAGTGACAATGCTTGCTACAGTATTTTTATCTCCCCTTTTACAACATACATATAAAAATAAGATTAACTATAATTTTGTATGCCACTTTGTGATGGTCTATTGTTAAATTTTAATGATAAAGAGTTGTTTTGCTGTCATACCTTGTTATCTTGATCAGAAATATTATCAAAATCCAAGTACTTTCTAGGAAACAGGATGAAAAAGCTCTAAAACTTTACTATATTAAGTGTTGACGTATTGTGAAGTGGGTTTTTTGCATGCCAAATGAAAACTGCTTACCGGGCATGTTTCAGCTTATGCTCCTTTTGTAGATCAAGAAGGGTACTTTTTGAAATCAACAATTATTTCCTCGAGATATTCAGAGATTTGAAAAATTGCGGTTTTAAAATTTTGATCGGGTGATTTTCCATACTAAAATTTGACCTTAATTAGAATGGAAGTGTACTTTAGGAACAATCGATTGTTGTCTATTTGAAATCCTTCAGATGTTGTCTGCAGATAAGGCGGGAAAAGTCTCACGGTTTGTCCGAATACCATTGCACATCACGAAAGCAAACAAACATTTGTAAACAACGCTAGGTCCCTTTAGAAACAAATATGGCTGACTTATTATGTAAAATTCCCATAGCAAAAGTCAAGGACAATTTGTTACAACTGAACAACAGAAGCTTAGTATAAAACATGGACAGGTTATCGTATCTAAATTTTTTCTACTGGATGTTTGAAAAAAATGGTAAAATATGGAATAATAGAAAAATGCAAGCAAAATATTGTTTCCAAGGGGGTTTGTCATTTAGTATAATTGGTTTGATATTTTTTAACTCTCTTCATATGTTCTATATTTTTATACAAATACAGACAATACATTGAAGTTTTATGTTAATTACTGTCATATATTTATTATATAATTTTTAGTAAAACCAGGTGTACGTTATAGAGATATGGGTAACATTATTCAGAAACATGCACAAGCAAATGGATTCTCTGTAGTTAGAAGTTACTGTGGCCATGGAATTCATCAGTAAGTACAGCAAAATAAACAAATGAATCTCCACATCTTTTAAAGCCCCTACCTCTCCTTTTACCCATTAACAGATAAGCATTAGATAAAGTATATTTCATTTATCTGGTTATGCATCATGCCCATTTTATTTTTATAAATGATACATAATCATGGCTAGTTGGAACTGGACAAAAGACATTTTCCAACTTAATTGACTGCACTATAACTCCAAGGATGAACTAACATAAAAAAAATAGGATTTGAGCCCAATTGAATAGTCTTAAACTGCATCTTAAAAGTTAGTATTGGCCTATTCAATGAAGAAGTGTGTGGGAATGTAAACATTTAAAAATAAACACAGAACCATGATAAACAAATGTTATGTTTTTGTTTCATTGAATGGGCTTATGACCATTGATGACCCATGTTCCAAAATAAAGAAAAACAACTTAATACTGCTCTATAGACTTGGCATAACCTAACAACAGGAGTCAGAATACTTAAATTTATTGATTATGTATTTGTAGATTATTTCACACAGCACCAAGCGTTCCACATTATTCTAGTAAGTACACCTACATGTATTTATTTACTGTGTGTTTTGGTTAAATCTATAATATAATTATTTTTTAGTACTACCTATATTTGTTTAATTAGGAATAAATGTGAATTTGACACATAGGTAACACCAAATCACCTGGAATAATTTATAAAGAAGATTGTCTGGTAGTCATTATAACTATTTAACACAAAAATTCTAGGCAGCCATTGTGATCATAAGTAACAAAACCTGTCACATGTATCTGGCTACCAAAATAAGTGACATATTTATAGTTATTTTAAGTAATTTTATTTTACATGTTTTTTTTATATTTATCACGACTTAATCTGATACCAAAACAACTTAAGACCATATTCATATAGACCATAATAATAAATAAAACAATAATTATTGGTAGAAACAGTACAATGTTTTAATTAATCTAAACAGATTTAATAGGAATTTTATGAACTATTTTTTGTTTAATGTCCGTAAATAAATTAAGGTTGTAAGTAATCTTAGCATGAGTCATGTGACTTAATGTATCGCTGATTAAATCATTTAGTTAAATGACCAAAATATAGGCCAGATTAATTTCAAAATGACCCGCTATTTAAAACCAGATAATACAGTTGTTATGATGGGATTTGTAATAGTTTAGATTTTAAAAATAGCAAGTTAGCTTAGAGCAAGAACATAACAGACTTCTGAGAAGGTGTGTTAAGAAAAAAAATACCCCCGAATGCTTTGCTTCACTCGATGCAAACAAGATAGAAAGAAAGAAAATGCTCAATAGTTCTAAGGAAGAGAAATCAACATGGCATGGTGATGATGTCTGTGCTCATACAGTGGTTATTCATACAGTGAATGTTTAAAAAATACTGGAAAGCAAGTGAATACAAATACATATAGTGGGATTTCTATTATAATCATTACAGCAGATTATATTTGTTAATGTTATCTTTGCTGCACCTATGAAACCTACTGACCAGGCACCATCCTGTGCCCTACATAAAAGTACTCCAGACATCGAATTCAGAAAAACGTTTGAACATTAATGCTTTTCTAATTTCTTGTAGTGTTGATGATCTTAAAACTCTTTTTTTTTAACAGAGAACAAAGCTATAGGTGTCATGAAACCAGGTCATTCATTTACAATAGAACCAATGATTTCAGAAGGTAGGTAAAATTTGTTCCTGACAGGATTTGGATGTAATGAATTGGACAGATAAGTAAAATCATTCCCTATATAACATTTGATGTCTGTGGCATAGGAACAATCTGATAAATTAGGAATAATATGCCTGATATTGCTTATTGTTAATGGATGATAGATGGATGACTAATCACAGACTGCCGACTGGTCATCATCTGATTGGTAACGGATGATAGATGGATGACTAATCACAGACTGCCGACTGGTCATCATCTGATTGGTAATGGATGATAGATGGATGACTAATCACAAACTGCTGACTGGTCATCATCTGATTGGTAATTGATGATAGATGGATGACTAATCACAGACTGCCGACTGGTCATCATCTGATTGGTAACGGATGATAGATGGATGACTAATCACAGACTGCTGACTGGTCATCATCTGATTGGTAACGGATGATAGATGGATGACTAATCACAGACTGCCGACTGGTCATCATCTGATTGGTAATGGATGATAGATGGATGACTAATCACAGACTGCTCACTGGTCATCATCTGATTGGTAAT
Source organism: Limnoperna fortunei (assembly GCA_944474755.1). NCBI lineage: Eukaryota > Metazoa > Mollusca > Bivalvia > Mytilida > Modiolidae > Limnoperna > Limnoperna fortunei. The sequence continues at coordinate 39,124,209 of OX104117.1, read as the reverse complement.
GGATGATAGATGGATGACTAATCACAGACTGCTGACTGGTCATCATCTGATTGGTAACGGATGATAGACGGATGACTAATCACAGACTGCTCACTGGTCATCATCTGATTGGTAATGGATGATAGATGGATGACTAATCACAGACTGCTCACTGGTCATCATCTGATTGGTAATGGATGATAGATGGATGACTAATCACAGACTGCTCACTTGTCATCATCTGATTGGTAATGGATGATAGATGGATGACTAATCACAGACTGCTCACTTGTCATCATCTGATTGGTAATGGATGATAGACGGATGACTAATCACAGACTGCTCACTGGTCATCATCTGATTGGTAATGGATGATAGATGGATGACTAATCACAGACTGCTCACTTGTCATCATCTGATTGGTAATGGATGATAGACGGATGACTAATCACAGACTGCTCACTGGTCATCATCTGATTGGTAATGGATGATAGATGGATGACTAATCACAGACTGCTCACTTGTCATCATCTGATTGGTAATGGATGATAGACGGATGACTAATCACAGACTGCTCACTTGTCATCATCTGATTGGTAATGGATGATAGATGGATGACTAATCACAGACTGCTCACTGGTCATCATCTGATTGGTAATGGATGATAGATGGATGACTAATCACAGACTGCTCACTGGTCATCATCTGATTGGTAATGGATGATAGACGGATGACTAATCACAGACTGCTGACTGGTCATCATCTGATTGGTAACGGATGATAGACGGATGACTAATCACAGACTGCTCACTTGTCATCATCTGATTGGTAATGGATGATAGACGGATGACTAATCACAGACTGCTGACTGGTCATCATCTGATTGGTAACGGATGATAGACGGATGACTAATCACAGACTGCTCACTGGTCATCATCTGATTGGTAATGGATGATAGATGGATGACTAATCACAGACTGCTCACTGGTCACCATCTGATTGGTAACGGATGTAAGATTGATGACTTATCACTGACTGGTCATTGGTCATTATCTGATTGGTAATGGATGATAGATGGATGACTAATCACAGACTGCTCACTGGTCACCATCTGATTGGTAACGGATGTAAGATTGATGACTTATCACTGACTGGTCATTGGTCATTATCTGATTGGTAATGGATGATAGACGGATGACTAATCACAGACTGCTCACTGGTCATCATCTGATTGGTAATGGATGATAGATGGATGACTAATCACAGACTGCTCACTGGTCACCATCTGATTGGTAACGGATGTAAGATTGATGACTTATCACTGACTGGTCATTGGTCATTATCTGATTGGTAATGGATGATAGATGGATGACTAATAACAGACTGCTGACTGGTCATCATGTGTAGAGTTTTCAAGGGCAATTACAGCAGAACAATCTAAAAGAAATAAAACATCAGCTGAGACTTTTTTTATGGGCTGGGTTGCAAAAAGTGCAAGCCCAGGTAATAGTATGGTGCAGTCAGGTGGGAATATTGGGTATCTATTTTGTAGTCTACTTTCCAGATTTCTGAAACTTCTCAGAAAGATTGCATTTTTCAGAACATTTGCAGAAGATGGTACCTATTTTGTGTAATCAACTCCTTTTGAACCCAGATTGTACATGAATTGTAGTTGTGCACCAGCTTTTATGGAATTGTTTGAGGATTTTTTCCTAATTTTCCATACTTTGGAAATTTTCAGAACATTTGCCGAAGATAATACCTATTTTGTGTAATCAACAGCTCCTACAGTTTTCAACCTAGATCTCTGAAAATTGCACATGAATTGAAGTTTTGCACCTACAATTGTGGAATTGAATTTTCCAGACTTGGGAACTTGGTAATTTTTCAGAAGAGTGTACCTACATTTGTGTAATCAATTCCTTCTACAGCTTTCAGCCCATAGCCTTGAAACTTCATAGAAAAATTGCAAACCTTTTGAAGTTGTGTAAAATTGTTCAAGAAATGTTTCCCATTTTACTAGACAATGGAACTTGGTAATTTTTAACACACTTGATACATGATGGTTCTGCTTTTGTGTAATCAACTCCTACATTTTTTGACATAGACATAAAACCTTCTTTCAACAAATTGTACATCATTCCCCATTTATTAAGGCACTTGTTTGTCAGGGTTACGTGGACACATGGGGACACAGAAACCCTGACTTGTGAGGATGTACATTACAACTTCCTGTGTGGTATTGGTGGGTTGTGAATGCACCTGATATGGAGAATATCAAGGCTGCCATTACTATTCTAGTCAAACTTAAATCTTATCATTGATATTTACTAAATTTCTGCTAAACAAACAGCATTAAGGAGGTTATAAGTCAAACTGGTGTGTTGAAATAAAAATCATGGGACCTCAGTCACTGAGTGTTCTAGGTAGTACGTTATTTATTATTGATAACAATTATCTAAATACTGGTGTTATGGGTTCAAGTTTGACTTTGATGAATGTGTGCCTAACTGCAATCTCCATCATGAAGGTTGTCAAAAGTGGTAAAACACCACAAACCAAAAACAAAGCTTGTTGATCTAGAAAAAATCCTGTTCTTTTTATATTGCTTATGTTTTTCATGTAGATTATCTTAAGTAACTTTCATACTCTCTTCCATCTCCGTTGGTAAGATAAACAGTACAAAACCTGACTGCTTGTTCAAAAGAAAATATTCTCCGAATTTACTGGTCCACACAGATGTGTTTTCATTTTTCAAGAAGCATCATATCTTACATCTATAATCTTTGAATAATTTTTTTTTAAATTGCAGTATTTACTTAGCACATTAATTAGAAAAAGAGGCATTTATTCAGTTGATCTTATTATATATGTTTACATGTATGTGTATTATATTTTCAAATAACATTGAAATTATTCAGTTTTCAGTGAGATTGCTATAAAAATTAATGAAAGTGGCCTAAAACAGCAAACCAACTAACAAACTTATTATAGAACAGTAATTAAATACATGTGTGAATGCAGGCCACTCTTCACGTTTGGACTATAAAATCAGATTGGTCACAACTGTACACAGCTGTATCTGGTTTTGAACGAATAGGGAAAAGTTATGTTTTTATTTTTTCTTAATAATTTATTTGGCCTGATTGTTCCAGTGCAAATTAAACTGCAGGATTCGTGTGCACATCATAATTAATTTAACCAGAGGCTCAGCTTTAAGTGAATAAAAAAATATTGCAGAAAGATAATTTTTTACCCATAATTGGTAGTAACTCTGCACAGGGGAGATAAACCTCACTTCAGTACTCACTTCACCATATTTGTTACAGGTACCTGGAGAGATGAAATGTGGCCAGATAATTGGACAGCAGTTACACAAGATGGAAAATTGTCTGCACAGTTTGAACATACATTGTTAGTAACTGACACTGGAGTTGATGTTTTAACTCAGAGAAGGTCAAACAATGGACAACCACATTTTATGGATAAATTAGTGTGAGGATTAGAAATTTATAATAAAATTTACTCTGTGGCTTCCATTCATGCAAAATTCGGGCATTGAGAATTGTTTTAAGTTATATGTCTGTTCTTGTACAGTTTAAAAAAGATACAATTGTTTTTGATATGGCAGCCAGCCATGATAGTCATATGTGTCCAGTTTGTACATGAAACATGTGTTTTTGATTATAACCATCGTTTTGTCTGAGTTTGTACCAACAGCCACTACAGCTAAGGTGGATCTTGATTTATATACCAGTCCCCAGTGGCAGGTGGCACAGGGTGGCAAAATCATTTAGCTTGTTATCACTGCCTAACATTTGTATTGAGCATGCTTTTTGTATGCTTTTCATACAATTTTCACGTATAATCCTTAAAAATTTTCTGACACTGTTTTAACTAAGTAAGAGGTCAAAATAAAGTGGACATTTGTAAGCTGCCCACTGTGGAGAAGTGGACATTGGTGGGCTTCCCACTATGGACATTGGTGGACTGCCACTGTGGACGAGTGTACATTGATGGGCTGCCCACTTTGGGCAGGTGTTAAGATAAAATCCACCTTAGCTTTTTTACCAAGCTGCTTTGTAGATGTAACAAATCTTATCATGATTATCTTCTGTTATTATTATAAATTTCATCTTATTTTTCATAAATGCTCATTTATTTATGGCATTACCATCAGTTTAAGACAATAAAATACAAAATTATTTTAGATGTAAATAACCAATTGAAGTTTTCTTCAGATATATTGGCATGACAACTCAAAATTCTTTCCAAGAATGTCCACCATAGGCATAATGGGATCAACATTTGCAGATATTTGTTATATTAATGACCAAGATTGTGTCACTGGGTTGGATGCACTCGACTCTAATCTTTAAATTGACAAGTATAGCCAGTTTTCCTGCCACAGGTCAAGGGTTTTCTTCAGCTACTTCGGCTGCCTCTCCCAATAAAAAATGGATGCCTTTATATAGCTGAAATATTGCTGAAAATGGCATTAAACCACAAACAAACAATTATAATTATTATATTAGTAAAGATATATGTCAGGGTGGGAAACTATTGATGCTTTGAAATGGATCAAGACATCACATTTTTAGCTCACCTGACCCGAAGGTTCATGTGAGCTATTGCCATCACTTGGCGTCTGTCGTCGTCGTTGTCGTCCGTCGTCGTCGTTAACTTTTCTTTAAAAATCTTCTCCAAAACCACTGAAGGGATTGCTTTGAAACTTTGCATACATCATCAGTAAAATGTCCTCTGCCAAGTTTGCACAAATCATGGCCTCAGACCAACCAACATGGCCACCATGGCTAAAAATAGAACAGGGGGGTCAAAATACAGTTTTTGGCTTATAGTTCAAAAAGTATAACAGATACAGGAAAACCAAACAGACATTCCTTCTTCAGCATCAAAAGCTCTACAAAACTCCATTGGGTAAAAGTTGTATGACGACTCCTTATAGGAGTTATTGCCCTTTAATTGTCAAAATTGATGATTTTTGCCATTTTTGCCTCAAAATCTTGAAAATTACTAGAACTAGAGAAAAAGTAAGCATTGCTTAATTGTTCTGCTCTATGAGGGCTACAAAATTGGCTTTAGGGTTAAGATTGTCTGATGAACCGTTTTAGAGTTATTCCCCTTGAACTGTTTATTTTAATTGGTTTTAATTGATTTTTTAAAATCTTCTCTGAAACCACTGAAAGTACTGCTTTGAAACTTTGTACACATCATCCATCAAATGTCCTTAACCAAGTTTGCACCAACCATGGCAGCAGATTAACCAACGTGGTCGCCATGGCTAAAAAAAGAACGGGGGGGGGGGGGGGGGGTGTCAAAATACAATTTTTGGTTTATAGTTCAAAAAGTATAACAGATACAGGAAAACCTAAGAGACATGCCTTTGTCGGCATCAAAAGCTCTACGAAACTCTCCATTGGGTCAAAGTTGTATGATGACCCCTTATAGGTGTTATTGCCATTTAATTGTCGAAATTGATTATTTTTGACATTTTTGCCTCAAAATCTTGAAAATTATTAGAACTAGAGAAAAAGTTAGCATTGCTTAATTGTTCTGCTCTATGAGGGCTACAAAAATGACTTAGGGTCAAGATTGTCTTATGAACAGTTTAGGAATTATTCTCCTTGAACATTTTTTTAATCAATTTTACTTGATTTTAAAAAATCTTCTCCTCTTTAACCCATTAAAGGACTGCTTTGAAACATTGCACACATCATCTTTAGGACGTCCTCTACCAAAATTGTGCAAATCATGACACCTGACTACCTACATAGCTACGTTGGCTTAAAACAGAAAATGGGAAATGGGGGGGGGGGGAGTCAAGAGAGTTTTCGACTGGTAGTTAAAAAAGTATAACAGGTACAGCAAATTTGAAGTGAACCTCCCTTCTCCCTCTAAGCATCAAAAGCTCCTCCTTATTGGAATTATTTCCCTTAAAAGGTCAAAAGTAATGACTTTTGCAGAAGTGTTGGGCAATTCCTTATAGCAAAGAAAAGCTGGATAAAAAAGGGTTGTTTGGTTTCAGGTTCAGGTGAGCGATACAGGCTCCTGGGAGCCTCTAATTTAACAAAATTGTAACTTGTATTTTGGTATTTTATGGCATTGCTTTAAATAGTTTATAACCTATATATACCAATTTTCCAGCTGAAGGTTGTGGAACTCTAGCTCCTCCCCAACAAAAACTGAATATTGCTACACATGGTGTAAAACTTAAACAACAAATAAGAATAATAGGTTCTTGCATACGTTTTTGGGAAAGACCGGTTGATCTTTTACGAGTGATATAAATTTTATGTCAAAAGACATAAAAATTTCTATCACGAGTGAAAGATCACGCGGACTTTCCTAAATACGTATGAAAGTACCTATTTCTTCCGTGAACCAACGACTTTCACATCGCTTTTTATAACTTATAGACTCTCCATTGTTTTAGACTCCATTGTCTCTGACGTCCAATCAGAACGCCGGAAACAAGAACGTCAAACAAGAACGTTGTTATGCTTTCATAACAACGTTCTTGTTTCTGGCGTTTTAATTGTATGACGAAGCAAGTGCAGATGTGTGCACGTGAGCTCATCTGTACTGGGTCATCTGTACCAGAAATCGGCCATTTACGGAAGAAATGGAATTTCCATTACTGGATTGGCCATTATCAGTGGTTGCATCAAAACTATCCTGCCAGCACGATATCGCCATCCCTTTACTAACACGTTGGAAAAACTATTTTGAAATTGAACATAACTCGGCAAAAATTAAAATTTTATAACACTAATGCAGTCCTTTTATTAGTCTAGAGCCGTTTCTAGCGGCATTGCCATTGGAGTTGAGCCATGGTCCTAATTTATAGTATTTGCATAATATAGAAAAATTCGGAACACTTGCGATTGCAGAATTCGAATATCCTTTTTGGACATGTAAAACTCTATAGTAATTGAAGGCAAAATATACTATACTAAACCAAGCTGTAAACGTTTGAAAAAAAAGCAAAATTATTATGCATGGACAACCTAAAGACAAGTGTAATGCAATATCGAATTTCATATTTATCTTTTTCTTAAAGCTTCTACAAATTCTTCAGATTCTAACAAAATACCTTCGTGCTGAAACAAAAGAAAAGATGAACTTTAAAAAAAATGTACTTAAAACTTTATTTGGGGCGTGATTATAGGTTTGAGGTTTGGGGTTTTACGTCATGCTTTTCTCCATTAATTTTTTTTATTTACTATTAATAGTTGTCATCAGTTAGTAGTGATGCAACTCAGGCCGTTTTCATTGCTTTGTTGCATTGGCTACTGTTTGTTTTTCTCTTTCAATCACACTTTTGTAGGACCGTCGAATAAACCAAAATGTCTAAATTAATAAAAAAATATTAACTACACACCTTTTTGACCATGAGTCTATAAGGCCCAGAGAGGGTATGTATGTACACACCTTTCCACAAGACGTGTGTTCTGTCTTATCAAGACTCATCAGTGGCGCTAAAACTGGAAAACCAATAAAGAAGTTAAAAAGTTTTTTATCACCAATATTACAAAATGGTTATTACTAAAATTGGTTAACGCCATCTACACCTTGCGAATAGAAAAATATAAAATGTTTTCGAAATTTATATGTGAAGTATACCGTTATATCACAGAATAAATCAATGATATTTGTGTCGGCATGCGATTATTACCACCGAGGATTAACTGTCTACCAGCAGAGACATCGACTCGGTGCATAGTTGCAAAGGTCATACTGATGGACTTTGTCAACGTCTTTTATTACGTCTCTACTCATTGAAAAACGAATTTATTTTTTTTACATAATTCGAAAAACGGGTCACAGGATCCATTAATAAAAACACTCGGAGTTGAAGACGGCACTTAATAGGGATTCGAAACAGCTACTGAATCGAATCTTGTCCTATAAACCATACCAAAACACACAAAACGTTGTTAATTACATACATGAAACTAAACGAATAATTTGATTACTTTCAAACCTCAAAATGCAACACTCAATAATTGTATGTCTTGACGTAGCACGGCTATTCAATAAATATTAATTGATGGACTTCAGCATTACCTTATTTTTGCTTATTGTTCAATTACCTTTTAGGGAATTCGTCACAATATACTAATAATCTGTCATTTAAATTGTAAACAGCGATTCGGATGCTCATATAAAAACTTGTGGTGGGTTTAATGTAATATCGTTGTATTTTCATGTTTTTCTAATAACAAAGGGTTAACATTACATAATAAAAACAGTTTTACATAGAAATAAAGAAATTTTGATCTCGTGTTTTTAAAGACGTATCAATGATACAACCGTTTTGAAGAAAGAAAATATCATCAACACAAGACATTTCGACAGATTTTTTCGTGTTTTACATCGTCGTCGCTATATTCACAACGAGAACAAGTTACTGGTAAACACTGCCAGTTGAAAAATTGGAAGGGTAATAGGCTGGTAACTTTGAATTTTACAACAGAACACTGGTATTGTGGACAAGACATTAAACCTTGTACCACTCTGACTATGGCGCACGCTCTTGATATATGTTATCCATTATCTGCTCTGTATTTTAAACATCACACAAGCACTATTAATGCCATGTAAGCAGGGAACAAACCTAATTTCTCTCCATATGGTTCCTTTAGTAAAGACATAAAAAAATCTCTGTCGAATGTTTGTCAACTAATGGATCTTGATTATCTTAAATGTCGCTAGTTTGCTCTGAATGGTTAAATGAGTTCAAACCTTCCGATTGAAGTGATTGCCGTTACTTTAATTTCTATTCTTAAGTTTACTTGTCCTCTTAAAAACTTTAAACCGTTAGCAGTACAACTTCAAACTCTGTTATCTTCTTGACGCACCTCCGCTATAATATAATTAAAGCCCGCAACAATAAGTGGCGAACGCCTTATAGTCAGTCTGTCCGTAATAAATCGTTTCTGGGCTTTAACGTTCTCTTTTGAAGCAGTTTTTTATCTTTAGCATGTGGATAAATCGTTTAAAGGATACATCGCATATTATGGTTGTAGACCTTAGACCTTGCACTTTGAAGGTCACATTGCTTTCTGAATGACAAATTTGTGTCTGGGCTTTAACTTTTTTATTTTTTGAGGAAGGCTTTTGATATTTGGCATGCATGTGGGTTAATCATTTCAAGGCGATGTGTCACATTCCATAGTTTGGGTGATCTTTGACTTTGAACTTTGACCTCAAGGTGACCTCAAGGTCACATTATTGTTTCTGAATGACAAATTTGTGTACAGACGTCTGTTCGTATAATTGTATAATAACAACTTATTGACAGTGGGACCCACAGAGATGGATACTATCTCACAGATAATAGAAGAATCTTTTATGACATTGGATCGATGCCTGTAGTCCCCATGCAAGGATATCACCATTTCAGTAATTACACTTCGGTGTTGGAAGGAATATCATTAATTCTTTCAGCGATATATACATTGTCTAAATTTGCTGCAATCAAGGTTCATCTATTCGCCAGGTGTACCCAGATCTGGTATAATGTCTTAGAATTTTGATGATAAATGTTCTACAACATCTTATATATTTGGTTTTAAAATATTATTTGAGTTTCAGCAACACTGATCAGTCTTGTTGTAGTAAATTTTATAAGTTGGGTATCATTGAGTACATTTTATTTGCAACCATTTCTAGTCTGCTTTTTTAATGAAGATGTTAACAACAAAACTATCGTGCCAATTGAAATGATGCCACTTTCAGCATCACATTTCTACAATCAAATATAACTGCTAATTCTCTTTCAATTTAGGAAAATCACTATTTATTCTTTCTTATTCAAGTTCTTTCGTCTCTCAATACCGTTTACGCCTGCAGCGCATACACAGATAGGACACATTTCAATATACTTTATATTTTTATGGCCACTCTAATGTTTTTATGCCTTCAACCTTCCTTTGTTAACCTTGTTATATTGTTTATAAGACTATTGATGTCAAGTTCTAAATAATCAAATGAATTTTATATCACTTCTTGTCTTTTCTGTCAACCTTGTAGGTTTTTGTAATTCCATTACTTTTAAAAACACTAGAAATAAATGATATTACGATACGGAATGTAAGATTGTTTAATAGAATACTAAACAGGTTCTTGGTAAATATTTTTCCATTTAAAGTGTGTATATTAAAAAAAAATTACTATGGGTGTAAGTTTACGAAAATAGAATATCATTGTTAGATTATAAGTAACACGATGGGTAACACAAGTTTGTGTAAATGTATGACATCCAGAATACCTGATATAAGCCTTTCATTCAGAGGGCTTCAATTTGCTTACTTTTGTTCAGGAACCTATATATTAGTCATACTAGTCCAAGTTTTTGTAATACGTAGAAAATAGACAACCATTATTGGAACATGTTTAATGAAACATGAATTCCTATAATAATATAATATAAAAATATTGTAATATACAAAATTCGTTAATACAGTAAGTTTACTTAGGGGACATGTCACATTCATCCCACCTTCTCACCCTCCTTATTCATCTTTACGTTTGGATTCACACCCACTGTCCGTACTTTCTAATTTCTAATTTAGATACACTCTATACATATAACAGTAAAATATTCTAAACTGTTAATTAAATTAGTGAAAGAAAGTTAATCATCTTCGTCAGTTCTTCCGGGTCTTCCGGATCGTCCCACAAGAGCAACTTCAATGTCCGGACTTTGAGTGTTCAAACGAGATATACATTTTCTGTAGAAATTGAGCTTAGTTGCATTAAAAGAATTCCATTGACCAATAATTCCACCATCCAATTCGACATTATTCACTGCAATATGATCAACGTTAGAGTAGCCATGTTGTATCCACGTTGACAAAAGCGTGAGCAAAGAGTATTCGTTTCTATCCTGGTCCGTCTTAAACCGACGAATACTGACTACGGTTTCCTTTGCCGATGGTTTGATTATCAACAATAAGGACGATCGATCAAAATATTTAACAGACAATTCTAACTTTATCGGGTCTATTGTAATGCTTTTTATAATTGCAAATGGTCGTAAGCTGTTGGGGTTGTTTGGTCCAATGATCATTGAGGTCCCAAATGGCGTCCAGTCAGTTCCGTGTGATGTAACTGGTTGAATACGCGAATGGCCGTCATTATGAACAACGAATATTTGTGCGTAGCCATCATCATACGGTTTTTTCATGTATAAGCGTAAATTTTCAACATCCTTTTCAACGGTTTCTGTTCCGTTAGGTAAACGAACGTGTACATTCATTTTTTGGATATCGCTTAACCATGAGGGTTCACGATGAATTGCCTCCCAGACAAACTTTTCATTATTGAATATTTCGACCGTTTTAGTTTCCATTGGTCGTTTATCTAATACAATTTCCTGAATGTATAACTCGCTTGTAACCGGAGTATTCATATTAATGACAATGACGTTGTCTTTATCAAGACCCCAGATGTCAACCGGAAGTGTCCAGATATTTGTTGTTGTTTCAGGTGTAAAGGTAAAATCATTTGCAGTTTCCCTTCTACCAGACTTTCCTACGTAAGACAGTGTTGTACGAATAGGACCTTTAACGTTTTGAAGTGCTACAAACAAGGCCACTGCTGTCCTGCTTTCTCCTTCGCCGCGTGTAATTGAAAAACCAGACATGTCAAATGTTACGGCTATTGTTGTAGTCAAATCATTTTTGTCAATGGCTAAAGATGCTCTTTGTTTCTTGAGAGTTTTAGCATTGTTGAGGTTCACATTTCTAAAAGACCACGCGGGACTTGCAAGATTACAACCGCTAAAATCAGGTTCTCTGTTGTTAGAACACGTATCATAGAAGGGTTTTGTGGCTTTGATGTCAAATTTCCGTGCTGTGTTATGATATATTCCAACTTTAATGTTTTCCTCTTCAGAGCAAACAGTTGCTTTGCTGAACTGTCTGACCTGAAAGCTATCCATCTTTGGCAATTCTGTGTAAGTGTTTAAGTTGTGGTTGTCAAAACAGTAAAGATCACACGATAAATCCTTTATTGCGTCGTCTTGGAAGCCCAGTTCAATAAAGTCCAACTCAACTCCGAATGAATCTGCTTGTTCAACCTGTATGGTGAGCATATGACGTCCGTAATCTAGTAGAAAGGGTTCCCCAATTCTTCCGCTTTCCTGAAATGCTGTCCACCAGGATTCATCTGTGGAGGGTTGTTTTGTATTGAAAGTTCCAATCTGTTTACCATCAATGTCAAAAGTTATGACGTCAGTTACATTATCAACGTCATTCGAGTAGACAATATTATTAATCTGCATTTCAAGAGGTTTGTGAATACACATCTCATATCGTAGTATACGGTTTTGTCTGAGATGGACAACCTTACCCATTGATGCATTTGTTCGATCCACTGTGCTCCCAGGTCCAACCCCCTGGAATCGTTCAAATTCAATCACCAGGTTAGCGTTGACCACTGATAGAGCGATCGTAATTAATAGAAGAGGAATCGTCATTCTGGAAACGATACTCTAAAGGCTTAACAGTAGAACGGTATATTTAGGTTTCTAAAATATTGAAAAAAATAAGTGTTATTAATACTATCTTAATCGCTAGATGTTCAGAAATTTCATCAAGTTTTTCTGGTTAAGTTAAATTCATTACTAGAACACACGACCATTTTTGTAATAATATAGACAAGTTTTAAGGCGTTCGCTTATTATTGTGCTTTATACATGGAAACGTCTAAGAAAACAGTCACCTAGATGCATTTGAACTAAAACTATCTAGTAGCTTGTCTCGCATAAATGTACACAATAGAAACAATAATTGAAGGTTTGCTATGATATAATTTTTCTTACTAAAATTAAAATTCAATAAATAAAAAAGGTAGATTCCACAAGCTCCATGTATTTAAAAAATTTTAAAAGGTTTCATCGATGAAGATGATGACTAAATTAAAGTTTAAACTCAGAAGAGTTAAAGGTAAACTAAAGTCAGTCCAGCAAGGAATAAACTTTTCTATATGACCACAACCTTCCAAACGACAGCTAGCATAAAAATTACAGAAAATTGCAGTACTTTCTTAATTTCCTTGTCCCATAAAACTGCGTCTTAAACATTCCAATCCTTAAAAGTCCGTCAGATTTGTATTTTATCAGCATATATTTTGTTATATAAAATGGCCAAATATTTAACTTATTGACAGACGACGCCAAACAAATGCCGGAAAATACTAATATAATAAGTAACAGGTTAGTAAGGATTTTCTTGATTGATTATTACGCCCAGGAATAGTTATAAATCTATATTTATTCACATATATTTGAATTCTATAAAAAACGATGAGTGACAGGTGATTGATGTAACTGTTTGACATGCAGTACAAGGTCCAACAACAGCCAACTCGCCGATTAAGTAAATAGTATCAAACTAGTATCATTATATTTTTTTGTTGTTGTTGCTCATTTCGTTTAATGCTGTTAGAATTTTTAATGCATATATTAGCTAAAATGACTCAGATAAAAAGTAAAACTATACTTCTTGAACTAAAACGTGCTTGCTTAAAATAGAAATTCCCAAAAATTTCTAAAGTTTTTAAGGTAAGTTTGTATTCTATATAACACGAACATGGTCAAAGTAGAAAAGTGGAAAGGTTTGTAGTTGTAATATATTAAATGCAAAAAACGAAGAAAAGGGTGTTGATACATTTACATGTACAATATTTTCAGAATACAGACATCCTTGTTCGTTGCAGCTTTGTGTATAATGAAAGAAAAATAAAACTGTAAAATCTATATTAAAATCATCATGGCTCAAACGACACGTTCAGAGCCAAAATCATTTTCTTCTTCTTTACCCCAACTTCAATTACGTATTATCTGACAGAATTTATGAAAGAAGGCAAAACTTAGTATTCCATTTGCATGCAGTTGACTACCAACATGCAGGATAATGAATATTAACGATAATCAAAATTATTATTTACTATATAATTTACTGCTCTAATTATTTTATATAAGTTATTTTAAGTAACATTTTTTTACATTTTTAGTCTTTCTTTCAGAAATAGAGCACAATAAAAGAAAAGAAAAAAGATTTGAATGTTAAAGTAACTTACTGCTGTAATATATAATGTTACACACTTTACTTACATTTGGTCGACTTTAAGTGTTAAGGTTTTCTTTTGTACACATCAATCATTCAAGTTATTAATATATACACGACAAAACAACGAATAATTTCCAAATTCGATTATGCCATCCTTCAACGTCTTGCGGTCTTGACTTGTTTATTTAACAATTCTTGGACCGTGACGTACCTGCAGATAATAACTGAAGTGCGTGATATGGCGTTAGATAATAAAATTGGTAACGTCTGCTCTGCCACACAGCAGCTGCGCATTTTGACAAGAGTAATTTGTTTCAGAGTGTTATCAATTTGCACAGACGACAATTATTTCTGACTTTTTTTATAACTATAAAATCCAGCTACTTTACAAAGCACTTAATATGTTCCCATTGGACAATAAACCTAGAAATTTTAAACGTATTCCCTTTACCCTGTGGTTTATATTTCGTAGTTTGAATTGTTAAACAGAGCAGAAATATCTGAGTAGTTTGTTTAGTTACAATTTCAGTTTGATTAACTTAATGACCCCCAATTCTCAATCAATTCAAGAAATCTGTTCATAATGCAAATAAAGCGGGAAATGGGCAGAAAATAAATATTAACTTTTGTCGTTTAGTGTAAAACAAATAATTGTTGGACATCGTCTTAAATAAATAAGTTAACGAATTGCAAGTATGGATATCTTGAGACATTTACCACCAATATTACGCATTTAAAATTAAGTAAATTAACTTCATACTTTTTTCTGATCGCGTAAGAAGCCATTAAAACAACAACTTCTAATGCACAAACACATTTAACATAAATGAGATATATTTAACCATAGCAAGCTTCTGTTTTGAAGTACATGTGCAGTTTTTTTTAATTTCGGAGATCATATTAGAGATGTCAAGCCAGTCACATTTCGATTTGTTATGACACTTCACAACGTTAAAGTGTCTCATTTTCGGTTTTACAGCTACATGTAAATGACAGAGTTAAAATCTTAAATTATCGTGTTTATTTAACGTCAGCGATAACAAGGAAATAGACATTGGTATCTCAATCTTATTTTTTTCAAAAACGTGGTCATTGCGCAACAAGGATCTTTGATAATATCAAGCGAACAATGCTTCAGCTGTATTGAGGACGAGAACAAGTTTTGAATTAATACATTAACCGGGCGATTGGATATAGAAACTTGATAAAATTTTGACAGAAAAAAAAGTATGGATTATTGGGTAGGGACTGAGAATTAGCTTTCTGTAGCGGCTACAATAAGTCTACACTTTTTCGAAATTCATAAATTGGTTCTGTGCAAGGAGCGTGGTACTCTCAATTAGGCCCCCCTAATCCGCCATCTGGGGACGAGCTGAGTGTTAATCAAATCATTTAATCTATCAATCAACTAGTATCCAATCTCTACTGCAAGAATAAGCAATAAATGACACTCAATATGTGTCCCTGCTTCTTTAAATTAATTTACCATAACATGAAAAATTTCTCCCAACTATTTACTTATGTACTTACAGTTCAAGGTGGTGTTGTCGAATAAATCTAACCAGTCATTTTTAGGTGTTATATACAAGACGTTATGACAAATTTCCAAATGCAATTAGCTTAGTTTTTTGTGTGTAGGAGGTTTTCTTTCATTGACATTAATTTCGCTGTTTTTTTTTGGTAAACCTTGAAGTATTTGATAATGGGACCGCCCGATAAAAACGCGTGGGATGGTAGGTTCTTATCACAGTGAACCCAAAAGAGAGACATAGAAGAGAGATATGCAGGTATTGTGATAAATACATATTGTCTTATAATGGTATAGTCATTCAGCAGGCATTTTGTCAGGAAAATCGTGAATTTGCTCGATTCCTTTCTATTTTGCTTCCAAGAGACTTTTAAACAGGTGGAGCGAGTAATATAGTTTCATTCAATTAGTTGCATTTCTCAACGGCTAGACATAGCAGTAACATGAAACTGATTTAATTTTTCTATTTATAAGTCCAATATATTAAACTAGTTGTTCAATATATACGGTAACTTAAGCAATTCTATAATTTCTACTTAGGTTGCCTTATCATCGAGAAGTTTTTTGTCAATATTTCGGACATTAAACGGCCGCAATGCAAAATTTCATAATAATCATATAAAGAGAAAAAAAACTATTTATTATGTAATTCTTTTCAAAATTGATCATTAAAGACGTCAATCCTTTAATTATATATACAAAATCATATGTAAGGTGCAGTGAAAAACGATAAATCATACACTAACACCCAATATCATTAAAATCACAAAACACGTAGGTTTAGTTGTTGTTCTAAAAAAATTAAATATTTCATACAAAAGTAATAAACAACTTCTTGTTTAATGGAAAAATATAATCATAAAAATAGGAAAATGTCATGTAAGTTGTATTTGTGGTTTTTATGGTAGTTTACTGAATATAATTAATGTAAATATATTAGTAAAAAATCAACAAGTTGGGCGTTATAACGGCAGAAAAACGAAAATCAACCATGATCTTCAGGCTTTACTTTGATACAAGAAATTATTTACGCAGATATGTCGTGTTGTCAAAATTGTTATTAAAAGAACAATTAAATAAAAGCTAATACAAATATTATTGTGGCTCAAAAATTGTATATTGTCTTAATACTTTTATTCATTTTGAAGACTATTTGCTAGGTATACCTGATCTTTAACTAAACACATCGCCATAAGTTAAGCAACACCCTGTTATTTTCCAGGGATTCATTTAGGATTTTATATATTTTAACTTTCATTTGTCAAAAAATAAGTTTGATTGCATACTCTATTTCATGAACTTAAAGTAAACACATCATTATAGGTCAACGTTCAGAGAAAGAAAAGTCACTTTGAAATGTGTTAAACACAAAAATACTCAGTAAGTCGTGTAACCACCACGCTTCCGGTACAGTTTATTATCTCACCTCCTCATGCTGTTGACTAAACGACGAAGTGTAGCTTGTGGTAAATTCTACCATTCATTTTGAATGGCAACACGTAGTTCTTGGACATTTTGACAAGCAAGTGCTCTGTTATTGATTTTATTGCCAATGATTTCCCACAATTGTTCAACTGGATTCATATCGGGTGACATGAATGGTCATGGACGATGCTAAATAGCTTCCCTTTCGATAACATCACGTACAATCGCAGCTCGGTGAGGTCTTGCGTTGTCATTCATAAAGATGTGTCTGTTACCAAGAGCATGACTGTCAAAATGTCATTTCGATATTTCTGCCCTGTCATTGTCCCATCAACCACATACAGATTCATTTTACAGTCGTATGAAAAGCCTCCCCACACTGTAACACCACCACCGCCAAACGCTGTAGTGCCTAGGATGTTGTTCTGGTTGTAAGCAGTGCATCGTGGTCTCTAAACGCGCATGCACTCATCAATATGACGAAGAAGGAATCTGCTTTCGTCGGTCCAGTGTACTCATCGCCAGCTTTGAATATTCCAATGGCAGTGATATCGTGCCCACTCTAAACGTGCTTGGCGATGTCTCTGTGTCAACAGTGGACGTTTCAAGGGACGGCGAGCGCTAAACCTTGCATTGTTTAGGCGCCTGTTAACTGTTCAAAGGATGACTCTGGTTGCAATATTCTAATCGTCACGAAGATATCTTGCAGTGGCAAACGGTTGAACGCCGAGTGCTCTTTCAGATGTTTTTGTTGGTCGACCTGACCTAGGACGTTCCTGGATAGTTCCCATCTCGATTACGTTTCGGTAGCTGGGATACAATGCTACAGTGAATGCCAAAGTGTTGTGCTATCTAACGCAAGCTCTGTCCAATGTTACGCATTCCAACAATCTGCCACTTCGCAGATTCACTTAATTTTCGTGAAATTTTTGTAAAAATGTTAAGATGAAGTCGAAAAAGACCAGTAGATGAACACTACATCGTTAAGGAAAACAAGGCTTTTTAGACGTGCTCGACAAACGTATGACAAAATGGATTTGCTATTTAAAGATTTACCTGAGGAGTTAAATAAATTAACTTTCTCGTGCTAGAATGATGGCTTTAGTACATAAATAAAACAAAGTTAATAATCATTCATTCTGATTTTTGAAATTAAAAAAAACATTGTAGGTGTTGCTTTACTTATGGCGAGGTGTATACAATCTTCTAGTACCTTCTATAGGAAAGGCCGTTTGTCTACAATGTTGTTCTCTACTAATCACGATGCCAAGTTAATGTTTTAATTGCAATATCCTGTATGTATCAACAGTTGCAATTAAAGGAGGTGACGATATGATTTTAAGCAAATGATGTTACATAATTATGTACTATAAAAATAAAATGATATTTCTTAATATGCCACCGATAATTAAAAAAACTCTAAATTGTCTTTTTTAATACATGGACGCAATATATAATGTGATTTTATGTAAGACTGTCAAAATATATTGATGAAAATAAATGTAGTTGATTAATATATTTGATCGACTAATTCATACAAAGGACTTTGAGAAACAAAAAGTACAGGTCCAGATACAATATATCTGTAGAAACCAATCGTCATACATTTTGCTTATAGCCTTCAACGTGAAACAAGTATCCATTCAGAATAATGTACAGACGTAAATCTACAAAAGGTTGTATGTTGTATGTGTTCTTAGTACCAGTCAGATGGTGACTAATGGTAAATAGAAAACACATATATTTAAAGAATATTTGTGTTAAAATTCGAGTTATGCAAAACTTCACCAACATTTTCCGTCTTTACGATGGTAATAAAGGGTGTAATATATAATAAAAGATTTTTTCTTAAGGAAGAAATATAACTCAGTAATATTACATGACAAAGATAATATACACAAATAATTCTGCAATAAACACAAGTTTATAATATTTTCATAATAATACAAGTTTATTTTTTTATTTATTTATTTATTTATTTATTTATTTATTTATTTATTTACGAGCACTTTTTTTACCTATTTTAGACACTGTGAGTAAACAGGATCAAGTGCTTAAAAAAGAAAGTCATCTTCTATTCATCACCGACCAATACACGAAAAGGTTGAGAGTTCGACATTCATGGAGTCCTATCGCCTAATTCGCCAATAAAAACTAAGAGCTCTGATATAGCTTAAAGAATTGTTTAAAAAAAGAGTTAAATTCCATTTAAAACAAACAAACAGAAATACACGTTTACACTACTCGTTCGTAAAACATTAGTAATATTCACGGAGAAATACTTTACAAAGATAAATCTACAACATAAAATATTCTAGAAATTGGGGATGCCCACTCAACACGTTCTTGGAAGCCACAATCTATTTTTTTGTAATGTTTGTCTACTTAAATGGTATTGTCTGTAAAAAAAACAAAAACACAAAGCCCTAAAATGTCTTGGACAGCTGAAATACAGTCTCCTCGGCCAACGACCTGTTGTTTCTAATAAACTAGCAAGCAATCAGTCTGATGTTATAAGCCAAATCAAGTTTTATGAGAAAACGGACTGTCATTGTAACAATTAATTTACACTATAAATATGCTTGAAATACACCATAAATAGATAATAAATGTCATGGAAACACCAAGGTTACAGAATTTACTACGTCGTAAACGCGTTCGTCTATCAGTGGTGATAACCTTGAACGTCAAACATAAATATTTGGTTTTTTTTGTTTGTTTGAATGGTGTTTTAACGCCACTTTCAGCAATTTTTCAGCTATTTCATGGCGTCCAGTTTTAATTGGGGGAGTGAGCCGGAGTACCCGGAGAGAACCCCCGACCTGCGGTAGGAAAACAGGTAATCCTTGTCAATTAAGATTGGAGTCGAGTACACCCTGCCTGCAGTGAGAATCGAACCAAACATAAATAGATAATATACTAGAAATATTGCATTTCAAATAATGAAAAAGTCAATCCGAAAGTTTTTTTTTATTTGGTGTATTCGTATAAATAAAAAATCTTGTAAAATGTCTCAAAACGAGGGTGGGGTCTGCGAAAGACATGACAATTACAAGGAAATCAATCAATTTAATATAATTTATATGACACTACTAATTTACAGTTTTTATAAAAAAAAAATTTAAAAAAACACACATATGAACGTTTAACAGTTTAACAGTTAAATTACATGATGAATAATTAAACCTGACAATATAAATTGTTTTTTTATAGATTTGTTAAAAAATTAATATGTTTAAAATGTATGTTGTCGGGGAACGGAAATTTATGCTGTACCATGCACGAATCTCAAACGAGGGCGGAAGGACTTATGTTCATTTTAATGACGATGTTGTCAATTATTACACACGTGTCGCACTGATTAACATATTTAAACAAACTCATCCTGTAGATTTTTATTTAATATTTTTTAGACGCACGTAATATGTATTTACGCAACTTAATTAAAGGAATGCTTGGTAACTTTTTTTCTAATTACGACAATACAGTAAATAGATTTCGTATTCTTACAGTTAAGATATATTTATGTTGGTTTATTTTCATTACCATGGATATTTATGTGTTTTATTCGAACACATAGCGACTTTAATCGCAAAATATTTTTAAAATGTTAAATTCTGTTTCAAACAACAAACAACAAACAAATAAAAAAACCAGTCCGGTCTTAATACGGTGATCGTATGTAAAGTTCTTTTCCTTGTGAATGGCATACTTGTTTAAATATGGACGCAACGTCACTGCTGCCAGTTCAAAATCACTTGCTGAACCAAATAGCATTTCTTCATATAGACAATTTAACAAATGATAAGACACGTCGATTTTAGAAATTTGTACAATTTAGTTCTGTTTTCACACATAAACAAAAATAAAGGGGGAGAAATTTATGGCTATTGTTTCTTTAGCCGTAATAGCAAAAACAGCAAATCGCTCATATATTTATAAATTTTAGTAAATTATTACAGTAATACATATAAAGTGTATTCCTTTTTCCGATGAAATCTTACTCGCAGCAATAATAAATATATCAGGCAGAAGTTATACAACCAGTTAATTCTAGTGTGTAACTTATGATGACAAAATCAAACCAGATTTTAGCGGAGGTGATTTTTTAAAACCAATATTTTTATCAATATATAGCCATTCATTGTCATTTCACGTTTCGTTTAAAATAGTCGACTATTTTAAAGAAGTTTATCATTTTACAATTCAAAATGTATAGAAAAGACCAACAAGATGCCGTTGTAAAAATATGCCATAAAACTGCAAAATCATAAAGCCCTCGTCACACTGACCACGACCTCACTACGCTCTCCACGACCTCCAAAATATTCATGATCGTGGTAAAGTCGTGGTGCTTTGATAAAAACGTGGTCAGTGTGACACCCTACATGACAGTACTACGATCATAGTACGATGAATTTCAGGGAAATTATTTTAAATGGTCAAATCTAGTACGATGCTACTACGACCATCACGAGTACAGTACGCTGCTACGACCAGGCTACGCTTATTCCACGACCATTCACGACTCCGTTACGATAACAATACGACCTTTACGATCATTTTACGTCCTTGCTACGATACTACTACGCTCGTTACGCTTCTACTACGCTTATACCACGACGTTTTCACTTTTCTAACATGTCATGTTTGACATGTTTTAAGCATTTAGACTTTTTTCACTTTTAGTCTTGTTTTACTTAAAATCACGCATGAATCAAGTAGTCTTAGTTCAACTTGCTTTATTGCAAGGCCAGTATGTCTTAATGACGAGAGATTTTCTTATAATGGCTTTACGACGACGACGACGACGAAATCGTAGACGGAGGAGAAACCGGTCAATTTGTGTTCGACCGTGGCTTTCTGCAGACAGACGTCTACATTTTGGAGATTGGGATCAACTTAAGACCGAGCTACGTTTAGAAGACAAGCAATCATTTTTTAACTATGTACGACTGGAATGTTTGACGAGTTGCTTCAGAGGGTTGGTCCTAGGATAACCAAAGAACACACCAACTTTAGAGCTGCTTTAGAACCTGGTTTAAAATTAGCTATAACTTTAAGGTATCTGACCACAGGGGACAAGTACTCTACACTCCAATACCAGTTCCGTGTAGCACGATATACAATCAGCATAATTATTCCTGATGTATGCCGCGCCATTGCTTTAGAATACAAAGCCGAGCTAGTCACGTGTCCGACAACGCCCGAAGAGTGGGGACCTATAGCTGAGGAGTTCCTATACAGATGAAATATACCTCATGCATGTGGAGCGCTAGACGGGAAACATGTCGCAATTAGATGTCCACCTAACACCGGCAGTCTGTGTTACAACTATAAAGTTTCTTTTCCGTTGTGTTAATTGCCCTTGTGGATGCCCAGTACCGATTTATATGGGTAGATGTTGGTGGTGTAGGTTCGATGTCCGATTGTCAAATATTCTGCGAATCCGAATTGAAAGAATGCCTGGAAAATGGAAACATTGGGTTTCCTCAGCCTGACCCATGATTAAATTATACACAATATGTAAAAAGATGAATACACTGGGTATTTCTACTAACGACAGCAATTATCTGACGTCATTTTGTACAAAGGTCATTCTTAAGGTGTAGTAAGATCGTAGATGGAACGTAGTAGGATCGTACTTAGGACGTGAAAGACGTAGTAGCATCGTAATGTTGTCGTAGTTAAATCTTATTGGTCGTGGTACAATCGTGGTAAGGTCGTAACGTGGGCGTAGTATCGACGTGGTGGGATCGGCTATCAATAAGGGACGATCTAAGTACGCTTGTACCACGACACCAATACGACCAAGACCGACCGCACTGCGATCTTCACACGATCTCACTACGATGTAAGTACGCTTTATTTTCCCCACGACCGCACTACGAATGTTTTGAGCATGTTCAAAATTTACGTAGCACAGTCGTAGTCACCCACGACCAACCACGTTCATACCACGACCTCCGCGACTCCAGGACGACTTCACTACGATGTACCACGATTTAGGAAAAAATCCAGATCGTAGTAAGGTCGTGGTTCAGTGTGACCGGGGCTTAACTTAAAAATGTTTGAACCACTGGTAATGTTACATACAAAGAGTTGGCAGGTTGTGGGTTATTAAGATGTAAGAAGAAATCATTTTAAAACATTTATTCACAAGAAAAAATTCACTATCGTGTGTATCCACCACGCTTCCGGTGCAATTCTTGAACTCGTCTCCTCATGCTCTGGACAAGTTTCTGAAGTCTACGTTAAGGGAATTGCCGCCAATCCTGAATTAAAGTATCAAGCAATTCTTGAATGTTCTGACATGGAGGGTCACGTTCATTCACTTTCCGGCCGAGATAGTCCCAAACATGCTCTATCGGATTCATATCCGGAGACATGGCAGGCCATGGTAATGTCTCGATTGCCTCATTTACAAGATAATCTTTGACGATGCGTACTCTATGAGGTCTTGCGTTGTCG
Organism: Limnoperna fortunei; assembly: GCA_944474755.1. Lineage (NCBI taxonomy): Eukaryota > Metazoa > Mollusca > Bivalvia > Mytilida > Modiolidae > Limnoperna > Limnoperna fortunei. Next base: position 39,100,707 of record OX104117.1, on the reverse strand, counting down.
TCCATGAACACGGGTCTGTTTCCAAGTGGATGCGCATCAAAATGGGGCACAATACGGGGGTCCAGAATCTGATCTCTGTATTTTAAAGAAGTTAATGTGCCATCTAATGTATACAAGTCTAACTTACAGTCATATGAGAAGCAGCCCTAAACTGTCACTCCGCCACCACCAATAGCTGTAGTTCCCAGAACATGTGCAGGATGAAAACCTGTGTTGCGTTGACGCTATACCCGCATCCTACCATCAACTGGTTTCAGAAGAAAACGACTTTCGTCGGACCAATTAATTCTTTGTCAAAACCGAATATTCCACCCGATATGGTCACGCGCCCACTGCAGCGAGGCATCCTTATGTCTTTGTGTAAGTGCTGGTCGCTTAATTGGTCTCCGTGCTCGAAGTCTTCTGCAGTTTAGCCTTCTGTTTACTGTCCGTCTACTGATTCTACGCAACTAACATGTAAATCTTCTCTCTCTGTTGTCTTCTTCGGTCGTCCTTATCTTGGCCTTTCCCCAACAATACCAGTTTCATTATATCATCTCATTAGCCTACTGATGACAGAATGGCTAACATTGAACCTATCTGAAACCTGCCGCTGTGTCATTCCAGCCCTTATCATACCAACTGCTTGTCATCTCTCTGCATCTGCTAGTTTTCGACTTACCACGTTGAAATGATTTCAAAACAGGATAAATTTTACCTGTTACGCACGTGCACATGATGAAATGAAAAAAGGCGCCAAACATGGGTTTTCAAAAGCTGAGGGTAGTGTTTTTTAAATCTCTATTGTTATTGTATCGTGAATCGAGCGATTTAACAATAGATACTACAAAGCTTTTGTTGATAACATATGTACAAAGAACCAGAAACAATTAATTTTTTATTTATTTGATGCAAATCTGGTGCCCTAACTATTGGCCAAGTGTATAGAATCACGGATTTATCGCGTAAAGGACATGACCATAGAAGCGTATACTATGCCATCTACGCAACATATAATGTCGTAAGCACTGCATAATATGGAACGCCATGACTGCCATATGTATGAAAAATTTACTGTATTCGGTGCTCTAAACTTTATATGTGGTGCATATATCTTTATGACTGTTTCTTTCGTCTATAGATGTGGTGCTTTCGTCTTTATAAGTGGTGCTTTTTTCTCTTTATGTGGCGCTTTCGTCTATATATAAGGGTACTTTCGACTTTATAAATGGTTATATGGTTCTTTTGACTTTATATGTGGTTCTTATAACTTTATATGTGGTGCATATGTCTTTATATGAGATGCTTTCGACTTTATTTAGGGTATTTTTGAATTTATATGTTGTGTTTAACTTTATCTATGGCGCATTTTTTGTCTTTATTTGAGGAGCTTTCGTCTTTTATATGTGGTGCTCATTACGTTATATGCTGTAGTTTAAATCTAAGTTTATACGTGGTGCATAGGTCTTTACACATTTTGTCTTTAAATGCAATGCTTACGACTTTGTGTGGTGTAGTTGACATAATATACGCGATAAACACGTGATTCCATACATGTACTGTTTACGTCATCAAATGTTACACACGGTTATTGGGACGATTATAACTGGCTTTTGAGTAAAACACTTTTTGTCGTTCCTAATTTTAATTTCTTTCGCTGCTTTTCTTTCTTCAAGATTATCTTCAATGTTGTTTTAAGGCTAAAAAACTAAATATTTATTTCTACAGTGGTTTCCGCTGTAAACTTAGTCCCTGGTACAGTTTTTGGCCTAAAATCAAATTTTAAAAGCTCTACAACATCTTAATCATTTGGATTTTAAATATTTGTTTGTGTTTGAGTGCCACTGATGAGTCTTGATTAGACGAAACGCGCGTCTGGCGTAGTAAATTATATTAACCTTGGTATCTTTGATGACATTTTATTTACAACCACAGTGTCGATTCCGGTGCTGGTGGACTGTTAATCTTTAAGGGTATCACCAGCCTTGTAATCACACTTCGGAGCTAACAGGTATATAATTGATTCTTTCAGTTATGTAGTTATTGTCTAAATTTACTAATAAACTTTTCTCAAACGTAACCCCGTACACGTTAGTCCATGTGTTATGTATTCCTTTGACCGCTCAAATCTTACGTAGTCGCAACAATAATGATATATATCACTGTACACGTGATGTGTATTATTATAATAATTTACTAAATTTTAAATAAATTAGCGATTTGTTGGCTGTTTTTGCTCTTCCGGCTAAGGAAACAATAGCCATAAATTTCTCATAGAAGTGACGGTGCGTCAGTATTTAAACAAGTTGCTGAATGCCATTCACAAGGAAAAAACTTAACATACGATCAACGTGTTGTCTTGTAATTGGAACTATAACTACACGTAAGACCAGACTGTTTGTTTAATGTTGTTTGAATGTGTTTAATGCTTTTTGGGTAAGTAACCCGGACAACCCGGTGAAACCCCCGACCTTCGACATGAAAAATGGCAATTCTTGCCAATTAAGATTGGAGTCGAGCACACCTTGCCGCAGTGTAACCTAGAACCTTCAGCGTTGACACGCACGTGATCATTGGTAGATGATAAACCAACTTAACCACTTTGCCACCAAGGACCCCCCAGACGATATACGAACTAATACAACATTGAAAACATGGTATACTTTCATAACAAGTATTATATTTAGCTTTAATTTATTGAAACCAAAAACTGGAGGAGAAGCAAAGCATTGTTAAACTTGTACGAATTCCGCACAATGTTCATGCCGAGAAATAACAGTCCGAAAACCATGTTTTCGTATTATGTAAGTCATTATCGTATAAATTATGCTTCCTTGTGTTAAATGAGTTCTTTAAAGAACTTTCGTTTTCTTCATAAAACAATGCATCGGGGAGAAAAGACAGATATAAAATATATTGCCCCTGTGCTAACGAACTCTTATGGTCTTGCTACAGATAAGCCGTATGCATGTTAATTAATTCTGATGACAACCTCGGGATAGCTTTGAATCAGAAACTTGGGGTTATTTCTCGGCACGCTTTCTCGTCTATAATAATAGAATGGAATTGTATCTTAAATTTGTTTACTAATCTACAAACCCAAGTAAAACAGTTGCGTGATTTGCATGAATTAACGTTTCAGAATGTTTAGGATTATTACTTAAAACTATCGTGTTTTCAGAAAAATAATGTTCTTTTGACATAATGTTTAAAAATAAAACTTCGTAACAAATTATTGATATCAGTAAAATAACTGGTCTGATATTGTACAACTTAGGTTGGGTACGACAGTGTGCAATACCGTAAGATTTTCTATTTTGTAATGAAGTATCATAGACATAAACAAAATGTGTTTTAAAACAAAATCGCTAAACAAATGTAGTTAATGTGGCTGTGTGATTACACAGTGTTATTCAATTTCATTTCAGTACTGGGAATGTTGCCCGGGGGAGGAAAGCTGGACGCACTGAGCTGCTCAACTTGTCCCCATTTAGCGGATAACAGAAGCCCTTTTGTTGGGGCTGTACGGTAATAATACGGAAGGCCTTACCATAGACCGTATAGTGGTTAACATGTAAAGACATTGTCACGTTCCTGCGCAATACACACTCCATTTTGTTATCTTCGAAAAAGAAAAGGAGCATTGTAGCCACGCTGGTGTACACACATACTACTCGATACGTTTCAAGTGGCAGTCAAATGTTCTGCCTTTTAGTCCAAGCTGATTTATTCGTTGGGTACGTGTTCTTGTCTGTATATACATATAACTGAAGATGTTAAGAAATCTTTAAATAAACGAATCAAATATTTCATGTTTTATAATGTACCATGCATTACACCAAAACCTGAAATAACAAAGCAACAATTCATCTATAGCTTACAAATGTGGTAATTTTTGCTAAATAACGCAAATTTTAATTATAAAAATTACCAATAAGTACATTTATTACGTCTATTAGCAACTAAATCAATTCATTTCAAATCACGCAAGTTACATCTGTGTACACCGCAGTAATAATTTTTTTTATAGATGTAGTAAATAGTTATTGTTGTATTTGTCTGTATTAAACATGTTAAATAATGGGATATTAACCAACCTCAGAAATGCTATTCATGCTACATGTTTATAGTGTCTAGATTTTGTTGGTATTGACCTAAGATAAAACCTTTTAGCTTCAAAGACTATCGAGCTTTCGTTCATAACGTTTCATCGACTCACAACAGATTTCATTTTTTCCGCACGATTAATTAGTTGGTGATTACAATTAAATTAACACGTACTAAACAGTTCTATATTTCCCGTGGCACAATCTTGTTTAGAAAATAATATAGCCTTAATTGTCTACCCCTGGTTTTGGTTTAATTTTTGTGTTTTTTGTTTACAATATGAATTTAGGTTAATATTCAAACAACAATTGTTTAAGTGTGTGAAAAATACATCTTTTATAAAACATGTGCAGTAAAGTTTCCACGATTGAGCTCTGTAAACACATATTTTGACAAAAAATCTTGATAATGTTACCTATTGGTCTGAAATAAAAATTTTCGTTATAGTAATGTATTTACAGCCATTGGTTTTCATTGAAATCCATTTTCCTCTTGGAGGTGCTTATCAATGGGCAGACGGTTGTTCCCACCTTCCCTAGGCGCCAATAGGAAAACTGGTACCCTGTAGCAATGGTTCAAGCCCAATTATAGCTTATGTCCATGTTCTATTTCTTGGGATAAGGAAAAGTGTTAGGTGTATGTTATGGGTTTGTTTATGATAATGATTATTAAGGGTTAATAAAGGGAGGGTTGGGTTTAAGGGGAGATGAAATGAGTTATATATATATATATATATTGTTCCAAAAAGGTGGTTAGGGTTAGGGTTGTTTAGTGTGGTGAGTTTGGTGCTTAGGCAGGGGGAAGGGGTGTGGGGGGGAATGGGTTAGGGGTTAGGGAAGGGGAATGGGTGGGTTCGGGGTTAGGAAAGGGGAATGGGTTCGGAGTTAGAGAGGGGGAATGGGGTAGGGGTAAGAGATGGAGGAAGAGAGGGGTAGTGTTAGGGGTAATTGTTAGGAAAGAAGGTGAGGGAGGGAGGGGTTACGGGCGGAGGTGGTAGGGAAAGGGGGATGGGGTAGGGAAGTGTAGGGTTAGTTAGGGCAGGGTCGGTGTTATTAGGGGAGGGAGGGGGTAGGGGTAAGGGAAGGAGGGGGTAGGGGTAAGGGAAGGAGGGGGTAGGGAAAAGGGAAGGAGGGAGTTAGGGAAGTGGGTTCGGTTATAGTTATGGAGAGGGGTTTCGGTTCAGGGAGTGGTATGGAGCAGGTTAGGGAAAAGGAGGGGGTGGGGTGGAATGGTGTTGGAAGGGAGAGTCGCAGTATGGTGTTGGAAGTGGGTAGTCGGGATAAGGTGTTGGAAGTGAGAGTATGAATTTGGAAGGGGTAGAATGGAGGGGATGTTTTTTGCGGTGGTCAGTGTTGGGGGGGGGGGGGGTGGCAGTGGTAAAGGGTTTGGATGGAAAGGATGGTTGGGGTATGGGGTGGAGAGGGTGAGAGTTTCCGTGGAAAGTTGTGGGACGGGGTTTCGTTGGATGATTGTGGAAAGGGGAGAGTGGGTTGGGAAGGGGTTTGGTTTTGAAAGTGGAAAGGGAGGGTTGTGTGTGGGTTTGGGAAGGAATGTTTGGATTCAGGATAGACGCTAGATAATTAGAGGAGTAAGGAAAGTCAAGAAGATAGAGGCTATGGTGAAGTCGATTATATGGTTTTTATATATTGCCTCACAGACTTAATGAGGCAAACGGGTCTTCATAAAAAAGTTTTGGAACACATTGCTTTACCGAATCAGTGTTCTATATTCTATCAGTATTTCTTTCGCTGATATCTTGTTTTAACTGTTAAATACGGTTCAACAACAATGCATTACCGATACATAGTAGTTTATATATAAATAAAAGAACTGTAAATGTATTAAATACATTTTAAGACAAATCTGCCTGCGCCATTTAAGTAACATATGTCTAATGTATTACCTTCTTAATTGGCCACACATGCATACAATTAACGTAATTTTATAAAGCAATGTCTATTGGCCTTTTAGTACTATCACTATCAGCTACCATAATCTCGTTTATTAATCTGAAATAAACATGAATTTCTGTATGAATGATATCTGTTGATTGTAAAATATAATTATATCAATAACTATACATTGCAAGCTCATTATTTTAATGTTACAATGGATTTCAAAGAATAATATTAATTGTCCTTAAAATCCATAAATAAATAAATTAATAAAAATATTAAAAAATAAATTCAGTTGACAAGGCCATCGTTTACAACAAACCACTGTAAAAATTGTAAAGTAAAAAGATTTGTATCCCTTTAAACATGTTAAAGGTATAACTACTTTCCTTAAGAATTGTTCATTTCAGTACTCAATGTGATATTAGTTGGTCAAGTTTTTTTAAGATTTACACTGAATGTACATTTTTTATAAACAATCGCAGAATAAGCTTGCAAACAGTCCGCAACCGAATTCTACGATTTGGCATTAGACCCAGAAGACCTTATTTTGAGACCGTTACAAAGACGAGAAGAGTCCAATTGTGCAACCTAATGAGGGGCTGGATATTACGCTATTATTTTAGAACCTGGTCAGCGACAATTCTTGTTTTCTGCCACAGAAACGTAATGGGAAAATTCTAGTATATCAGGAAAGAACGTTTCGTCTCCCTCTGGTTCCATTAAGATTCTGTAGAAGTAGCGTCATGATGTCGGAATCAATCTTTAATAATCGTACAACAGAACCGGTAAATGTCCCAGGCAATTTAACGGTTCAAAGGTACAGAGAAAAAATTCTTCAACCTCACCTAATGCACGTAATTGAGCACCACAAGGAGTTGTTCCAACACAAGGTCACGCCTTACGTAGCACGTTTCACAAGGGCTTATCTTCAGCATAACATAGATGTGCTATCATAGTCTTCCAAATCAGCAGATTTTAATCAGATTGGATTTTAACTCTGGTGGACCAGCTGGATAAACGTGTAAGCTAGCAGACCATCAATCAGCTTCGTCAGATGTTGCAACGGGAATAGCAAAAAATACCACGTAAAAACGTAAGAACATTGGTTGAGATGCAAAGCAGTGTCGGCAACTCAAGATGGTCATAAACGGTACTAGCTTGAACGTGACAAAAGTATTCTTAACTGTGATGCACTGACTTTTATTCACCAATGTCTAAGGAATGGACTGTAATGTTTTTTTCTATTAAACCATGTCAGTGATTAAGCCAGCGCTCGCCACTTTAATTGGCGAATCCTTTTCAGAAATGACGAAAATATTTTGAATGTAATTCGCCACATAAAATATTGGTGTGTTCACGTTTCTCCAACATTTGATATTTCAGGTAAAAAGTATGTTGGATAAACGTGAATAGGTAATAGACAAACCTAATTAATTTTACCTATAATTAAGACTACAGTAAAACATGTATAAATGAATCTTTTGTAGGCAATAAGTACAAAATATAGAATATCATATACAATGTATAATTGAATTGCACTACTAAGTAAAAAGATATGTCCATATAATTAAACGTAGTTTCATTTATTCTTACATTTATTAATTATATTTAAACAAAAGTATATGTATTTAAACTAATATTTATTAAACATAGTTAAAAGCATTACTAACAAAAATTTACTGGCGGAGTTCCATGTGAAATGAACAATGTCCGCAAAAAAATAATTTGAAAAATATTTGTTCGATGTTGCGTTTCTTTATTGAGTGAGTATATTAAAGTATTTTTTTGAGATATTATCCCAAGTTCAAGCCACGGATTTTTTTTAACAACTTTTGGTATATCTGCGAAACCATACCTCTTTAGGCCCTTTTACAATGGTTTGATTTGGCGGATCATGTTATTGTTTTATTACCATACAGGTGTGGTTCAGTTCACAAAGGTATGATTACAAAAGAGTGGACGCGGACCTTAGTAGTTTGGCGAGTGCTACGCTCCTTGCACGACGAAGATCCCTTTTGTTTTTCCGAAAAAGATGATTATAACGGTAACAAAAGGATTAATTCGCATTCCCTACCAATACATGCATTATCTGCCTTTCCATTGACCTTTTTTCCCCAATGGTCCACGCTTTTCCCGTTGATTTATTGCTTGTTAATTTGTTTTTGTCCGAAATTTTCTGACAAATTGCTCGCTGGACGTTAAGCAAACATTCTATCACTCAATCTACATAAGATAAATTTATTTTCTTGAACGTTTTTCTGGTTCACTTAGTTATATTAACTTGTGTTTTTTTTAATGTCCTGTATGAAAATCTAATCTGAAATGGCGTGCTTGATTAAAATAAACGCGGGACATCTATTCGTTAATATTTGCATTCAAAGACTTAAATTGTAATTTGTCAGTTGGATATGTATATACGATAAATATTCCGGTTTGTTGTCTCCAAGTTTGATAACACCTCAAACTTTAAGGGGCCTCGGTGGCCGAGTGGTTAAGGTAGTTCGTCTACTATTAATCACGTGGTCTGTTAACACTGAGGTTGCGGGTTTGAGTCTCACTGCGGGCACTTGACTCCAATTAAGGATTAACTGCAAAAAATATTTTCTCCATCGAGGGATAACAAAATTTCCGTTTTGCACATTGTATAATCTGCGTAGCGGATTATATTAAATGTGCACAACGGAAATTTTGTTATCCCTCGATAGAGAAAATATTTTTTGTAGTTAATACTTATAAATAAATTCAAACAATAGAATAAACTCAACAATTTTATTTTTGTAAATGGACATTTTTGAAAAAAGATATAAACACAAAAACTTAGTTTCCCGTGGAGTGATATATGACGTCAAATGGCGCGTGTCTCCATGACGATCAAATTTGTTTTCCATCCTCTGATAGAAAATATTTTCCAGCCAATCAAAAGTCAGTATTCTCGCAAAATTAATTTATTCTTATATAACAGTTTTCCTACCGCAGGTCGGGGGTTTTGTCCGGGAACTCCGTCGTCCTCCCCGAATAAAAACTGGACGCCATGATATAGCTGAAAAACTATTGAAAGTGGCGATAAACAAATATCAAACAAACAAAAACCAACAATCAAAATTTTTTGCACACTTGGGACACCGTCACTGCATTTCTCATCTGACATAGAATGCTGCATTTTAACTTTACGTCCTAATTACCTGCTGTGCTCTTTTAGACTTTAAAAAAAGCATTGAACAGCAGTAGGTGCAACATAACAAATGCCGGCACTACAGCCCCTTCCCATGTTAAATTCGAGTTGATAGAATTGTTCACCTTCCTTAACATTAGTTTTCTGTCATGTGACATATCAGTATTCTGGTTTTGCCTATAAACAAATGCTTGGCCACGTGCCAAATTACACTTTGTTATATTTTGAGTTTTGAGTTTTGGAATCGCATATGATAATGTTTATCTTGTTTCTGAATAACATTGGCAATATAGAATCTGATTATAATATAAAATTTATTGCACTACATATCTGAGATCAAAAACTGTAACTAAAATGTACATCAGTAACAAAATGTAAAAATATCAACAAAGTTTACAGTAAGTTACATAAATCTACCCTGAGTGATATAAGCACCAGATCTGAACACATCGTACTTCTGCAGAAACTACACATGTAAAGCGTAGCCATAGGATATTTTACATAAAGGATTGGCAAGACAAAGACTAAACCATTTCACAAAAGTGCATTCGTTTCAGTCATTCATTTCTAAACAGTACAAACAACGTTTTGCTGCCAGTCACAGTTTCCTGTTTTCGGGTTCCAATATAGTGTGAATGGACATCCTCGAATATATGTGACATATCTGACACATGTGATGTATTTAGAACAATCAGTGGTGTGTGGGTAATTTCCGTCCTCTTTTCCGCGGCAAAAATCTGAAACATAATCAAATTAAAAATTACTCTGCAATGTATTGGTGCATTTACTCTCAAAATTTTGTTCGTTTTGTGGATTTCGGAAGACGTATTACCGGTCCGCGTGGTGTCAAAGGAAAACACAGCCAATGATTTGGATCAGGATGTATCATCCGAGTCACTTTGCTGATTGAGTGCCACAACCCCTGTACATAAATGATCCCATGTATCAGCTAATTACAAGTGGTTAATTGTCGTTATATTTAGTCAATTTTTGACCTAACTGATTAACCTAATCCTTCCCGCTGAATTACCTACTAATGAAATACATCATTGTTTAAATGCTTTTTTGTGTGTGTTTTGGTATACGCGTAGCTTAAGTTTATTGTATCGTCCAATCACTTGTAGGTAGTCAGTATATGCTTTGATGAGATGTTAGATTTTAGAAAACATAATAAAACTGCCACTACACGTTTTTAAGTCTCGAATGACAAATAAATGATGGCGATATTAAGTTTACATATGTATATATAAACAATTAACATGGACAGTCATTGTTGATGTCGAAGTTCGGTGGTTCTGACATATACGACGCCATTACATGGCTCCAGATGTGTAAATGGCAGTTAACCTAAAACAAATAATCAAATATACCTGACGTTTCCTGGAAAGTAGTACTAGTCTCTGACCTTGTAGTAATTGTACTTGGCTGAGGTGTAGTTGACATCACAGGAAGTGTGACTTTACTAGTGGTTGTAGACTGCCTCGGTGCTGTTGTTGTTGGTTTAAATGTAGTGGCGGTCTTATCACTTAACACTGAATTACAGTCGACATTTTGTGTCCAGTCGCACGCCATTATTTTTTGGTTCCAAAGCAGTCCCATGGGACAGGCCGATACTACTGCCCCTCCGTCGTAACACTGGTAATATTTGGAACAATCGTTTGGATTTGGGTAAAATCCGAACGATTTCGACTGACAAAATTCTGAAAAAAATCGACCACTAAATTATGTCACAAAGATAATATTAAAGCATTAGTTAAATTAAAGATTATTTATACAAAAATGAAAACTTTATAGTTTACATATAACGATAGTATAGTCAATGAAACGCCCCACCACTCCCCGTGATATCAGGTTGCAATAAATTTGTTTTCGGCTTCTGATTGGTTGTGTGTGACGTACAAATCAACGTCTATACAAGGTCACATCGAGGGTAATAACACATTTATTATATTTATTTTAAATTTCGAATGGTTGCCCGTTGTAAGTCAAACATTGCAGGCTCATTCTTGATTTACTCTTTATCATGTGTGGTTCAAAATTACCTGACTATTTACAATTACTGCGTATCTTCTAAGGGATTGATTGTTTATTTAAATGTCCATCAGATGGCGAAAAATATTTGCCCCAAAATATGATCAATAATAAAAATAAGCAATATTGCAAAAACACAACTGATTCATCTACTTAATCGTTAATCTGCAAGTGAACCTTTAAAATTATAGCTTAATGGCGTTAAAATGTTCCTACGCTGAAGGCGAAAAGAAAATACGTTACCTCTAGGTGAAATTGTTTGAGTATTTGACGTCGAAGATGGAGGTGTCGCTGCTGTAGTACCAGCTGTCGATGATGTCGACTGCACAGTTGTTTTTGTCTGGGATGATGTTGTTGCTGATGAAGTGGAACTGGCTTGAGATATCGATACAGATTTGAGCGTTGATGACGTCATCTGTTCTGTTGTAGTCTTTAACGTTGTTCTGGATGTTGATAAGGATGTAGTAGTTAAAATCGACGACGATGACAAGGAACTAGAAGACTGGGTACTGACGACGGTGGAACATACCACATTACTGGGATAATCACAATATTTTCTGACCGAGTTGTACAGCAAATTGATTGGACAATTCATGTGGAAAACCCTCCCACTATCACACTGATAATACCTCGAACAGTCTGCATTATCTGGATACAATCCCTTTGGTTTTCCTACGCACGAAAAGGCTACAAACAGGGAACAAGAATAATAATAATATTTTTGAATAATTTTTCAATTTAAGTATCTTTTAAAGAGTTTCATTATAGCGTAACAGACTAACTGAATGTAAACGCAGGAGAAAAAAAAAGGTGACTAACTTTTATACAAGACTCACATTGTAGAAACATATCGGTCGGGTGCAAAAGGCTTTTGTAATAATATTAACTAAAACTCACTGGAATCATATCCTCCCTGCACAGTTGTTTGTTGGACTGTAGGTAGAGGAGCAGCGCTTGACGCTCCAGTCGGAAGTACAGGCGTCGTTAGCATGAACCCGTTATCAGCCGATTCAAGACCTCTTTTGATCACATTCAATAGTGGGTATTTACGAGAGCTCTTGGAGCAACTTTGCTTGAAATCGTCCAAGTCCAATGACCATACCATAGCTCCACCATACCCCTGTGATACTAACCATTCAATCTGCAAATAATACAAAACTGTATGTTAAATGGGTTTAAATGCTTTTTTTGGACTTTAGTGCAAGCAAAGTTAAACTTTGAAATAATCTCTTTAATCTTTCATACAAAGTTACACTTTGAACAACAAGTTTTAAAAAAGAGCAATATTGAAAATTGCTGAGTTTGTTAAATTTTTAGACAATTATGCGCACTCAGTTTATATATTTAGTGCGAAAGTTTTGTGAAACAGAACTGCTTACCTCACCCACGCCAAACACCTGGAGCACTTACCTGAATTCACTCATTGGTTCGTGTTGCTCACCTTTAGTTTTCAGTAATTTTACTTATTGCTTCTTTTTTAACGTTTTGTTTTGTTTGCTACGTGCTTATTTCTTTATACTATCATACTAATTGACTATTTTTGTGTTTTGCGCTTCCTCTTTAAAACAATAAAAACACTTGTACTAACTTTGATAGCAATACTGATTTCATCATCAAATCCGACCCACAGTGAACCATCAGTATAATAAGGGACCATTTGTTCGTTGTCGTACACTGTCCAACCCTTACCACTCCCCTGTAGAGCACACACCTGAAAATATAATGTATATAATTTATCACCTTTTTACAATTTTATACATGTAAGTAATAAAAAAATCCAGCAGAATGTAACATTTGTGTTTATCTTCATACACGCGAAAAGATGTGAAAAGAATCAATCCTTATTAGATTCAGTAAATTTTCTGTTTTCAGTCGAAGATGCGTGGTCTTAAATGCAATATCAAACCCCCCCCCCCACACCAACCAACCCCGACTAAAACAAATTAAAAAAATAAAAATAAACACACACACAAAACATATAACAAACAATAAAAATACAACTAAATAATATAAAATAAACGAATAACAAAAGAAACAAGACTGCATACAAGGACTAAACAGAACAAATAGTAGATATTGCATGAAACACTGCTTAATAAACAGAGAAAACAATAACCTCATAATACGACATAAATCCGGATTCTGCTGTGTAAGTGCCTTGGATTCCAGGGCCTCTTGTTGCAGCTCCAATTCCCGTTTGAGGACCAGACAGAGTAAAAGTTCTACCATATGTTGCCAGTCCAATAATAAGCTTGTCTTTAGATGCACCAAGAGAATGCCAGTAGTTTGCAGCATATTCCTGAAAATTTATTTAAATTGTTGTTTTCTCAAGTTAATAGTGTATTTTCATGCCATACGCTATTTTGTTTTACTTTTTCAAAATACACAGTGATGGGATTTCAAGAAAGATAGTTGGAGCTGTTTGGGGGTCATCGCTAGACGAATTATTCTTATTTTCCTAATCAAGGGTACCGGGCCTTATAGTTTCATAAAACTTCTCAAATTGAGATCCTTGAGTTTTTCCTCAAATTTGAATTTTCCATCAATCTGATTGGTCAATATTTGAGTTCAGGATGAGTTGAGAAAATCCTCAAATTTGAGATGTTTAATGAACCGGGCCCAGTTTATATATACCTAATAGTTTCTCCGCTTAGTTGCTTCCCAAGTTTTCAAGGACTACAGCTACAAATTCATGATTCATAACTTTATATATTATTCATTGATAATTTTGCTATATTTTAATTTGTCCAAGATCTACCACGTGATATTATGTATTTTGGCGGATTGACTGATTTATTGCGGATTGGACGGTTACTAAAAATCGCATAAAAAATTCCAAAACTTGTTCGACGTTTCGTTATCAGCCAATCATATTGTACATCCGGCTATCAACCGTCTTCTGGAACACAACAACAACAATGGACAGTGTTGAGCACAAAATGCTTGCATCCTTAAATAATGATGAGATATACTTTTATTTATATTTAATTTTTTTGTGGCAAAGTAAAATACAGCAAAATTATAAATTAATAACATAAAAAATACAGCATTCCTCTTAGTCAAAACCAGTTATATATATAAAAGTTTCTCGGTCGATATAAACTTGTATTGACGAATATAAAGGCTGTACTTGTATGTGTTTTCAATACTATATCAAACAAGAAAAATTTCTGGGAATTTGTGTTTAACGCCACTTTGTTTCATAAAGTTAACCGTATCTTTGTGTCTGCATTATAGTCAAATACAATTTTAGAACATAATGTAGCAACTTCTCGACTACTAATATTTTCCTTAAATTTCTATGAAGTTTGAGAACGATACTTATTAAAGATTAATTATTATTAGAAACGAACCTTCAGTCTGAAACACATATATACAAAATATAGATATGTAATCCGTAGCTCAGAGTTTTAATACCAAATCAAATCTTTTTTTACAATTACCGACGAATACTTACAATGTTCAGATATCTCTGGTCCCAATATTCATTTGATCGAGGAAATAAAGGACTGTTGTGACCTGTAATAGACTCCCAGGACCCGTGCAGGTCATATGACATAATATTGATAAAGTCCATATACCTAAAATGAAAAACCGATAAATGTCTGCTGCTAACAGGTTACATGTTTAAGGTTTTTTTTAATTAACCTAGATTCGGCATTACAAGAAGTGACTGGCCTTGGATTCACAATAAATAATTCAACAAGCAAGACCAATGTCGGTTAAAACGAACTCATCGATGTTCGTCATTTGACCCAGATGTATTAGGACCGTACGACCGGTGATGATTTCCACAGGATTGGTACGAAGAGAAAACAGAGAAAGTTGCATGGGAATAGCTCAGACGTCACCATCAACCAGACTTCGCAGGAAACTGAAAATGCTACTCGACCTAAGAGGGCTCGTGGTCCGGTAGATACAGATATTTCGTTGACAGGGAGCTGGACTGCAGAGAGCAACCAGCTTGGGAACAACATTGACCAGGTCGCTCAATCAGTGGTGGAAAAAATTATGCCAGAAATACAGGATCAAATTGCCCACGCTGTCCAAGCTATAGGGAGATACTCTTGCCGTCCGTCCCATTCTTTTTGGTGAACTTTTAATTGTTTAACTTTTAACTTTTAATATTGACGCTTAGCACTGCTAAAACACAACTTGACTTTGCAAATTCCCAAACAGAAAGACATAATGAGGTCACCCAGCCTCCTTGCTAGGTTTCGTGGTACATTAATCAAGTTTACAAAAATTGAAATGATATCATTTGGGTTATACGGTCAGCAGCAAAAAGCTGACATGCGGATAAAGATTAGAGGTCGTCAACCTCAAAAGAAAGATAACTCTAGTTAGCATGCCGAGCAAGAGCCTTCACAATGTTAATCTGATTTATACCAAAACGCATAAATCGATCTATTTATTATATGAAAGATTTGTTCGTCTTCATGTTCATAATTACAAAATACAGGCAGAAATGAGTTGTTTAAAGATAATTTTAAAAGCAGTTGTTCAGCAATGTAAATTTGTCCAATTAAGCAGGCTTCGTCCTGGAACGTTTTTCCAGCCATGTTCAGTTGCTCATCGTTAAAATAGGAGTGCTAATTAACACCTGCAAAGTGAAATGTACACTTAGAGACTTGCCTATCCTTTGTCAATTAGGAGTGGAATCGAGCGCACCCTGCCCGCAATGACTATAAAATAATTTGTAGCACAATCTCACTGTGTTTACTTTTTAGTAGACTAAACGGAACATATTTGGCATCATATTACGATGTAACATATAAAAGCAGACTATGAATTTAAATATTGTTGTAAATAATGCTATTTTGCTAGTCCTAAGACATTTGATTTTTTTGGTTATGAATACAGATGAAATACAGTTCGCTAGATGTGAGGCATTCAATCAGAAAAGCTTGCTTCTGAATTCGTTTAAAATTTTGTCAAAATCATATGTTATGATAGGAAACACTTTCAGACTTTCGACCTTAACTAGTGTTTGAAAATATTTGGCATATTTGTATTTATACGAACAAACAAACAAGTCCATGGGGAAATCATTGAATTTTTTATTAAAGTTTGTTGCATCATAACTAAACAACTTACTGTGCCATTACAGGGACATCGTATGCTGTGTCTATTGTACTTTTCCCAGCAGCCACTGCAGCAGACAAAAGCAAACGTTCAGATCCAGTGTTGCGTGCTTCTGCGTCAAACGCTTCCCTGAGCTCCTACATTAAAAGTAACGATTAAATTGTGTTTATAGAAAAAATACACGAGGTTGCGAGTTCAAGTTCTACTGTAGACAAAAAAACAAACAAACAAAAAAAAACCAAATAAAAAAATCAACTAAGGGGTAACGTTTACAATCTTCAGAATAATTGGCGAAGTAACTTTTAAAGAAAGTTTTTATTTTAAGTTTAGATTCGGTTATAAATTAAAACAAAAATCATCAACGTTGAACAGAGTTTTAACCAGTTTAATATGTTTACAAAACATGCTACTAAAGTGAATGGATATACATAATATTTAATTAAAAAAATTTCTTATTATATTGTATGAAAACAGCAGTAAATATATATATGTAAATCTAAAATTACTAGTATGTTATGACATATTCAAATGATTTTGCAATTTTTTTCAAAAAGTTAAATCTTATAACTGTAATATTGTTGCATAATTCTGTTAAAAAATAACCCCATGTAGATAATTATTAGTTGTTTGTTTGATCAAGTTTTATGCTATTTTCAGGTATCTAGTTTCTAATTGCTTACCCAGGTGGAATACGCGACCTACCTTATAAATACAAAGGTTGTATTCACCACACTTTGCACGTAGTAGATCGAAATAAAATGTGTATAAAAATTTGTCGCTTTAATCGGGGTTAAAGCAAAAAGACTTTCATTTAAACTTTGAATTTTAACACAGTAAATATAATTTGACTAAAATATTCAATCGTGTTCTATTTATGTTATGATATAAAATAAAATATATTACCTTAATAAGGAGCCCAAATTTCTCCTTATCTTCTGTTAAACCCCCTCTGTTAGCTGGGTACTCCCAATCCATGTCTAGTCCATCAAAATTCCAAGTTCTCAAATAACGTAAAGAAGACTGCACAAACTGGGCCCTTGATGCAGGTGTTTGTACCATTTCTGAATACACCACACTTCCAGCAGTCCATCCACCGAGGGCTAGCATTGTTTTTAAGGATGGATTTTGTACTTTTAAGTCATTAATCTGTCCGTAACTACAAAAAAATATTTGTTTTTATAGATATTCACATTAAGTTGTTAAATTGTTACCTTTTTAAATTTATTTAAGCATTCAAGATACAGGACGAGGTCAATATTAGTTTTAATGGGTAAGATCCAATGGCGCTGAAAGAAGGCTCGTGACCCAATCGCCTTTTTTAAAATTTCGAACGTCGTAATATCGACGTATAAAAAGTCTCACGATTATGTTAAAAAAGCCGTCCTGTAATAAAATACAATGTTCAATTAGTGTATCCCTCATCCTTAAAATCAGGTGATTTGATTAGTACAAAGCCTGATTTTTTTTAAAATCACATCTCCACATGAGTTGTACCCCGAGACTTGTTTCCTTCCGCCTTTAAATCCCGTGTTTTGGCGAAAACATGCTCAAACAAAATGGATGATGCCTTGCGATTTTCAATGGCAGATAACAATAACAACAGCGCAGAGCAACTTTAGCATATTTGTAATCATATACTTATTATTTTGTATTAGTTTCAAATTTTTGTTATTTCCCGGACTTTATCTGGATTAAATGTACTTACAGATCATAATCGTTATATTCAAGCTTCTTTACTTCGTTTTGCTCCAGTTTACCAAAAGCATATATTATATGGGTACACAGGAAAGGATCTATATCGCTGGGTAGGAATTTCCCGGCTCCAAATCGATACTGCGACCAATTGGTGTAGTAACATATTCTTTTGTATTTCGATGACACTAAAACAAAACACTTTAAGAAATTAATGCTCATCATTCATGTTATTTTACATTAAAAGGGAAAAAATACATATCTTCTACAAAAATGACGACAATCATGTAAAATAATAATATACAAATGTCTATATATACTTTTAACAAGACACGAGGTACGACGTAAAAGTGATTTGCTTCCTTAATGGTATTGAATGTTCTTATGGAATCTAAAGAAACCTTCCACCGACCAATCGTTTGCCGTAGTATGTGTATGTAGTCGAATTTTATTGTTCATTTTTATTATTTAGTATTTGTTTCATATTCCCATGTGTTGTTCTGTCTCCCAATCAAACATAACTTTTGTTTGCGCCTTTAGTATCGCTACTTTTTTTCGTGTAATTGATGCCCTATAATGCCCCTATACTGTATGGTGTATTTTTGTTTCTAACTCCCAGCAAGTTATTCAATAAATAAAATTATAGGTTGAATGGTCATTCGAAATTTTTGTAAAGAATGCCCTAATAAGCAATCTGTTCTGCGACAGAACAACATAAAATAAAAGTATTTAACGCCTTATTAAAGAACTTTGTATTCCAAGTACTGTTACTATAACCCAGATTTAACCGAGACATCTTTGTTCAAACAGACACTGCTATCATAACCTTTTATTCGCGTGATTGTACATGTAGATTTATGTGTGAACATATTATAAACTTTACAAACAAAGATACTTCCCGTTATTTACTTAATATGATACTTCCCGTTATATACTTATATATTAGTAGGACTAAATATTCAGTCAATGGTTAAAAAATTATACCCCGTTTTGGATTGTTTTCAGCCTTATGTATCTTATGCAACATTCATGCTCTGAGTACTTATTTAACCTTTACGTTTTTTTAGAATTTTATTACGAATGACAAAGCCTTGGGAACTTTTCTTGTAAAACACCTGTACTATACATTTAACTAAATAAGTAATTGTGATCCGAAAAATTAACACAGCTCCAAATATTTCTATATGAATAAATGACACGTACATTTCGTTGTTCGTGAGCTACGTTTCTACATATCTGTGATGTAAGGATATTCAAATTAAAGGGACAGGTTTTCGGTCCTTTAAACTGGTTTAACCCCGCAACATAATGTTGTATATGACTGTTACGAGCCTGCGCTTTATGCCCTCGTATTTGTCTTGTCTGTTTCATAAATTTGTGTTGTGACATTTTTCTGTCTTATATTGGTTGGTTGCATCAGAGGTTGATTGAATACTTCAATGGTTACATTTGATGTACGATAAATGTTTTGCTTTAATTTTTGCTTTTTCGTTCAGTATAATTTTTTAGAGAAACTAGCGCATAATTCCAAAAGACCAAGCGCCCGCTACCATTTAGTTGTTTTTATTGTTCATATACATCTGTACTTCAAAGAATAAAATATTAAGTTAATTTATATTCGCTGTAAAGCAAGAGACTCCTTGTTGTAAACCCGCGTACAAAAAATATACAAAAATTTTATATATCTTTTTTATGTAGACAATTTATACACTATGTAAACTCAAGTCAAAGGTCCAAATAAATTAAAGACGAAACATTGATAAAATATGTAAACTGAGCCAAAGGTCATACATAAAAGATGTTATCAACTATAGTCGTCTTCCCCCCCCCCCCCCAAAGCACAATTCTGTAATAAGAATTTGTACTTATAGAACTTACAGAAACATACCAAAGTAAGATGTTTAAAATGTTTTTGTTGACATGTTTTGTAAATTAAACCTTTATTTTATTTATGCCAAAACATTATTTTAAACAATTCTGATTTGTAATAAGGGCCCCGCCAGACAAGATTCAGGGAAGGGACTGGCGGGGGTTGAGGTGGGGCTTAAACACATTGAAGAATATATAAATGTTATTATTTCAAAATTTCTTCTGATATACTTCAGTTGTCAATATATTTTATGAAAATAAGAAAGATGTATTTGAAGAGAACAACAAAGCAAATTTTATTAATAGTAAAAGTATTAAAATCTTCCATATATTTTTCTGAATATATGTATGAAGGTATACTAAATATATAATTTATCAAATCAAAACTTACCTAGATTGGCAAGAAATATCAGAGGTATCAAAAATGTTATTAAATAGCGAGTGTCCATCGTTTCTAATTTTCCTGGGTATACCGAATCCGATTCGGTTTTTATATCCACACTTGTACTGGTGTTTGTAGTTCAACGTTATTTATTGGCCTAAAGGTAAACAATGACCTGTAACTTTAATTTGTCTGACTAATTTTATATCACTCCTGATCTAATTATTTTAAACATTTTTCGGATTATTTGTTATAGTTTGTCTCTACAGCAATTAAAGTTTGACGTATTTTATACGATTTAAATTTGTCATATCCGATGACCATTGTTAAATAACGGAACTAAATATAATTTATTTTTCCTATTCGTGTTTTAAACCAGACTTACTAATGTAAGTGTACACAATACCCTGTAAATTCGATACTATAAACATGACTTATATAGGCTTTAAGTACGTAATATACGTGACTTAACAATATTTGTCTG
This sequence comes from Limnoperna fortunei, assembly GCA_944474755.1. Lineage (NCBI taxonomy): Eukaryota > Metazoa > Mollusca > Bivalvia > Mytilida > Modiolidae > Limnoperna > Limnoperna fortunei. The sequence continues at coordinate 39,080,008 of OX104117.1, read as the reverse complement.
TTAATTTATGAATCAATATAGTTTGTGACCAAGTAAAAGTTCGTCTTACAGTGCTTGTAGTTGTTTAGGTTAGCTGCACTCATGAAAGGGCAATAATTGTTTTTCTATGTCTGCTTCAAACAAGAGATGGACCGACCGTCGGAACGGGTTGGGGGCGTTGGGTGAGCTCAGACCTTTTTGTTATTTTACTGAGAAACGAAATGTTTAATAGCCAAATTTATAAAAAAAAAATTCAGAAGGGTCAATCAGTAATTTATTGATGAAATATCAAACGCATCAGAAAAGCGGCAAAAGTGACCAAAATTGTTCCATTTAAAGTTCTATCATCCCACACCCCTCGTTGCCGAGACCTGCAGATGACCATGTACGTACTCCAATTAATTTGACTTCACTCTAAAATTTATGTTAGTGTAGGTGTTGAACGCTAGTTATGTCAACTAAGCAGGTATCTCTGATTTGGGGTAGGGTGAATAATTGTATGAATAGTTTAAATACCCAGGCGTTTTAGGTCAATATTTACAAAGCTCCAGTGCCGTATCCGATATAAACTTGCATTTTGATACACCGTTTGATTTAAATTATTTAATTTAAATATGAATTAGGGCTGTACACAATGCATATAAGAAAATTATACCTACTGTAAAAATGGTCCTTTCCTAGTTTCCTTTGTATTGCATTTTTACAATTTTTTTGATAACGACTATAATGAAAGATTTTATTTTATTTTAAAAATGTTTACAAATAAAGTAAAACCCAATAAAAGTGCATAACATATAAAATTCATCATTGTGAGTGAAATTATTCGACCAAATAAGATATTGTTAGACGTATTTTGCTAAACATTGTTTTTAGGCTTCATTAGCCGAGTGGTTAAGGTAGTTCATCTACTATTCATCAGCTGGTCAGTCAAAACTGAGATTGCGGGTTCGCGTCTCACTGCTGGTAGGGTGCGCTTAATTGACAAGGATTGTCAGTTTTCCTATTGAAGGTTGGGGGTTCTCTAGGGTACTCTGGCTCCCCCCTCCCAACCCCCCTAAAACTGCAAGCCATGATACAGCTAAAAAATAGCTGAAAGTGACGTTAAACAACATTAAAAAAACCAAAACTGAATATTATTGCAATGTACAGTTATGGCTTGTAAGACGAGAAATATGAATACAATTGGCATTAAAGGGTAATAACTCCTATTTTGGGTAATAAGAGATATTATGACAGTTTTTTCCCAAAACATCTACTTGCAAAATAAATATATAATTAAGAAATGGGGATTAAGGGGTCCATTAAATGGTATACATTTTTTACCTTACCCTTAAGTTACTTGTAAAGAAATTCATATTGTATAATAAATAAACTATATAATGCTATTTCAGTTAAAAAGAACATATAAACAACACTAGAGTAATAATATTTGGTTGACATTTTTGTTACTGTTTTCTGTTTTTTTTTGTGTGCTCAAAATGCCAAACGTGAACAGTCCAAGCTGTATTGGATAGACTATAAATTAGCAGAAGCACACAACTTATTTCAACATGGCAAATGTTCATTTAACGTAAACGTAAACTTTTTAGCAAGTAAAAAAGTCGGTCACCACATTGCCTTTAAAGGTTACATATCCAGAGTAAAGAGAAATGGTCAAGACAAAGTATTCTGACAGAGTATCGTAACCATTCATTAAAACATGTAATGGTATTCATCTCCTAATTTATTACAGTTTCATAAATCACAAAAAAGATTTTCTCTTTCAATATTTTTTCCATCTACCAGTTTTTATTGGTAAATGATGGTTTGTTGTCCTAAACCTGCATAGTTTTATAGTTTCCGAGAAATTCAAGACATTTGAATAATTTTCAAATTCCAATTTTGTATTAAAAATATAATTGTTTATTGCTTTTGAGAAATGAAACACAACCGAATTCCAATTTTGCAGAAACTGGTTTGTTAACCGTGGTTTTACTATGTATTTTAGACAATCATTATTGTAGAATTGTTGCGAGTCCCATAATAGTGAAAAACCACAATCATTTAAAATTGTTTTAACACAATTAATTTAAGAATATTGAATGCTACCAGTAACATACCATCCGTATCTTAATATCAATATCAATAGGAAGTCTACCAAGTTCCTCATAATTCATATAATTTTAGGTGTTGTAGACTTTAAATTCAAAAGAAGTTTACAAAATTTTAAATGAACTCTTTCTAACGATTAATTACTACTGAAACCCAAAATTTCACAGCCATAAAGAAGAATAGGTTTGATCATTTTATCAAACAAATCTGAAAGAATTTTACTGATAATTTAAATAACCGTCCCAACAAAATAACTTCGTACATAGTCTTCAATGCTTTATCTGCTCAAAGTTTCTTGGTAGAATCAAAATTACAGGTTTTTGTAAAAATAATTCCCAAGCAGTTAAATTTTCCCACTATTTCTATTTCGGTATTTTAATAAAAGAATTTAAGATTAGTTTTCGGTTTACCCAATCCAAGTACCATAACCTTTGTTTTGTCGACGTTTACTTTTTAACTTCCATGTATTACAATAGTCACAAAAAGCATTGAGTTGTGCCTGTAGGTCCTCGGCAGACTCATTTATTAAAGTAGTATCATCAGCATACAGTAAAAGAAAAATCATCAGATATACATTCAGTTTATTTTCTATATCATTTGTAACACTGCATTAGCCAGCTTTATTTTTTGTAATCAGAAAGTCTTCAGTCACTTAAAAACATTGAGAACAAAAACGGGGACAAATTGTTACCTTGTCGTATGCTAAATTCTCATATAACATTATATAACTTGCCATTTATTTTGTTAGGTAGCAACTTTTAAAACGAGCCATCTCACCATACTGTATCAAAGGCTTTCTCGAAATCGATAAAGGCACAAAACATCTTTTTCTTTTTTAATTTTAGAATTTGGAGTAGAGAAACAATAGCAATAATATTATCTATAAATGAATAAATTTGACGGAAGCCACTTTGATTTTCTTTAATGATTTTTTATTCTTCAGAAAAGCTTCCGAGTCTTTGGGATCTCTTTGATCTTCTTTTTTGTCATATATAGGTTTAATTATACCTTAGGTAGAATTCCAGTATCGAATATTAAATTAAAAAGTTTTTCGTATATATGAAGTTTTACTGTTATTGGGCCATTCTAGTTTTCAATTTCAAAGACAATTCCTAAAAGGGAACATCTGACAATTTTGTATTAAATAAGTAATATTCAAGACGTTTAGCTGATCTTTGTTTTTGCAACTTACAGTTGATCTGTTATAGATTTAAGTAACATGACAAAAGCTGAAAATCAAAAGGGACCTTATGGATACAAATCATTTAATTGGTCCAAAATCGTTTGACCAAACCTTATGTTTGGTCAAACGATTTTGGACCAATTAAATGATTTGTATCCATTTTCTTGCTGATCGTTTTTGCAATTGGCAGAATAAATCTGGTTTTAATATTTTTTAAGTTACATTGTAAAACAAAAACAACCCACTAAAAATAATAATTTAAAGTCTATATATTTGTTCTAGGTTAGCTAAAAATACCATATTTTATAAGAAAATATATACAGAAACACAAACACTATATACACAGTTAAAATGTTTAATAACTATTACATAAAGAAACAATAAAATAAAAATTTTAACGAAAACGAATTTAGAAAAAAACCAAAACAAAACTATATATATACTATCGGGGTTTGCCTGGACAATCAAAGCACGAATAGTCAAAGATTATTGCGCGACCATGGGCACGTATAAAAAGGGAATAACTTATAAAATGAAAAATCAAAGGAAAAAAGTGTATAATGTTAAACAGAATTAAATATGGGAAATGATTTTCAGACAAACAATACTGTAAGCAAGGCTCACTGACTGATACCTCCCGCTTCCAAAATTCACGCCCAATACAAATGTAAAATATCAGATATCATCAAATTCTATTCAGTAATGTAAGTAGATTTGCAGATAAAAAATGGGTACCCATATGTCAATGAATGGGAAAGTCTATGGATTACTGAGATAACCCCGATATCATTCTGATCAAATGGTAAAGTATTTGGTCACAATGCCACTATGTGACAAAGATTATAGAAAAGTTTATCAAATTCCTGGCATTGGTGTAGGTGGAGTTGCAAATAAGAGATAAGCACCCTCAAAGAATGGCACATTAAGTCATTGTTTTGTTATTGGAAACCCAACATATCAGTACAATGTCATGTAATACATCAGGTGCACAAAAACAGTATGTGACAAAGATTCAGAGAGAGTTTAATTACATTCCATGAAGTGGTGTAGGAGTAGGGGCGGATAAGAGATTGCTTTCCTAAAGTATAAAGGACGGACAATCCGTCACTTTCTACCCCAGTTGTAAGGGAAGATTACAATTCAAATTTTCCATTTACAGTGAAACTTTACTTTTATTGTCCTTGCTAACGTAATTAACGTGTTCATATTGGTTTTGATCTTCAATCTGCCCTACAGCGTCGTATCTCGTCGGTTCTGGCAGTGAATATGCAGAATAAGGAAAGGCTGCACCTTTCTCACAGACGCACTTTGCTCTAACGAGGTCTTTTGATTCATCTGTATGCTCTCTTATATTCCCGTGTTTCTTTTTGCCTCTTTAAAATAAAACAGTTAAAAAAAGATGAAAGAAATGTTTTACAAAGTTGTATATGCACGATTAGTTTAATGTTTTGACAACACATATTGCAAGCGGCCATGTGACTGTTACATACGTGTTAATCGTGTTAATCAAATTTGTTAGGAATATTCTGCTAATAGTTATCTCGTTATTCCAGGAAAGGTAAAAATGGATAACTTAAAGTCCAAGCCACACCATCGATGAGTGAAGTTTTTCGCTTGCATTTTTTAAAATGAATTATTCCACATTGTATCTTTTAACTACGAAATTCCAATAATTATTCCTCAATAACACGTCCATATATAGGCAATGCCTGTGTTACATCTAAAAAATGACGAGAAATAACAGTCCGATAACCAAGTTTTCGTATTATGTAAGTCGTATAAACTCGCTGCCATGTGTTAAAAGTTTTCTTACAAGACCTTTCCTTTTATTAAACCTTCACAACTCATAAAACAATTACTTTAAGGGAAAAGACAAATAGAAAATTTATTGCTACAGATAAGCTTATGTAGGCTTAATAATAATGATGAGAACAGCAGGATAGCTTTGAATAAAAAAACTTCTCTGCATGAACTGTCCTTGACTTTTGCTATGTTAATTCTGTGTTGTAGGTCATCCATTTTCGTTTCGAAAGGATCTTAGGTTGTTTACCAAGGTTCGTGTGCTTTCGTGACGTTCTATTGTATTAGGAGAAACTGCGATACTTTTTCTGCGTAACCCATAAACAGCATTGCCCGATGGGTTTCGATTGTCAACTGCCGACGGCTCCTAGGTTGCACTGCTGTTTAAAACTACGTTAAAAGTTAGTATAGAAAGTCCTATGTCTGTTTTGTGTTATTTCCACTTAAATCACAAAGTGTTTCAAACAGCTCCTATGTTACACTTTCGTTAAAAACAAGGCACTGATTTACTATGGAAACAATTGTCGATTTCAATTTGCACCTTTTTGGATCTACAAATTGAGTATAAGCTCGACCATACGGGGTCAGCAGTTTCATTTGTCCCGCAAAAAAGCAAACCAAACACGCTGACTTATAGAATAGTTCTTTTTGCGGATAACACATTTGGTAGAAGTTAGAACAAATGGAAAAAGTGTAAACTGTTCATATACATGTTCTTAATTAATTTTTATTGCACAGTATTGTTTGATATAGAAAGTAAGAAGCACACTACCAAGAATGGAAGTCACGATGACTTCCAACGGTTTATTCTTATAAGTTTTAGTTAAATCTAAAAGAAGTTTCTACTTGTCAGCATTACTGAACTATAACGCAAAATAAGAAATGATAATATAAAAACAAAATACAATTGCAGTATGTCCAAATAGGGTATAACTAGATATCGAAATTCTAATCGACGTAACTGGATCAGTATTAGTCCATTAGAATTTGATTGTGAAGTCTCCATAACGTATAATAAATGTAATACATGTAATATTTCATATCAGCAAAAAGTAATAGTTATTGTGCTTACTGTTCAAATATGGTAAACGAATATCTAAAATGCATAAAATATAACATATACACAGTCACGTGGGTTTATCAATGTCAAACTTTGCTTTCATTAATGGTGCGCACACACACATACACACACACACACACACACACCCTCACACACACACACACATACACACACACCACTAATGAACGACCAATGCTCTAGCAACTGTTAACATACTTAGTCTTTACATTGCGTTAATAATGACGTAGTTAAAATTTTTACCACCAAAATAAAGGTCGGTGGTCGGTAATCGATGTACTGATAGATCGATCAGATTAGTTGTATATTCAGGAAAACGAAGACGTCGGTAAGAATAAACCCATCGGAATGGGAGCTGAGATCAGAATATAATCAACCGTGACTTACCTACTGTGACTTGCAGTATTCCGTCTGTATTTAAATTCATACAAAAATGCTGCCGACAATAGCAACATAATGACAAAAAAGCCAACAGCAACAGAGATGAAAATAGACATATTTTCTGTAAAAATCAATCAAATAAATAGTAGTTACTGCTTTGTAGTGAGACGAAAATGCGTAAGCAACTATGTTACTGTATTAATAGCACTCGCTTGTATCTGAAAACCAATGCCTTCATTAAAAAGAAGTTAATTGAAACACGTTTCATTATATTTCAGTATTCCTGTAATGTCATAAGTTTGTGTTTTTCTTTGTTTAACTGTTTTATTATCGATCCAAATTGTCTTTTAGATATCTTCAGTGTAAAAATATGAAGTAGTGTTAGCATTTTCTTTCCATGCTGGCATCACACCATGTTAAAATAAACTTGTCAAATATAATCTGTGAGTTATTCATTCAGTTGTAAGTGGGTCTAGACATTTTTATTTATTTTTATCTAATTAACTGAAATAAAACATTACAATTTAACAATGTACGCGATGTAAAGTTGTAAAGTTAACATTAAACTGATGTTAATTTCTTTTATTATTTTTGAATTTGAGTTAGAGTGATGCTTTAATGTTCAAATAGCAAAATTCTTTGCTAAATAATTTCTAATAAACGCGGGTTTTATATTTGAATTTTTATATGTAATTTTCTTATTGATTGACATTGAAAACTATGAAGTAAATTATTTTTCTTTATTCATATTTTTAATCTCAAGTAAGACAATTAAAGTCAACAACAAAACAGACCACAAACAGGCATAGATTCCCTTACCACCCTTGTGTAACGCCTCTTTACTAGTTGTGACCAACCAATCTTGACTGTGACATAATGCGGTAGTTTTTCTGCGCAGGAAATAGGCACCAATGAGATACTGCCATTTAAACAGATATTGGCTGCCACACAAACGTCATCAGTGGCGACTGAAATCACAATGTTTTTCATATGTTTATTATACGAAAAGCCATTCATATGTCTTGTTATATATGATACAAATTGAAAGTAACGAACGAAACAGCGAAATAGTTTCTTATATGGTAAATGTTAAGTATCCATTTTGATATATCAGAAAAAAGTATAAAGTCAATCCAACTAAAATTGCTATTTCATAAAAAATAATGAACACATTATTTTCATAGACAAAATTAACTTTACATCAAAAATATATCTTATAGCCTTATCTGTTACTCACCAGTACCCCAATAGAATTCTAAGCGCCGAAAAAAAGCAACCCAGTAAGTTTTGCTTGATTGTCTGTATTTTTTCCTGACGTTTTCCGCAGTTTGTATCAAGTCCTGTTTCGAATGTTTGCATTTTGTATATGCTTCCTTCCATGTTATAGTCCCGCTCTCAAAGTCGTTTATTTCATCATCTACATAAGCAAACTTTATATATATAAAAACATGAATAAAAAAAATGTTTAAGTCAAAAAGAATCGAAAACCATTTGACAATGACAAAATCTGGATTGAAAAATAAAACAGATAAAGGAAATCAAAAACAGCAACAAATACTAAGATTATAGTGTCCATTTGAAATCCAAGATGAGCATTTTCAATATAATAATATCGCAAACATGTTTCTTTTTTCTGATACAGGTTGAGGTTAAGCCTTGAAATCCAACATTTGAAAGAAAGTTCAAGAAAAGAAGAGAAGGTACCCATTATAAGCATTGAAATTCGCAACCATGTTGTTTGCATCCGTAGTAGTTGATGGCTATATTTTTTTAAAATTATGGGTTTTCAAATCTTTTTTTAATAAGTTAGTTATTATTTGGCTTTTGATATACAAATAACTATTAACAGAGTGTTGGTTTACTTGAAGCGATGGAATCTAAGGATTAATAAGTGTTCTATTGATAATATTTATATATTGTTTCAGGTTTTTTCGTATGTTATAGAAAACCAACAAATACTCATTTTCACAGAATTGATTTTTTACCTTTGACACATATATAGCTGTAATTTTTCCTGTCAGAACAAATATCATCTCCAAAAGTCCAACGACTATTTTCGTACTTAAAGGTGTCGCAAGTAGGTTTCTTCATCCAATTCACTACGAAGATGTAATATATCAAGTAGTAATTAAGTATGCTTATTGATCGAATTTGAAAATATGGTCCATTTATCTATAGTTTTATTTATAATTCTGTTTACTGATCTGTCTTATCATTAAAAATTTCACATAAATGTCTGGATGGGGTTGTCACACATAATAGACACACAGACTCGTGTATTCTGTAATCTTTGAATATATTTTATGTATTTTTCGATGGCAAAAATGTTATCCTATCGATGGCTTGTTATCTCTGATGTAGACTCAGTCTTGGCATATCTGTTATAGCAAAACTGATACTGAAAATTACTAAATTCGTTATACTTTTATATCGATATTGAAACTCAAATTCATAAACATTTTATTTTAACATCTTACCGCCAAGTGTGTCCCACATAATGCTTAAGGTTACCAAGTTCTTAAACATAAGTTTATATTTCATTTAAGCAAAACATTAATTTAAATGTGACTTCGATAACCGTGGGTTGAAATAAAAAATGTTTTTAATTTTTGCAGAAATTTTCTGTAAGTCTTACTTTCTATATAAAGTGTTTTGTAATATACAATTTATGAGTTGATATATTAGTAACAACATGATGTTAATAATTACACCAAGCTACTTCAAACCATCATGTTTTACAGAAAATAAAAAAAAATATTAATAAAATACTTTTTAAAGGTGTTGTATTTTAATCAAAGTATATTCTGTGATTGGAGACTATTATATGTTCCAATCCTTTTTGTAAATAAACTTTTGATCTGAAAATGTATGAATAGTCCCCCATAGTACATAACCCTACTTTAATATCTTTATCAAGCATGCAGTACTATACTTTAAGCTTTTCTAGATCTGTTTATTTTTACTCTCGTATAACAATTGAAATTGAAATAGTTTTGGTGAAGTTTTATTGTAATAATTGAAAATATACCATTTTTGTTATAGCTTTAGTAACAAATTTTATCGAATTGGTGTGTTTACTGCCAAGGGTTAGTGCACAACGGGTTATCTGCTTCAAGTTTCAGCCTTTGTAGATAATAAAGGCTAGACTGAGGATTAATGGTCATAGTCTTATCCTTATCCGAACATGATCTCTTTCAGTGAATTTGAATTGAAACCACAAAATCAATGTTTTTGTAACAGTTTGCAAATTGAATAGCAAAACTTGTCTTTGTTGCAAACGATATCGATATCACCAATGGAAAAAAACCATTGTGAGACTGAAAAAGGGAACAATACAAATCCTCAAAAACCTTAGCTATTTTTCGGGCAAACAGATGCATATTAGAGCGATATGGAGCTTATAAATGTATTTCTATACATACGGCGTTCATAAATCAAACAGTCGTCTGGGTATTGTGGACGAATAGTTGAATCAATAATAACGACATTCGCAACATTTTCATCCTTTTTATCATCAGTAGCACATTTGCAATATTTGTCCTAAAATATTTTTATATACATAATTTACACTTATGTAAACAACCTGATGCAACGTTATGTCGAATGATTCTAAAACATTCTCTTTCGTTACTTTATCGTTCAAAGTTGTAAGAAGTAAGCGACTCAGTATTTCTTAAACCAGCACACCTAAATGCAATTGTGAACAATAATTATTATATGAAACAAAAGAGATTAAAACACAAATCAAAAGCTGGCATAATTTATTTAACAAATCCAAAAGTATATTAGCTTTTTTGAAATCCAAAAGTATATTAGCTTTTATTTGTTTCGCTTTGCGAGCACTTACGACTAACAATTTACCAACCAAACTGTTAACTAATGTACTATCATTATCGATTATAATAAGCATAAATTCTTAGACACCAGTAATTGTACTGCCAAAAGTGAATGTAATTGCTTAAGGCGCTAAAGCATATATATCGCACTATTATATTCAACTTACATTATGATGAAAGAAGTTGCTTTCTTTGCATTTCGTATTGCAATCATCTAAGCTTATTCCTGCTTTTTCGTTAGATCCACAATTGGCTTTGATACCTATGTTTACACAAAACTTAAACGAAATGAAATTGTATGCATATTGTCAAATAATGCTGCAAACAATTTTTAAACGAATGTGGCATGTACATCTAAACTTGTTTTGTGTATATGTCATTGTGTATACATTGACGAAACAATCAGTTATACCCACCCAAAATTAAACAAATTTCTGTTAAATGTACTAGGCTTGTAATTTACATGTACTATTATTCAAAAATATAAACTAGCAATAAAAATCAGACACTTATCGGCTCATCAAGGTGTCCACAAGATAACATATTGATATTACTGTTGGACATCTGTGATAGAAAAACAACTTATTACCGAGGCGTGTCCTTGTTTGTGTAGAATGTACAATGTACAAATAAAAAGCAAAATTGAAAAAAATTGAAAAACTATCTACTTTGAGCACCATTAAAACTCTATGCAATAAACGATTTTACTGCAATAATCTTACCTAACAAGTTAATTTTTTGCTTAAAATCTGTCTTAACTCCAATCCACAATTGACCTTCATATGATACGTTTAACTTTATGCTTTGGAATAATACATTCTCTGACAATGTTGCACCAAATAGATGACAGCTTTCAGGTTTATCCCGATATGAAGTTTTGTTGGTTATAAATACATCATCGTCGAAAAAGTCTGAAACAAATATAATGATATAAACTTGATGTTAATGTCACATCTTATGATAACAAATGTTTTAGATATGGGCATCTACGTTACACTTATTCACGTCGAATCCCTACTCTTATACACATTTCAGTATAGGAGATAATCCAGATATTGTTTCTATACTCAGTAATTCCTTTGGCGAACCTTTTAAATGTAATATGAATAAGACAAACATATCGCATATATACGAACACGATAACTTCAACATCTTTGTATCGACATTATATCTGATTTTTGTGGTTATATTTTATAATTATTTAAAAAGATGAAAAAGCATACAGGGAAAATCAAAAGATTCTATTCAAAAACCTCAAAAATAAAAAATTACATGTAAAGGAAACAGTTCGGTATTAGACTTTTGCTTCAAACGTTGACTTTAAAATCTAAAATACAAAAACAAAACAAAATAAGCAATGCAAATTTTAAAATAAATATTCAACTTATTTAAATAGTTATGGATAACGTCAAGATTTGATCGATTGACTTCCATATAGTTGATAAATTAAATGTTTGCTTTACGTCCAACGAGCAGTATTTTAACTATATTCAGGACGAGAACAAGTCAACAAACAATAAATTAATTAGGGAAAGATAGACCAAATGGCAAACGTTTTAAATGCAACTGGAAAACTATGGCGTATGGGAAGGGGTGGAAAATTTAGCCTTTTGTAGCGGCTACAACGAGCCGGCTAATATCGACATGTACAAAAGCGGTCTTTAGCGTTCAAAGAGCGTGGCACTCTCCAAACACATTAACTACTGTGGTCCGCGGCCAGGCTTTCTGTATGATGACCAGGAACTCCTCCCCAAACTAGAGGGCAGGCATCCCTTATCCGCCAAAGGGGGACGTGCTGGGCAGCTTTGTGAATCCTCTACAGTATGGTCCCAGACTTTAATAGTAATATATAATATTATTGTGGGTGTCGCGTCTGGCGTAGTAAAATATATTGACACTTTTGCTTTGCTTTTAAGACAAAAAACTTGTCTAAACGCTTTGAAAGTGTAAATAAAGATTAGCATACTATTCTATACTATAGAATCATATTTGATACATGTATCTCTATTTAATTTAATATGTTTTTCAGTTGCTTTATTAAAATTTTTAAATGGTTTGTGAAAATCACATTTTATTAATTATCATTCAATATGACAATCTTACAATATGATAGATCACACGTAATATCTTTGATTATGGTCGATTTCATGAAAAATAGATCTATAAACTTTAGAAGACTGAGCACACGGACAATTAATCACATGGCCATTTTCAGGATTTTGTTTTTTATAATATATATTATTTTTATAGTTTCTTTTCAATATTTGTTATCCTGTTTAAAGCAGATGACTAGCTGTCTAAATAGAATGATAGACAAAACTTTTGATCTGCATTTTATTGCTGCAGATTGAAAACAACAATTTAAATTTATCAACCATTTAATATTTTTAAGAATATATAATCGAATTAATTTACATGTACTGCTTGATTGCGCTAAGATTTTGTATTTTAAATTAATTTCGAAATAATACATCTTAATTGATTTTCTGTGTAACTAAATTGATATGGCATGCTGATGAGAAAACAGTTTGAGACTAAATGTCTCTCACTTATAGGATTGACAAAATTTCCGAAATTTAAATAATATTTTCAAACCTAACTTATGTACACAATTTAATTTTGTTTTCAAATTTTGCAACAATTTTACGATTATTTCACCTTACACAAGGAAGTTAACTTTTGATGAGAGGACAAACGTTACAGTTAATTTTAAAAGTCTCATTCTTGTGTTATTTTTTTCTTAAAAATGACAGCTGGACTACTCAATACAAACATTTCTGAAACCGTATTGGGAGAGGACACACGGAGCAGCCTAGGGCGTCCCAAGTGGATGATATTGGAAGCTTTTTTGTTGAATGATGTACTGCATAAACGCGGACCATAATGTAGCCACTAGAAAAGGCAGACTTTTCTGCCTACCTAATGATTTTTTACTATTATAGTGGCAGGCAACATTTTGTTTTGGTTTAAGCATCCTTTTTATTTTAAAAAAGGTTTTCTATTCATAAAAAGATCTGCAAAAGTGCTCGCAGGATGTTGAGCAAGCAATTAATGAATCAATCAAAATTCTTGTAACTGATGTAATATATAAACAATAAATAGAAAATTGCGTTAATTATCATTCACTGTCTTAATAATTTATACATGAGCCGTATTTTAATTATAATGTTTTTGGAGGTTGTGAGTTTTTACGTGGAACTCCTATTTTTAAATGCAAGTTGACGTCATATTATAGTTTAAAAGTAAGCACAAGTAAATCAAACAGTATAATTAATTAAACAAATTCTAACTTTTGGCAATACTAGAAAATGAAGAAATATGCCATTGCAGAAAATGATTTGATAGTGGTAACTATGCACGTCTTATACATTTCGGTCAAGTATCAAACATTAATACAAATACACTACCAGTACAGAATGTATGTTATTACTTAAGACTTGGTTTTAAGATTTACCTTTATTTTTGTTTCCATGCACTTGCGGTATTCCGATAAGGATAAGCATAATAAATTTTTCAATGATAACACCAGCATAAGGTACAAGATATGATACACAATTGTTATCATCTGATTTCCGGATGCTGTTGAAAAAATAATTTCCTCTTTAAGTTCGCATTCTATCGTTCGACATGTGTGCATTTCTCCTTCTTTGCCATGTACGAGATATACAGTTAAAACTTTAAATAATTGTAGAGCCTGGCAAGATCTTTTTAAGTCAGTAGACCTGAATGACCTTTAAAAAACATATCATCTCCACTGATGTGTATTGTTAGGCTACAGAATGGTAATTTTCTATGTTTGTGTTTCTTTTACTTAATAGATTAATTGCCCCAAACGTCCTATATTTCCAATATTTGTTATTGCTAAAGATATCGTAATAGTTTTTCGTAGACTTGAAATGAATTAAATTATAAAAAAGCAGAGTCGAATTGTACACTGGTCCAAAATTATTATAGATACTTTAACATCTGTTTGAAGCTTAGATATCCTCTCAATTTGTTTGTTCTAGCGATAATGACAATGTACCTTCCTTAATCTCGAATAATGGGGTAATGGAGTTTCCTTTGATAGTTCGGTGCAAGAAAGTTGGTGTCATAGGAACTGTACTGCCCAACCGCTTTTGTACTTTTAAATCAAGTCAATCTTTTTCCTGGATATAAGATATTCCATGTTACTACAACTTAGCGAACTAGTATACATAGTAAATTCATTATTTACCTCAGAGCCATCAGAAAGGGTTGGAGAGGTGGGAAAGGAATGGTCACATCAATAGTGAAAGTATAATATACTAAACAAAACCCATCATTTTATTCAGTAAATGCCACACTGTGTTTAAAGGATCTTTTAAATTGTCTCAAAATTAACCGTTGAAAAAACAACATTCTTTCTTTTGCGCGAGATAAAAACATTACACGGATACTTAAAGGGATAGATCAAGCAGTAAGAAAGAAAGGCTATATGATTTATTACATTTTCATTTAATCGAAAGAAAAAGGCAAAACAGTGCCACGCTCATGTATGGTATTTTAAGGGGTAATGCAGATAATAAAGCAAACAAAATTCAGCAAACAAAGTTAACTTCGAGAGGGGGAGCAAATGTACGTGACCTCTTATGAATTACCGGCATTGCTGAATCTTTTTGATTTTATCACGTATAGATGATAGTAAGAAATCAGCATTAATAAAACTTGCATCACTTATTATATCTCTATTTTACCGTTATGAATTATATATTATAAAAAAAGATTTTTCTACGAATTACATATTGAGATAAAACACCAAACTATATTTAGATCAGGAAGAGAAAAGGTCAACGAACATCTTTGTTTTTGTTTTTGCAACAATTGAAATCGATTTGATGACCTTAGTGATATTTCCTTCCTTTCTTGGTGATAACAACACAATTGTAGATTTAATCAAAATTTTCATTTTTAGTATGCTGTTTTTTTAAATACAAATCTGTCATATTCAGTCGTGCAGTGTATCTCATTAAGAACGGCACATGGTAATTTATAAAAAGGTTGTTCTCGCATTGTTATGTTATTTAATAAATGTTGTGAAATCGAAAAAATACGACATTCTATAAATAATCTCTGATACGTAGAAGTCCAATACTACATAAGCAACTTTCTGTCCGCAGTAAGAAATCTACATGCTTCCCCATATTGAGAACGTGTAGAATATAAGCTGAAACTCTGCGCTGTACATTCCAAGATTGCATCTCTTCTAAGGACTAATCCAGAAAATGTCATGGCCAACTGCATATAGTAAAAACAACATGTAATATGTATGCAAAAACACACATAATGTTTTGTCAATGTAAGATCATAATGCGAAAAGCTTCCCCGGGTCCATAAAGTATTGACGTGCTTGGAGAGTTCAACGACTCTTGAAAGTAAAAAAAAATGATGTAGAAATGACGTAATCGTAATGAAGCCGCTACAAAAGACGAAATGTTTCTTTTTTCCAAAATCTTTTCTAGTGGCAGTGAAGGTAACCTGCATAGTTGATCGTTTTATTTTCTTTATTCATTTTTATGCTACTGATAGCGAATATAGTCAACGATATGTCCGTCCGTTTTTCCGTCTTGTCGTTCGTATGAATTTGGTGCGGAGTATCTCCAACACCGTTTAATATATTGATTTCAATTTATGACGTTGCATAGATCGTGATACGTACAAGTGCTTTGCTTAACAACCATAACTGTATCTACGTTAATTGGTTCTGCTGGAAAGATTCACTTTAAACTTGTTATATAGCTGGTGATGAGTAGAAATAATGAAATGTAACGAGTTATGTTAGTTGATCGTCAGGGAATGTTTGAACTATCATAATAAATGCCGCCCATCTGAACTTGAGTACAACTGTTCTTTATAGACCTTCAAAACTAATTTGATTAACACGAACGATGCCAGATGTGGAGCAGGAAATTGCCCTTTCAAAATTCTTGGGATCCCGCTTTTTAGTTGGGTGCAAAAGGTTTATCTTTTTTTGTATTGCATGTTGTTGTTTGAAAGAATGAATTCATATCCATTTGTACTACACTCCTTATTTGCAGTCTTCAAATAGTTATTTTTAGCTCACCTGGACCGAAGATCCATGTGAGCTTTTGCTATCACTTGGCGTCCGTCGTCTGTCGTCCGTCGTAAACTTTTTAAAAAAATCTTCTCCTCTGAAACCACTGGGCCAATATTTTTCAAACTTGGCCACAATCATCCTTAGGGTTCCTAGTTTCAAATTTATACCCAGGGTGTTGATCAACAGACAAATATGGCCGCTGTTACTAAAAATAGAACGTGGGGGTCAACACAGGTTTTTGATCATTATCTAAATAATTATAATAGCTATAGAGAAAACCTTACTTCAAATTGATCAGCACGTTAAGGTCTACAATAGTTGCTATTAGTGTGAAGTTGTTTTTTGGCTCCTTGTAGGAGTTATTGCCCTTTATCGACGATTTTTGACAAAATTTTTGGTATTTACAATATAACTTGAAAACTATACGAGGTAGGGTGAAACTGTAAAAAACAAAAATGATCAGCAATAAAAGCCCTACAATTCACTTGATTAGTCTGAAATTGTCAGATGACTCCTTATATGAGTTATTGCCCTTAAATGGTAATTTTTAATGAAATTTTCCGTTTTTGTCCTGTAACTTTAAAACTATAACAGCTAGAGTAAAACTGTAAATAGCAAAAATGATTAGCAATACAAGCCCTACAAATTACTATAAAGTCTTAAATTGTCAGATGACTCCTTATAGGAGTTATTGCCCTTAAATGGCAATTTTTTATGAATTTTTTCGTTTTTGTCGTGTAACTTGAAAACTATAGCAGCTAGATTGAAACTGTAAATTGCACAAATGATCAGCAATAAAGGCCCTACAATTCACTTGATTGGTCTGAAATTGTCAGACAACTCCTTAAATAAGTTATTGCCCATAAATGACAATTTTGTATGAAATTTTTCGTTTTTGTCCTGTAACTTTAAAACTGTAACAGCTAGTGGGAAACTGTTAATAGCAAAAATGATTAGCAATACAAGCCCTACAAACTACTATAAAGTCTGAAATTGTCAGATGACTCTTTAAAGGAGTTATTGCCCTTAAATTGCAATTTTTAATGAAATTTTCCGTTTTTGTCCTGTAACTTAAAAACCATAACAGCTAGAGTGAAATAATAAATTGCAAAAATGATCAGCAATAAAAGCCCTACAATTCACTTTATTAGTATGAAATTGTCAGATGACTCCTCATAGGGGTTATTGCCCTTAAATGACAATTTTGTTATGAAATTTTCCATTTTTGTCATGTAACTTGAAAACTATAGAAGCCAGATTAAAACTGTAAATTGCACCAATGATCAGCAATAGAAGCCCTACAAATGATTGCATAGTCCAGAATTGCAATATGACACTTTATAGGAGTTATTGCCCTTCATTATGAATTTGGACAAATGAACAGTTTTTGAATTATAAATTATTAGTCTATAACACACCTATTAGTAGAGTAAAACTGTAAATTTCTAAAAATCTAAAGTATCCTAAAGGACAATGCCTAAAAACCATTTAATTTTCAGAAATTGTCTGATAGCACCTTATAGGAGATTGTATTTAACCAAAATTTTGGAAGAAATGTTTAGTTTTTGCACAGTAACTTAAAAGTTATAACAACTAGACTGAAACTGTTAATTTCAAAAATTTTAATATGGTTGAAGTCATTTGGATTCCAGGTGAGCGATTACAGGCTCCTGGGAGCCTCTAGTTTGTTTACGTGTTTCAAAAATAAATCTACCTTTACCAGATCTTTTCAGGAAAAAAAGCTACAGAAATTGCACAATATCGTAATATCGTATCCTACTTAACACATAGCTAGATCCAGCTTAATGATTTGTGAAGTCAACTTTGTAGTAACTACTATTTGTCGAACTACTCGATATAGAAAACATCGTCACTAGACGAATTGAAATAATTAGAAATATATTTAAAAGTAACATACATGAATGGATGATCTGTTTTTACGTAATATTTACCATCTGCTAAAACATAATTTTACTTTGTACATATTATACTGCCATTTAAAATTATTGGACAATAAAAATAAATATATTTTGACACTGTTATACGACTATGTACTTGTGTTTATTTATGTTAATTACGCTTTATATAAAATCCTGGATTCTAGTTCATTTCCGTGGTATTTCTTCTATATCTTTCACTTTATAAATGCCCCAAATTTATTTTGACGAATTTTTATCGCCGCCGGGGTACAAAAAGATGTATACACTTTTTCCCCGGTATATACATTGTTGACCCTGGATATACACTGTTTGCCCTCTCGAGCCTCAGCGGGAAGAAATTTCATTGGGAACTCGCGTGGATTATCGTCAAAAGTAACGGTACATGACATATTAATTTTGGTTGATTTTGGTATTCCAAAATATGGAAGATGGAACGGCTGCAGGCGGCCGCCAAGAGCGATTTGAGCCACCCATGGCGAGAAACCTGACAATCGAATAAATTACATTTAATACAAAAAAACCCGCAAAAATCGACGAACTTTGCCATAAAGTTGTTAGTAGATTATTGTTTACCTAAGGACATAAGTGCAGGTTTTTCACACATGTAGGCTGCCAAGAGTTCTATAGGACAAACACATTTTACTATTATAATAAAAATAGCCTATAACAGACATAAGAAACAGCCACTACACAATATGACAATAGACATTGTTAATGGAGAAGAATTCCTTTCAGCGAATAACAAATTTACAGCAATTTGTAAAAACTACCAGGAAGGATGGAAAAGGACAAACAAAGCATAAAAGTCAGTTTTTAACGGTGATATAGAAAAGCTATACACCAATTGTATGGTTTTTAATATCGGTTTTCAGTTGTACGTTTAAACAAGATTTGGTTGGAACTCTGCTTTATTTTTGAAGAAGGGGGCAGGAAATCTTAGGAACATAAAAAACGACAGACTTTGAAATAAAGACAGATGATCAGGGTAAAGAGTACTTGTCTAAAATTGTTTCCGAGCATACTAAGAATCATCAAGGTGTAGAATGGCCATTTTATGAACCTGAAGGATGCAGAATGTATGCCACGGGCTTGCCGCTATGCTCCGTTTCTTCCTACAAGATGTTGTTATTGAAACGCAACAAGAGAAATGCCGCTTTAAGGCCTAGGGATAAGTATTATTGAAAACAAACCAGTAAAAAAACCCACATTATCTAGTATGATGACAAATAATGCAAACATGCAGAGCTATCTAACAAGTAAACTGCATATGAGCAACTTGTACAACTCTTCTATGTGAGACAGGTTTTCAAAGAAGACGCATACATGTAGTAACAATTTCTGGACACAGAAATGAGCAAAACTATGTGCGGGATACTTCTGCTTCTCAAAAGAGAGTCATATTAGCCAGGCTCAATTGCATCTATTGCAACTACAACAGCTGCCATTGTTCATTCAGATGGAAATAGTAATGCTAAAACTGTGGATTAGTCCACAAGTGAAGAAACTACTAACACTTATGAGAATCATTGTAGGACAGCAATGCAATATGACACTTTGATTGACAGCATTCGTTTGAGTGAAAATGAGTTAGAACCGTAGTCTGATATTTCTAATGTGTTTATTTTAAACGAACTGCAAATGAGAAACGGTCAATAATTTTCAATAACTGCAGTGTCACCATTCACAATCTTGGATCGAAGTCTGTTTAACGTTCTAAAAGTTGATTATTATTTCTGTTATTGTTCACATGTTTGATATTTGATAAAAAGAATCTATCATTTATTTACGTCTTATGCATGTAAAATACATAAAAAAAATGAATAAAAGAAAAGCACCAAATACATGTAATTTAATAAATTTAATGGTTATCAAAAGTCTGCCTTTACCAAGTCAGGACAATTACTCAGACATGAAATCACCATGTTTTGCATTTTTTGTTTAGAAATAATGAAATTGATAGGCTGTTTGCTAATTTTGTATTGGCGTTTAAAATTTACATATAATGAAAATGTATGCAGGTCAGAGGTGGACTCTTTTACCTATTGTACACTATGCTTTTCATATAAAATGTGTACATGTATGATATACTCCATAAAATTGGTTCGTCTTGGTTTCTAGTTTGGCATTATATTCAATCAATATTATGTTATCCATGATAAACAAATTTAATGAAATTTATACATTTTACAAGTATAAAACTTAAATTTTCTCTAGCGTGTCAACCTTAAAATTCATAGAACTTCTGAGGTGTCTTCGATCGATGACTAAGGCACACAAGGCAGGTTAAAAGACTTAATTTTATAATGTATTTTGCTTGGAAGTTAAGTTTGTGTTCTTTGTTATTTACATGTAAAGAACAGAAAAATTTACCCTCTCTCGATAAGTATTTTTTGCATATGCCCCTCCACCACATTAGATATATGTTTCACAAATAGATAACTTTTTTATGAAATGAAATATTAATAAATAAGTTAATAATGCGTATTCACTCGTTTGGTAAATAGTCTGACATGTCTCATTGAAAAATATTGGCCAAAGAAAAATAAAAAAATTTTCTATTTATTATACAACAAGGCATGACTTTTATCCAAATTCTAAAAATAGCACAACTGTCATTTACTGGAATCCCTACGTTGTATTAAAAAGTATAAAAAGTCAGGATTGAGCTATTTCCGTGCAATATTCACAAAAGCAACCAAGTACAATTTAAATTGATAGATATATCAAAGAATGCCCAGGCATGCAATAATATGTAATCATTGTAATATTCTATGAGAAGAATTTAAATTGCATTATTTCTTGATTTGTAAAAATTCAGTCTTACCCCAATTAAGAAACTTCTTTTACGATGGTTTTTTTAATGCACCCAACAGAAAATAAAATGCACTATATGTTACCTTATTGCAATTAGTATACTGATTTTTGTAGACGTCGCCTAGTTTGCGGCATTAAGTTATAATCCAAGGTTACAAAGAAAAAACGTTTCCTCCGTGCCTTATAACGTTTTACTATTAATACCACTTTCCTTTGAAAATATGGTTGCTGATAATTTTCCCATTTTTTGAATTCAGTGTACAGTGAATCTTCTACGATGATTGTTGGATACACCTATTACTGACTAGTGGTGTGTGTTAATGTGGTACCCAAACATTTTAATCAACTAACCAACTCACATACCCATACATTTTAATCAACTAACCAACTCACATACTACAGTAATGCGGAAGGTTTGGCATGCCTTAAAATCTTGTTTAACCCACCATTTCTTTTGAAATGCCTGTACCAAGTCAGGACCATTGCATTAGTTACTATATTTGTGGTTGTTGGCTCCGGTTTTTTGGGATTTGACTTGTGGATTGTCTTTTTTGATAGTTCATCGGTGTTAGGAATTTGTTATTACCTTCAGTTTAAACTACATGAAATAGGTATTATTAAAAAAAATATAGAGAAAGTTCAAGTTCAGCAAATAAAGGCTATACAGGTGGTTGGGTAATTTATTATGTGCAATATTGCCTCTGAAAAGCATGACTTCCATCATTTAAATAGGGTTGTAGAGTTTTCTTTATCAACAGATTTTTTTTTCAGGAAGTCAACAACTGTATTCATTAGGCTACTCTCCTCTAAATGTTTCCCAAATATGAATTCGCTGCAAAATTATACTTTTAAAGACTTTTGTACATAAGTTTGACGAAAGTGGTTTAACCGGTTAACTTACTTGTATTACGTGGTCGAAAAGTAGTTTCTGTATACACTTTGTTTCCGAATTTGTTCAAGGAGACTAACCCAAATATACAATCTCGTAGCGTATACACGTACTGGTAATACACATTGTATAATATAAAAATGAGGACGGAGTTTGTAAAAGGTACGTTTTCTTAATAAAATTTAAAAAGGGGTTTGACACAGGGAACACACTTTTAACTGCCATTGGAAAAGTATGGTTTATTGGGTCGGGCGGCTGCACTGAGCTTACTGTTCTTTCGAAATCTACAAAAGGGGTCTTTATCGGGCAAGGATCGTGGCACTCTCCAAACGCGTCACCCACTACGGTCTGTATTATGACCTGACAAGTTTCCCAACGACATGGTCTCCTGTAATCGCCAGCAGAGGGACGCGCTGTTCCACGGGTCGAGTCCTTGGTACCTCCTAGTATGGTCCCAGGAGAAAAATGCGGCTTCCCTTTTATCTGCATATGATGCATCTCGTGTACATGTACTTTCAAAGCATGTTCAGTACGTCAGTAAAGTATTTATGATCATGGTTATTGTGGTTTCTATGCAACCGTGGGTAGTATATGATGAAGCCTACCAGTGTTTCATCAATCTTGATGTCATGAAATCCCTCTGCAAACCATCTCCAGACCACCTTGACACAACTGCAATTTACCTACATACAGGGCATATCTACAAAAAAGATATTCAATTAAGAAATAAACAGTAACATACAATCTAAGAATCTCAAAAGCAAACATGTTAACAGACATAGAAGTTTGTTCTAAATATATGAATATAATTTTAGAATGCAATGTTTTTTACTCTACTTAAGTCTTAAGTAATTTGTTTTCACAATGGTTCACAATAATGAAAAGTGATGGCACTCTTCATAGTGATTTAATAATAAAATGCGAATTTCCACATCACAACGTACATAGAAATTATAAAATAATACATTGACCATTACTTAAATAGAAACTTACCTATCCCCAATGTATGCTTACTGCAAATATTTTGTATTGAAAAAAATCTTAAATGATCGCCTTTCTACAATTTAATACATCTGAGGTGCGTATTTAAAAAAAAGTGTCAAAACACTTTTAGCCTGCATGGCCTGCCATACCACAATCAATTGTCCCGTATTATTACATTTAGTTTTGTCTCCCGTAATCACTTGACAACGGACACAATAAATTGCTGCAATTGTGTGCCCCCTTAGCCTTTGTCCTTTGCAGATCTGATTTATGACTACAGTGGGAACAGTGTTTAAATAACTTTCAAATGTCTAAGTATATTATAGTATTGAATATTCAATAAGCTGTGTACATGTTTCAATAACCATTCAAAAACTCCCGCGTCAATATAAAAATGACAGACCTTTATACAGTGACTGCATCTCATGAATATTGTGAAGGGAGATAATTCGATATCATCGTACATTCCATTAAAACAAAATTTATCTATCGTTTGATCTTGGACATGTTTACCATATGAAATTTGTTAAGAATTGTTTAACCATAAGCATTTAATAATTCATCTAGGGGAACTGTCTTGCCTTAGGCAACTTCATCACAATGTCTATAGTATTTTATTTGACATTTGATGCATGAGCTGCAAGTCACTGTTTGCGGATATTATTCAATCGGGTCGCAGTGATATTAAGAGTACCAGAAGTAAGTCTGTTTTTTATAATCAGAAATTTATTATCTAGTGTTTTTTATACTTAATACATAACGGATTAACATTGATTAGCGGTATTTTTCTCGTCTTTACATTTGTATTTAACAACCTAATACCCAATTGTCATGCCAACAGGATGTATGTATTAAATGGATGTGTCTAAATTGTTCAATTTATTTTATCAACAGAACATGAAAGCAGGTCGTTTATTTATTATTTATGATACATTTGTATTTAAAACCCTAATACCCAGGTTCTGTGAATCAAGTTTTCTGAAAAAGAAGTTTAAAACTTCATTTAAAGAGGAAGTATAGTTTTTTTTACCATCAACTTCCGCAAGGTTCAATAAACATGATAAAACACATTATATTTAAATTTAACTGCGAAGTTGACGAAGTTAATGTTTTGAATAGATTTAAAACTATTAGGATCAAATTAAATGAAATGCGAAGCAATCTTGACTTTAATATCGTATATGTAGAAAAATGAACCAAACAGGTTATATAAAATCAACTTTATTAATATTTGATCGTTATCTTTCAAACTCGAAATATGTCATAGGGTAAATTTCTTAGGCTCCCACCGTGCAGACAATAAAATAGTTTATCCTTTGTCAACTAGTACTGTTTATCTTTTTATTAAATTAAAAGTTCATCTACAGAAAGTTAATCGTTTAGTTTATTGTTATTATTTTAGTTATAGTCAACAGGAAACATTTTTAAGAGCGGGGAAGGGCAAATAACGTACCCAATTGAACATGCGTATTCTATTTTAAGAAAAAATAATCTATCACGTGGCCTTGGATATTGTCAGGATGTAAAATGGGTCTAGTTAAGAATTGTTTAACCTTGACAAAGGTATATTTAATAACTCCTCTAAGGGATAAATATAAACAATCGAATTACGGTTAAAATATAAGAGGTGGACAAATTTGTAATATTCACCAACAAATTTATAATTCGCCGACTACTCCATTTAAAATTGGAACTACGTTTTTAAAATATAAAACTAGTCTACAAAAAAACTGAATTAATCTTTGTCTATTTTCTCCAGGCTATAAACATGTCACATGTTCAGATGTCTGATACAGAACAAAACAACTTTAAAACGGTTTTTATTGTATTAGTGGTTTGTGGCAAAGAAGCGTTACTCTATCTTTTAGAATGCGAGCTTTCAAACTTAGGTGTGTCCTTTGAGAATTTTATAAATCTGCATCAGCACGATCTGTTTCATTTTTGTTACAACACACGTGCGTGTTGTCAGTGCCAAGGTGGCAGTGTACATCCTAATTCACCGAGAAAAAGAATTTTAAGTGAAGACCAGCTCAACATTTTACTGAATGAAAATTGTCAGCAACTAAAAGGACATGCTCTCAGTAGAAAATCAAGGTTCTGTTGCAGTCCCGCTCGTACTCAACTGAAAGCTGATCAATTAGATATCACATTGTTACGATGCATTCTTACACATTTCACAACAATTTACACGTCAGATGTCAACGTACAACAAGCAGTTGATACCATATTGAATTATAGAAATAGGTATGCTCACACGAACGATGCTAGAATAACGGACCGAGATTACAAAAGTCAATTGTTAGAGATCGAAACTAACATTTTGAAAATAGCTGCGTTTTGCAAACGTGAAGATACTATGAAGCTGAAGTTGCAGGAATTGCTAACAAAACATTCAGATACAACATTATTATTACATTTAGAACAGGTAAGTCGATCAAAGCTGTAACATGAATAAGTTTCATTATATAAAATAAAGCAGGTTGTCAGTCCATTCTTGATAACCTAAAACCGACCCTGAAGGTTTTGGAGCGTTTAAACCGGGTTGCTTTTGCCGGCATTAAGGAGTAAATATCGTTGGACTGAATCAATATGCTATTGCATGCATCCTACTATGACATACATCCTACCAACGTACTGAAAAGAGTTATTGGTCCGTTACAAAACATATATGTAAGCATCAATATAGGTCTTGTTTGCGCCATGAAATACCTGACAAAATTATTTATTTATGTAACTGTTTGTTTTACAAAACAAAAACTCACTTATTGCTAATACAATGATCGGTTTTGTAATATACATTTTTTCCTTTGCAGAAATTTGAAACATGTATGAATCAAGTAAAGGAAAATACAGAACAATTAAGATTGTCCGTAGCACACATGTTTTATCCAGACTTGTGAGATATTGTGAATTTGGTTTCCATGTACTTGCCGTTTCTTCTGCAACAAAAATAGTCAAAAACTTTAAATTACTAAACTAAGTAAAACAAATATGAAAATAACAAAGAAAACCGACCGAACAACAAGAGCCAAAAGTCAAGATACAGTTACAAATCCGGATATATTCAAACGTCTAGGGAAAAGTCATATTCAGGTATAGGAAACACTACCTATGAGTCGGCGAAAATGTCAGATCGTATTTGAGACACTGATTTCCCATAACGATCAATTAAGTCATGGTGACGACCATGGAACTTCTGGAGAGATATCATCAACCTAGGTACAACAAACCCTTGTTTGAGTAGTTTAGCAGTCAACTGCAGCACATATGTCTCAGATATCGTTTTTTATTACTAACCAATACTATATGATTATGTCTCAAAATCGAAAACACCTAAGCGCCTGATAACATCAGACATTTTTATATTATATAAATATAAATGCAATTCCTTTTAGCGATACACGTGTCTTTGGTAAATAAATTGGAAGTAAAAGGACACAAACAACATATATGTTATTTGGTTAGTTTTATAGGCTTTTCGAAATATCGCTTCGTTCATTAAATTTGTTACCATTTTAAGCAATTAGTATAAATGAGAACAATTGCTCGTTGGCTCGGAGTTGGAATAATGCTTTTGCGCGTAATGAATCATATGAGGACAGTTTGTCTAGTGTGCTATCACCTTGAACATTTGGTCCAATGTGTTAGTCATTAGTTAAATTAGAGAGTAATAATATCATACAATGAGACAAATTTGCGGCTTTGTACGTCAAAAGGATACAATAGAAAGCAGACCGCACAAAGTGAGTGCACGATTTGATGCAATCAAACATAAGTGTATTTGGTAATAAATTAGACTGGTCGTTTTTGAATGAGAATACGTGTAGTAACCGTGATGGAACTGTAATTTTAGAGCAATATCAAATGCAATGCAGTCTAGCGTAAACATAAAAATATAAAGGACTTTTAAGGCAGACATGCTGTGATACGTCTTTTGGGGCTGAACAACTTTTTTCAAGCCATGATGTTTTCATGAATCAATGGCATTTATATTCAAAGCGTTATTTATATTTGTCTAAATCAGAATTTGATACTCCTTTTAATAACTTTTAAAAATCTGCATTATATTTGACAAAATCCAAGAAAGCAAACATTCTTAAGCATACATTATATTTATAGGCACAAGGTCACACAACATTATCGGTAAGTATATTTTGCATAATTAGAGGGGTTTGCGGAGTTGATAAGAGGAAATTGTTTCTTTGTATAGTACAGACCAATAAATTATATTCTTTGCAATTCAAGGTTAAAACAAGCAGGAGAATTTCGGCATACTCAATCCTCTATTTGAACTATATTTCTTTAATACTTAAACAAAACAGAGTAAATATTTACAAATCGTGATCCAATCAGGATAATCAAAATAATGAATTTTGTGTTCAAATTTTTTATGGATTTGAATCTTGTTGATTCACAGCATGTTCGATCCAAATAAGGGTATTGAATGTTTGTTCGCAAAATACGTCGCTTTTATTGGTACCAGTCAACCAGATTGTAATGTAATAAATGGAATGATAAGCATCATTGTTTAAATGTTTGTGCACCATTCTCACCATGATTTTTGTGTGTGATGTTCTGTATTTTTATCAATGTGCATAATATATTCATAGAATGAATAACAACAATAAATTATTGTATAAAGTGTATACCGACAACTCATTGTAGCACATTTACATTAACCAAATAAAGACAGCAATAAATACAGACTTTTGAAAAACAAATACAGTTATATCTGATTAAGGTTTTCAAAGGTGAAAAAAAACATACCAAGAAAAATATTTATTTCAATTTTTAATGTACCAAAAAGATCAATGCACCATATAAATATTATGAATAGATGATATGACGCAGAGACAAGTTAAGACCAATTATCCCTAAGCACGAAAATAACTGGGTGAGACATGACATGTCTCAGATTTTGCTGATTTTCATTTCATAAGTTGCAATTGACCATTGGATCACAAAAATGATGACTGTTTGTTATGATTGACCACGGTTGCCATGGTAACCGAGGTGGTCATTTTTTATCATTTCGCATACTGCGAAATAGCCTATATTCAATTCCCAATTTGGTATTCAAAATCGATGCATATTCAATATAACGTTTTATTTGCTTAATTCAATACATCATTGACAATATTCAAAACAGTTTCACGACTAAACATAAATGTGTAGTCAGAACGAGGCTATCGAATGTCATGCATTTTTCTGGATTTTTTTTTACCAAAAAAATTACCATTTTTGCCACTTTACTGACTCCATTTTCAGAAAATGAACCGATCATAAATACTCATCATGAATATAATTCATAAAATTGATGATTAATATTCAAAACTTATAAACAAACTCAATGGAGTAACAAAAGATGTCTATAGAAAACACTGTCAAAGATGGTTGCCATTGTAACTTGTGAAAAAAAAAGCCATTTCTGTATTGTTCAATATTTCCACGAAACTACCATTTCTTAGGGTTAAATTAAATCATCATAATTATTAGTTTTAACAGACATCATATAAACTTAAAATGACATTGAAATCATTTCAGGGTACAGTGTCTCAAGGTCAAGGTCAACTAAAAATTGAGCCTTTCAAATATGGAAATCAATTTTAAGTGACCTTGTCATACTATGTTGGAAAGATCATTTTAGGTACATATGATGACAACAATTGTTATCTTGGCTCATATTAGAAGTCTGGTCATAAATATTTTTAATATCGAAAAATTTTATTACTATGGTAACCAACTTTAACAGTATTTTCTAAAGACATTTTTTCTTACCCCATTGAGATTTAAATTTTTTTTGAATATTAATCATCAATCCATGTAATTATATTCATGATGAGTATTTGTGATTGGTGCATTTTCTGATAATGGAGTCAGAAAAGTGGCAAAAATGTTTTTTACCAAAAATTATAGAGAATAATGCACTATTTCTTGACCTGTTCAATAGTCTCAGTCTGATCACACATA
Source organism: Limnoperna fortunei (assembly GCA_944474755.1). Classification (NCBI taxonomy): domain Eukaryota; kingdom Metazoa; phylum Mollusca; class Bivalvia; order Mytilida; family Modiolidae; genus Limnoperna; species Limnoperna fortunei. The sequence continues at coordinate 39,050,987 of OX104117.1, read as the reverse complement.
TATTTAAAGTGTTGTAACTGTTTTGAATATTGTCAATGAGATATTAAATTAAGCAAATAAGAAAATTCTATTGAATATGAATTGATTTTCCCCTGAAAAACTGGGATTTGAATATTGCCCTTTTCACTGTATTTTAATCGGACCAAATTGGCCGCCACGTTTACCATGGCAACCAAGTCAAATCATAACAAACAATCATTATTTTGTGATCCAATGGTCAATTTCAACTTATAAAATGAAAATCAGCAAAATCTGAGACATGTCATGTCTCACCCTATATGGAAATCCTTTGATCCTTATGGAGAATTGGATTTAAAAATGTTGTCTTGTTAGAAGTAGACATTTCAAATGCAAGTGTAAAAATTACAAACAAATCTTTAATATAATGTGATATACAGCATAAGTTGATCTATGAAAATTAATATTTTTTTTAACGTTTTATGAATTACATATTGAATGAAAGTAAAAATTCAATACATTTTAGTCTTTTCCATTATTAATCAAGTTTTGCTGTCTTATGCATAAATAATTTCAAAAACACTTTCCAGTTCCCATACTTAGACCCCATTCTTTCACAGCAAATGATGTGAAATTATATCTTCGTGACATGGTACATGTAGGTAAACACATGAAATAACCATATTTCCCCAATATGGTCGAAGATAAACATGGTAATTGGCAAGGACTGTTTTCATAAGTAGCTTCTAGTACGATTGACTATGTCTTCAACATATCTAAAGTTGTCCCTGCTCATTTATAACAGATGACAAATGTTACAATACTGTAAAGAATAATAAAACTAAAATTGTTTTCCATGTTTTGCAATACAACATTCAAAATAACATGTACTAGAATGTCTAATTCAATCAATTATGTCTGAAGTGAATTATCTCGATGATATATTTATTAAATAAGTTATCGAAGCCAAGATTTATTTGATATTACACCATGAGGCCACATTTCGGCCTTATTAGATTTAATGCTAAACATTAGTTAATATCCAATAAATCATGTCTCAAATTATTATTTTGATTCTATTGTGGTAATGTTTGAATTGGTTTTCAGCAATTTTTCATCTTTATCATAGTTTCGACTTTTATTGGCAAGAGAAAGTCAAAATACCATGTGAAAACCCCTTACTTCGACCGGAAAACCGGATATCCTTGTCAATTAAGGTTAGGGTCGATCACAGTAGGACTTGAACCTGCAACCTTAGTGTTGTGTTCAAACGTAAGCAATTACATTAGACAGAGGCTAAAAGGTATTAATAGATATTTCAATACTGAAACCCCTCTATCTTATACGATAAAAATGACAATGTATAATCAGAATGTTAAAATGTAATTTATGTTGCACAGTGATAACACAATTGTATTTTTAAGCATACATGACACACAAATATTCATAACTTTATTTTTAATTTATGCATCCTGCTAAAATTATAACATTAACAACTTTTAAAAGTCTATAAATGAATAGTCCTTTCAATAGAAAGCTTAATATACTACAAGGAAATTAATTGTAAAATGAAATTGAAGTCAACAACTTTGTCTTGAGACTCCGAGATATCCAGCCAGTGACAGATTTGGGTCTCACAAATATTATTTTTTATAGAAAGTTTAAGTAGAATCATTTATAATGGAAGTGGAGTCACTTTGATTTGAGACACCGCCATATCCACCCATTCTCAAAAACAAATACATAGTTGACATCAACTCTCATTCCTGCCCCGTGCGGGATGCGGGTGGCGAAAAGAATAGACCGCAGTCGCGCTAGCTTGTCGTAAAAGGCGACTAAATAGTGCCCAGTACCCTGACCAGCGTGTCAGGTCGGTTTGCCTAAAGACCGACTGGGATGTGTGCCCCAGGTGGTTGAATGGGGTACCCCTGGCAAGCTGGGGTTGTCAGTCCATAATACGGAAAGCCTGACCGCAAACCATATTAGTGCACCGTGTTGGGAAAAATGCAACGTTCCTCGCACGTTAAAGAACGCTGCTGTAGTATTTGCTATGAGTGGGGATTTCGATCCCGCTACAGGAGGCTGAATTGCCCCACCCTATCCATCCTCCCATTTGCCAGTGGCAATCTAAAATCCGTTATCCCTATTTTTCCTTGTGTCCCATCCCATTTTCTTTCATCATCATTTCATGTTCATTTTATCATCCATTTCATGTTCATAGCCTGAATATAGCTGAAATAATGCTGCTCGGGCGTTAAACACCATTAATCAATCAATCAATCAATCAACTCTCATTCCTGCATTTCTAGAACAAGTGAGAGATTTGTCTTCAAAAAATATTTTTTATAGAAAGTTGAAGTGATTTTTTACATTTATTATATAGATAGAGACGAAATATCGAATTTTCCGAGTCACAGAAATCACGGTAAATCACATGTGAAAATTATACTATACAGATATTCATCCGCCATTCATAAAATTTAGGATCAAGCATTAAAATTTTACGAAAAAATTGCTCGTGCCGCATAAAGCATCAGATTAAACTCGTGCGCGGAACAAGTTCCGCCCACTCGTTTAATCAAATGCGTTATGCGGCACTCGTGATCATATTTTGGATATTCACTCCGCCCAATAATTTATCCTATAAGTATTATGAAAGTGAATTAACCTTCTTTGTTTTGAGACAACGGGATATCCACTCATTCTAAAAAATACCTAGAGGACATCAACACGTATTCCTGCATTTTTAGAATAAGTGACAGATTTAAAAGTCTGAAAGTGGGATAGTTATTTGCTGTAATGCAGACAAATACAATATAACATGTACATCACCAAGAACTAGTACATTTATGAAGGAATTAGGAACACTCCTATTCCTTTAGTGAAAGAGGCAGATGTAGAATTATACTTTTGCAAATAATACGTATTTACATGCATATACTGTGCTTATTTAAATAAGGTTTATGCTACTTTCAGCAATTTTTCAGCTATAATTATATCATGACATCCAGCTTTTTAGGGGAGGAGGCAGGAGTACCTGGCCAGAGTGTATGCAAAAATACCGATTCTGTAAAACAAAATTTATCATATAATATTATTGTCGAAATTTTTCAACATGAGAACATTAACATCTTTAATTTCATGTTTACACCTGTAAAAAACATAAATAACCAACCACTTCCTTTCTGTAGGGATTGAGGTAGAAGAATGATGTGTGGTCTAAAAATAGAATACTGCTAAAATCTATCCTTTACCCTACGCATACATATTCTTTGCTTAAATTGGAATATTGATTATCTGGTTCTTCTTTGTACACCACGTGATTCAGTTTTTCATTTGTACAAAATGTAAAACCTATTTCTTAGAGAAATTCAATTCGGTTAGCGTAAGTCATATGCTTTATCTCCAGTGTTTGTGTATATGGGTTAGATACACACGGAACTCTTGTGACACAAGCATAGGACACAGGAGGTACAGTATATTTTGCATAACACTTACACATGTTAAATCGAATTTCTCTAAGAGCAACAAATAGGTTTTACATGCGAGTTCAAGTAAAGTCTTCGTGGAATTGACGATTTCCAAATTTTTTTTCAAAAAGAAATTTAAATAAACGTATCAGTAGCGGTCACATACCTAATTTGTTGTTGGCGCATATTTGAATATAAATTACATTATTTATTTTTATAAATATCACTTCTAATTCTCGAAATATTCGCACATTAAGTAAAAATTATTTTGATTGATGCTTCCGACCTTGAGCTGGGAGAATTGCCACTGGACTTACTATGTATGCCAGTTTAGACTCTATCTTTCAAGAGACTGGATGGGAGCCCCTTGAAAGTAGACGGGAACGGAAAAAACATGTCCTTTTCTATAATATTGTCTATGGTCAATGTCCGGAATATCTAGCTGATCTAATGCCGCCACTTGTCGCTGAAACCACAGTTTATAATTTACGTAGTAGTCAAAATTACTCTGTTTCATTAACACGTCTTACTTAATTCCAGCAATCCTTTTTCCCAGCTACACTAAAACGTTGGAATGATCTAGACATATCGATAAGAAATTCGCCTTCAGTAGACATTTTCAAGTGTTCATTGAGAACAAGATATAGCCGCAACAAAAAACCACCGGCCTATTACGTCATTGGCAATAGCCATATAAACATTCTTCATACCAGACTACGCCAAAAATGCAGTTCACTAAAAGATGACCTATTTAGAGCCAAACTTATTGCAAATTCGATCTGTTCATGTGGTACTGCATCTGAAACTGTAGAACACTATTTTATGTCCTGCAAAAACTACCATATACCTATACTTAAATTACAAACAAATTTATTATTGTTTAATTTTCGTTTCGATCTGAACACATTGTTATATGGAGTAGTTAATGACAGCTATGAAAACAACTGCTTACTATTTCGGCACGTTCAGTTATATATCAAAGAAACCGGACGATTCCCAAGTAATTAAGCTTTCATTGTAAAACGGAGTTGCATCAATTCCCCCCTTTTCACCTTTGTTTTTGTTTTTTTTGTTTTGCTTCCTATATACTTTGTACTATGTACTATCTGAAATGTACAACCCAAGTGAATGTTCATATAGATTTCTTAGGTCATGTTTATATCCATGTCTGTCAGAGTTGTTTGTAAAATATACTTATACGATATCAGTAAATGTCAATACATGTATAATGAAAGCAATTCTGAATTGTAATATTTTGTGCCTGATCCGATTGTCTTCTGTTTTTGACTATAAAATATGTTTAAACTGAGCTAGAAGAAGCTTCATTTCCGACCCGCAAAATATGAGTGTATGATATGAAGGGTGATGATAGAGCGAACCTCTGACTGGAAGGATGACTAAAATAGTGAATAAACACTATGAGTTCATTTATTTGCAGTTTATTTAATAAAAAAAATATTCTGAAGAAATAACTTTCATCTATGCAGTAATCCTTTCTCACGATGCTATTCTTTAAATTTGTTCGTCTCCATATTAGTGATTACTTTATTTGAGGTGGTGATTTTCTTCCAATTACATATGAATATAATATTTCAGTTATAAATCAACGGGAAAGGAAAACAGATATTGTACATTAAGTTTTGTAATTCTTGTCAGTATGTTTTGGGTTTGTTACATACTTGGGCTATGTACAACAAACACGTTGTTTACGTCTATAGAACTACTTTTTAATTAGAAACAAAGAACTAATCACCATAACGATTTCACACGCAGGCGTGGCAAAATTATAAACTGAGTACGGATCGTAAATGAAGAAAACATGACATGTTTATTTTGATACTTTTCGGATTGTTATGAATTAATGGAAAAAGTTATGGTCCTTAAAATGAAATAGCTTCTTTCTTATCACTATGTATATGTTCATGGATGTTTAATTTGTACAGATTCAAAGTTACGCTAATTAATCAGTGACTTTTTGTTGAAAATAGAACGCTGTGAAAAACGCGTTGAAAACTTACAGCACTGTACAAGGAAATACAATATGCAGTAGAAGTAACAGACCTGTAGTGATTAAAGGATCCAATTTATTTTAACATTATATTTTTGCTGTCTAATTCTGCCATTTATTATTCAGTGCAACAAAGTCAGTTGCTACTTTTTGAAGAAGTAGCTATCCAATACTTCATAGGCTAGTTGATTATATATTTACATATAATAACGTTATGCAATTTTTAACTATTAGCGTTTAGAAATGCTTAATTGCGTTAATATAAATAAGTAAAAAAGTAATTCCACTTGGTTCTGCACAATACAAGCTAAGATTTTGAGACTTGTTAAACGTATCTGTTTTCTTTTCAGCCCAAACAGAAGCTAGAATCGGAATGCATGAAAATGATATCACTTACGTCGAAACAAGTGTGGTTAACACAGTTGACGACCATTTGAAAAACCATAACGTAGCAGTTATTGTTGCTAAAGGCGGCGGAGGAAAGACCAAGCTTTGTTTACAGTTAGCAACCATATATAAGCGTAAACTGTACAAGCCCGTATTATTTGCTGACACCCAGGTGATAGATAAATTAGATCTTATATCGTTTGAAGACAAGTATTTCATTATATTAGAAGATTTTTTCGGAAGAACTAATGTTGATTTTGACGAAAATGTTCACCAAAATACACTCGATGTATTATTCGATTGTGTTAACAGCCAAACTTGTAACTCAAAGTTGTTAATTACAATTAGAAATATTGGAGAGACATATAAAAATATTTTTGACAAACACAAAATATTTAATAATGATATTATTCTCGATTTGGATATTCAATATTGTTTGACAAAGGATGAAAGAGAAGCAATTTTCTTGAAACATATGACAAAGTTTGATTTACTGCAATGCCATTGTAATCCACTTGCTAACGAACATTGTTGTGATACCATAGAAGAACTATCTAATGGTAAAATGCAGGTAGGAAGGAAACTTATCAACAAAATAGTTTCTTACGACACGCATACTGGTTTTCCCCAAGCATGTCACATCTTCTGCAGCAACAGAAAACGAACAATGCTAAGACTTAGATGCTTTCAAAATGCTTCGCAGGTTTTGGTTGATGAGTTTAAGGACATGAAGTCAAAAGCCTTTAGTAATGTCCATCTCAGATATGAATATTGTATTTTAGTGTATACTGCGATCAAGGGTTACATCAACAAAGACGATATTGATAGTATACTCATTATGCATATTATGTTCACTTTTGGTAACGAGGACTGTATTCGTGCTAGACAAATCGAAGATATCTTGACGAAATTGGATGGAAAATTTCTAGTACAAGGTCAAATTCTACAAAAGTTCATTAAAAACAGTAGTTCACTTGTTTACTTTTTTCAACACACAACTTTACTAGAAGCTGTTCTACTTTCGTATGGAGAGGATTTTTTAAAAGTCATATCTTCCAGTGAAAGAGAATGTGTTTTAGACAGAAATCCTGTTCAGTTGAAAGTAATTATGGAATATGTTAGACCAAAACAATACGAAAACAATTTGAAAGAATTGTTAATTATCACGAATGATACACTATTAGTTCATGGTCTTATAACTTTCCTAAAAACTGAAAACAATTCTTTCGCAATAGGTGGATTTCTTCGTAAAATAGCACTGATTTCTAGAAATGATTCACTAATTGAAAAGTTTTTCAAACAGATGACGTTAAATGGTTTAGGCGCAGATATTTTTAGGTGTGTAATAGATGGATTAACAAAGTCAGGAATGTGTTCCTTGCTTCGCAAATATCATCAAAACATTATAAGAAAACATGTTATTTATTTAAGCTTTGAAGTAATCGAATCGTATTGCACACCATTAAAGAATAAAGATTCCGATCTTATAAAAATTGAACACAAAACATTAATACGAAAACTATGCTGTTTGATGATTAGTTCAGAATCAAATGGATGTTCCGTAGGAAAATATATTCGTCGAAGAGCACTTATTTGTAGAAACGACGAATTTGTTGCAGACTTCTTTTCATTTCTTTCTGATGAAATTGGGTACAATAATGACAAAAAGCCAGAAGTATTTTTGGATGAGTTATGGATCACAAATTCGTGTAAAGAGCAGCAATTTATTCCAGATGAACGAAGAATGGGTTTCTTAAGACAAATTCGGGATCTTTTGGATGGGATAATGGAATCCGGGAAATGCTCCAAATTTGTCGATTTTCATCGAGCAATCTTTAAAATCTACTGTGTATTCGGCAGTTTAGATGTAATTTGCGAATTTTGTTGTCCACATAGTTGCCAACTGGTTAGACGTAGTAGTATTGTCTGCGACTCTGATTTGTTGAGCAACATACTTTTCTCTCATTTACACGAATGTAGTTATCATAGCATATACTGTTTAGACCATAATTTGTATTATAAAGCTGAACACGGTCAAAGTATCTGTAAGCAATTAAACTTTACTAGAAATACTCCAGAAAAGATTGCACAGTTCATACGAGAAATAAATGAAAATAGGGGACATCAATATGTTCTAGAATTTCTGTCCAACATAGTTTTTTTTGCACAGGACGGTGGACACACCTACTGCTGTGATATATTACGGTGTGGACCCAATTATCGAATATTCTCGCCGTTTGCAATGAAATACTTGGTAAATTCAATTGCTCTAGGGTCATCGAAATCAATGAATTTTTTAAGTTATGAACGTTTTTTAAAGAAGTTTTTGTGCATGTATGGTAGTGTGCCAACCATTATCTCACGTTGCATACCTTCATTCATCGAAGATACATGTAGTCAGAAAATGGCGATAGAAATAAATCCCGAGTGTCTTGCCGGTAAACTGTTGCTCATCTTAGGGAATCGCCGTATGGATATTTCGCAAATAATGACAGTATACAAAGACGAGATGGCAAGGATTATAATAAGGAACGTTACATAGCTTTTGAGACAACGAACTATCTGTACTATGTGGATGATGACTATAACGACATGTCAATTATTCGTGACATTGGAGATTACATATTCACATATGGAGTACTCGCAAACAATGACACGTTCGTTAAGAAAATATGCGATGAGATGCAAAATCTAACTGATAGGAATATATTAAACATTATAACGTTAGACGAAACCGGCGTTTCTTCTTATGTTTCACCAAAGATTTCAAAACAACGTTTGCTACATTTTGTGAAGGGATTGACTGCAGACTTTACAAGGACCGATGAGATACATAAAACGTTCCCTCAGCTAATGCAACAAATCCACCAAACAGAATGCGTTTGCGATGAAGTTGTGTAAAAATTACTTGAATTGATAACGTCTCTTAGGACTTATACATTTATTTGAATGGAATTGCTAAACAGTAACAGAACCAAGTGTGATAGAAATAAATTTATAAGTTGATCATGGAAAAAGATTCAAGCATAATCACTAATATATGGCATGATTTGAGACAAATGAAGTTACGTATTAATAATAATTTTAATTTAATAATTTAATCAACCAAGGCTTTATTAGAATGGAACTTAGAAACACCTTGATTTATAGGTCACCTTCGAAGCTTTTGTCATGATATGACTTCCGGTTGTAAGAATGGAAGGTTATGAAATTTTTTTATCTGTAAATAATGAACAGAACGTGATATATAAAGACGACATTCATCATTTATGAGCTTTATAATGCTATAACCACTAATAATCTAAACGTTTTTGCTAAAAATAAATATGAAACATGAGTAAACAAAACGAAAAAAGAAATATTTCACCGGCTTCAGCTTCACCAATAAAAATCCAAGATGGCGACCTCCAGTGCTCGAAAAATCAAGCAACCCTTAAATGTAATAAAGACTCGATTCTTATATGGAGACGTTTATTAGTATTACGATATCATCAAGTCCTAGGAGATAAACAAAATATAAACATAAAATGGTGTGATTATGACTTGAAAACAAAAATAACCGTGTGTAATGACGAAACAAAAACCTTCGAATGGAAACTCCCAAATGCAGACCTGTATAAATCAACAGTGCATGTCACAAAAGATAATAAACAGACATTTGTAATAACACTATATTACACCACCCATACAGTTATGATTCAAGGACAATTAACAGATGAGTGGATACAAAATGAATATACTCATATAAACAATACAGTCAGAGAAATAATTAATCCAAGGAAGATAAACAAATGAATGTTGACAAATTAATTCAAAATATACCATTCGTAAATGACATCCTAGATAATATTCAACCAGGAAAGAATGTGTTGAAACCTGGTGAAAATGAATTTGACCAAAATGAACAACTTCCTAATAAAGTTCAGGTTGTGAGCACCCAAGAAAACACAACAGAAGACAGTGTCACAACAATTTCAAAAGACAAAAATTTAGAGAATCCAAATATGATTGACCTTTCTTTGCATGATGCAATACACAACATTAAACTGAAATGTATTGAACGAGACAATAAAATTGATAAATTAATTGCATCAAATGAAAAAATGGAAAAAGAAATCAGTGACTTAGTTTCAGTTGTAAAAGTACTTAAAACTGAGATGTGATATCTCAGGCAACAACTAGAGGAAAACAACAATATTAGAGAAGAAATCGGTTGGCAAAGGAAACAGGAGAAAAGTGAACAGGAAGCAATTGAACGAATTGGATTAAACCTATGAAGTAAACTGGAAAATATTATCAAGACAGAATTTCTCCTTCAGAATGAGTGTAGCAATAAAGAAAATCAAACAAGAGAAATTTTTAATGAAAAGAAACAAGAAAAGAAATCAGAAGAAACCAAAAACGAAATACAACCCCAAAAGGTAGAGGAAGACAAAATAGTAGAAAAGCACATTCAGAAGTCTAGCCCAAAAGTTAATAGTGATAAGAAACAAAATAAAGATGTCAATTTAAAAACAGATGCATCAATCATTGGAACATCATTTGTCAAAGATCTTCGGTCAGAATTGATGTTTCGAAATAAAAATGTAAAAATCAAAACACTAGAAGAGAAAACAATAGTAGGCGCAATACAATTTATTAAAAGTGGAAAAGTGAACACCAAAACAGTAGTATACCAAGTAGGTTCAAACGATCTAGAAAGAGCAGAACCAGATGATGTCATGAGGGAGATTGAAAACTTGCACCGTGAAACAAAAAAAGCCTTGCCTGATGCCAAAATTGTATTTTGTGGTTCAGAATATAATGTAAAAAGAATTATGTTTAATAATTTACTTAGTGATTTTTATTTTGATACTAACTGTGAATTTGTAAGATGTGGAAATTTTAATGCTTATTTATTTTATGATGGTATACATTTAGGTATAGGAGGTATTAAAGTTTATGTTAAAAAACTCAAAACAGTGTTAACCCAATCTTAGGGCTTGCTGTACAAGATGAAAGACAGAAAAATGATTATCCTAGAGCATACATTGGTCAAAATGAAAAGACTTATGACCAAAGGTTTAAATCAAATTTACATGATAGATACAAGCCTGATGACACATACATGTATAGTACTGGTAGATATGAAATATTAAAAAATAGAAATCAAAATGAAACACCTCAAAGTCACAGGCCAGATAAACTTTCACAAGAAAGATTATGTACAACAATTTTATACAAGTTCCCAAGGGCATACTCAAAATAGGAAAGAAAATGGAGCTAGGCTTATAGAACAATTAATTTCAGCCATATAAATCGCAGAATTTCATTGAAATTTATACATGTTGTCAGTTTTAGTTTGGTAGCTACATTTTTATATAGTGTTCAATATTGAAAATAGGTTAGAAAAAAGAAACAATAAAAGGGGAAGAAAAAAAAATTAAGTTCATATACAAACAAAAATTGAATACAAATTTAGACATTTGTATTTATCTCACTAATGAATGAAGACAATTTTGAACAGAAAGCATAGGAGGTTAAAATTTATGTTATACAAACTTGATAACATGTACATTGTATATATGTAAGATTCACTGGTAACACTGTAATTAACAGTATGCAAGTTTAAGTACAGTTATATGTTTCCTATGGGGTAAGATCCACTGTTAACACTGTAATTAACAGTATGCAAGTTTAAGTACAGTTATATGTTTTCTATTGTGTAAGATTCACTGTTAACACTGTAATTAACAGTATGCAAGTTTAAGTAGAGTCATATGTTTTCTATTGTTATGATCACGTCTCTGTTCATTACCTTTATTCATTATGGGTTCTGATAAAAGGTAAAACAAAGATCATTTACGTATATCCTCGTGGAACATACACGGGCTAGGTGATATAACAAAAGATCCTTTATTTTTACAATGTCTTGATGCAGACATTAACATTTTATTAGAAACCTGGAAAGGCGAAAATAATTTATTATCATTACCAGATTTTGAAACTATAAGCAAAACAAGAAAGCAAAATAGAAAAGCAAAACGACATAGCGGAGGCATTATTATTGTATACAGAAAGAAATACAAAAAGGGAATCACTTATATAAGGGATAGTTCTCTATCTGATAAAAGATTATGGCTTAAATTACACAAGTCCTTTTTTGGCTTTGAAGAAGATGTCTATTTATGTGCCACATAGATCCCTCCTGAAAATTCTCCACACTTTGATAATTATTTGTTACTTTTAAAAGAAGAAATAAACAAGTTTTGCAACAATGGCAAGATTTTATTAGCAGGAGATTTAAATGCTCGAACTGGTGAAAACCTTGATTTTGGAAATGATGATAGTATTAATTTAAATAAATATTTAGGATTTGATGCCTTCCAGAAAACTTTAGAATAGATACATATATTAACAGATCTAATTTAGATAAAACTGTAAATTCACATGGATTAAAACTTATAGATTTATGTATATCATCCGGCCTGCGAATGACAAATGGAAGATATTTTGGGGATATGCTAGGAAATTTTACTTGTATGACACCCAATGGGCTAAGTGTTGTAGATTATATGATTGTATCGGAACCTCTCCTTTCCTCAGTTCAATATTTTAAAACTAACAACTTTACTTATCAGATCATGTACAAACAGAAATGCATTTAACATGTAAATTGGATACAATAAACTGTAACTTTAGCTTTGAAAATAATTCAGGATGGACTGAAAATATCTTATTTAAATGGGACAAGGAAAAATCGAAAATAAAACTTATATCCTATTTTGAAGATAAACAATATTAATGAATTTTGAAACAAAATTTTTTAATGATGACCAGGAAGGTGTCGATGGGGCTACAGAAGAACTAAATAAAATTTTCACAAATAAATCTGAAAATGTATGCAAGATAAAAACTAATAAATTTAAAAAAAAGAAACAAGTACAAATTAAAAAGACAAAAACAAATAATATTCATGATATTAAACGGCAAATAAACTTTATAGGAAGAAATAGTAGAAATAACTTCTGAAATTCACATATACTGAATAATTTACGAAGTAGATTTTTTGATTGAAAAAAGAGCTTAAAAAAGCAGTTAAACATGAAAAAGCTAAAGAAAGAGAAGAGATATTCAAAAAACTGGAAGCTCATTTTAGTCAAAGACCTGGAATACTGGAAAATGTTTAAATCTATGAAAAGAAAAACACCTTGTGAAGGTAAAGAATTAAATGAAGATATATTTATTAATGTAGACAAAACATTTTAAACATCAGGGTATATGTAAAAACATTGACAAAGACTTTGAAGAATTTATAATTAATAAGTTAAATTTAGTGGAAAAAGAAATGTGTTATAATGAATGCACAGACAGGCCAATAAGTATATCTGCAATTAAAAGTGTTATTAAAAATATAAAATATAATAAGTCAGGTGGACCTGACCGCATTATAAATGAAATAATAAAAGAGAGCTGTACATTTACATTGAAATAAATATTTAAGTTATTTCATCTAATATTAAAAACTAGATGTTATCCAAAGTCAAGGGAAAAGACTTTTATAGTTGCTATATTTAAGAATGGGGATAAAGATGATTTAAATAATTACAGAGGCATCTCATTAATGAGCTGTTTGTCAAAAGTCTTTAGTGCAATATTAAATAATAGATTGGTAGATTTTATGCAAGACAAATTTAACAACTCTCAGTTTGGATTTAGAAAAAATCATAGAACCACAGATAGTTTATTTATACTTAAATCATTGATAAATAAATACTTACATAGAGATAAGAAAAAATTATTCGTTTGTTTTGTCGATTTCCAAAAGGCTTTTGATTCTGTATGGAGACAAGGTCTTTTCTTTAAATTAGGTAACTTTGCAATCAGTTAACTTTTATTTCAATTATAAAAAAGCAATTTTGAGATACTTTAAACTCTTTTAAACATAAAAGTTATAACTCAAACTTCTTCCAAACTTCTATGGGGGTAAGACAAGGGGATTCAATTAGTCCTACCCTCTTTAATATTTTTATTAATGATATTGTAGAACTTTTCATGAATGAAGATAGTTATCCTGCACAATTAGTCAATACAAATATAGGTAGTCTTCTCTTTGCAGATGATTTAATACTAATATCAGAATCTGCCGAAGGGATGCAAAATTATCCAAATATTTTGATATGTGGCAATTAACAGTCAATGAAAAGAAGACAAAAACAATGATCTTAGAAAACCGCCAAACATAGGAAGACTAAATTTAACCTATAAAATCAAACCACTGGATATTGTTAATAATTATAAAGTTTTAGGTTGCACAATTTTAAAAAATGGCAGTTTTATTCCATGTCTATCAGATCTGGCAAACAAAGCAAAGAAAGTTTTATTTGCAATAAAGTCCTATACCAATAATTTTGAGACAGTGCCACTTAAAGTTGCAGTCAATCTTTTTGAAAACATGATTAAACCAATATTAACATATAACTCAGAAATCTCTTTTATGGACTCTTACCTTAAAGAGTTTCGCTCTAAAATTAGAGCGCAGAAAAAAAATTCACAATTTAGCATTTTTAATTTTACAGATAAAAACCCACTAGAACAAGTTCACTTAAAATTTATTAAATCTGCCTTAGGAGTAAGAAGACATACAACAAATATAATTGCTAGAGAAGAACTTGGCAGTCTTCCTATTGAGTGTTTTATTAAAGGCCAAAATATAAGCTATCTTTCTAGGTTGCATAATAATAATATTAACCCTCTTTTAAAAGAGGCATTTGAACTGACAAAACTTTTACATGTACAAAATGTTTACTCTTGGTATACATATGCCAAAGAAGTAACAGAAGAAATTGGATATGATATGACCAAAATAGATAACTGTAGTACTTATAAAGAAAACATTAAAATTAAAAAAGAAGTTCAACCATTAGTTTGTAATTACTATAAAGATAAAATTAGGAAGAAAATTGAAAATCTAAATCTGGAAAATAAAAACTACATATATAAATATTTGAAACAAAATAATAAGTTCTATTTGCAACATTTAAATAAAGAAACAAGAAGAATAATAACTAAATTTAGAATAAGTGACCATGATTTATTAATAGAAAAGGGTAGATATTATAAAATTCCAAGACAACAAAGATTATGTAAAATGTGTAATGAGATAGAAGATGAACTACATTTCTTTTTTCATTGTAAAATTAATGAAACCCTTAGATCAAAATATATCTATAATGTATACAATAATATTGATCATGTTGTCAATATAAGTGAACTTAAAAACCTCTTTTATATTTTAAACCCATCAAAACCTGAAGATATTTAATCCTTGATTTCTTTCATAAAGCAGTCATTAGAACTGAGGAAGGGAGAAAATTGATTTTATATCTGTTTGCTACATTTATGAGGTTTGTTAATATGAATTCTTCAATTTGTTTCTTTGTAATGTTTGTCATGTATTGTATCATCCCAACAGGGATTTTTTGTCTACAATAAAATTTTGAACTTTGAACTTTGAACTTGAATAATTTGCGTTAGTGACCATCGCCTAATGTCTTTTACATTTCGATCTCTATGATTAACTGGGTACATTCAAACCAATCTTGATCATAATTCACTGGATATCAATTTTGATCGAAATTAATAAAATGCCGCCAGCGCGGGCCTCAACATAAGACTTTATGGTACAAAATGTCATTTTCGAAAAACTCAAAGCGATAAACGCCATATTGTTGTTCCCCAATTGGTATTGGTGCCACAGTGTCACAACGGTGTGAGTTCGAATCCCGCTGAGGGTAAGCAAAAATTTGACAGTGTTAAAATCTAATTCTAATAGTGTTGGGCTTAATTTGTAGACGTTTATATAAATATTTGATATTAACGCTGTATTGCTGATGTTTCAGAAATCCGCTTGATAGATATATAACATGTATATAGTTGTCACAATACTTAGACGTTTGTATACAATTTACTTACTGTGACTGTATGACAAGTAACTTTGTCATCCTATATAATATATACAAAAATGATGAATTGGATTTTTGTCAGATTATTAGGTATTGGTTACGAAATTCATCGTCACACGCTAGTACACATGTAATATATCAATTTGTACGATTCACCCCGGTTAATGAAGTTATATTTTTATATAGCGGATTTTGCCGAGGGGTATAGATCGCTGCACATAGTGCAGGCGTCATGGTGCCAGTGTCAAAACGGTGTGAGTTCGAATCCCGCTGAGGGTAAGCACAAATTTGACAGTGTTGAAAATCTAATTCTAACAGTGTAAAGCTTATATCTATCCAGCGGATTTCTGAAACATTAAAAATACAGGGTTAATATCAAATAACCTCCATTAGAAATCAAATATAGCTGCCACCTTAATTTAACATAAAAGGCATTTCTTAGCAATGTGTTAACTAACGAAAAACAAATTAACTTGAAATATTTTATTTATTTACCCAGTCGGATAACTTTAAAAAAATTCTTCTCTACAAAGTTTGCTGTAATTACGATGATAAATCAAAGATGACTTCCATCAGATGACGTAGATAAAAAATAATTTGAAAAACGTTTAAAAGGACATTTCAAAGGCCTTTTGTCTAAAACTCTGAACCCTTTAACTTGGTTGATCATGCACAAAGTCTATGTGTCCTATGAGTAACTGTTTAAATTCCTTCGCATTAACTACAAACATGGTTGAAACCGCACTACTTTGTAATAAATTTTAGAAGGTCCTCTATTATGTTTGTTTTGTTTCAATCGGAAATCGTTAGTCATCTACAATTGATAATATACGTGTCAATATTGAGGTTCCATATGCTTAATGACAATTATTATAATTCTGGAGTTTGCCTAGTGTCTCGGACTTTGATTTGTGAATTGTCTCTTTTGACAGTGTTCGGTATTTTGTTATTAACTTCATTTCTAGGTAAATCCTGAATGCCATAATAAAGATGAAAACTTACTAAAAGGTATGTTAAACTATATTCAACTTTGTTATCCCCGACATGTAACAAATCCGAACTTTTGATTAATTTGTTACCAGTCGAAACAAATTCCTTGTACCCGGCTGCGTTGCTTAATGTCGTTGAGGGTACGTTGCTAATGACATCAAAATGAATGAGGAAATAATGGGAAAGAGAGCTATATGTTGAACTACACAGAAAAAAACAACAAGTAGGTTGCCACACTAGAAGTATTTGATTGAAACTAACCACTATACGGACTTGGAAAATCTCTCAACGAAACCAAATGGACACTGTTCTTGAACACGTCTATCTTAATGCTAGGTAAGCAGACGGTGAAATGTATAAACTAAATACCCTTGAAACTATAAGATATTTTTTAAACAGATACTTAAAGGCCCCGCCTTTTCTTAAAGCTTTTGACATTATAAATGATTTCAGTTTTAATGAAGCAAAATCTTGCTACATAACTGCTATTACAGAACTTACCACGGGAAAGGATCGACTGATCAACTTATTTCAACAGACGGAAAATATCTACACATGTGTTCATATGAACCCAAATACTCCCGTTGATCATTATTATAAGGTTCAATTTGATATGAGGTTTTAGTTTTTCCACCACGGCGCTGAAAAAAATGGACAAAAATAAGATTCCGAAACTAGGAAAAAGTATGTAACCAAAAACTTGGATGAATTAACAAAAAATCATAGAATCGCGGAGAAAGAAAAACCATCACAATGGATAAGCAGGCAGGAAGTCCTTATTGCCTTCTGAGTTTAAACAAAAAGTATCAGTCAAAATTGCACCAGATTGTGAGCAACTCAGGCTTTGGAATATTTAATCAAATCGGGAATCCATATTATAACAAAGCTGTTGGTCGTTAGGAAAAATTCATTAATAAACTGGGCTTAACTGTAAACTGTCAATAGTGTACACCAATCATTCAATTTGTGCCAATAAGGCAACAATTCTTACTGAGGGTGCATTAGCCGATGCGATGCCCAGATTATGGCAGTGACAGGGCAAAAAGCGGTTCTAGTATCGCTATATATCACAAAACATCTGACAAAGAAAAAGAACTAGAAATGGCCAGCGCCTTACTTGGATACTTGGTAGTTGAAAGGGATCTATTAGCGATCCCCTCTCATCTTCAACGTCTTCGAATGAGGAGAGACTGGTAGCTAGGACTGTCTTTTCACTCAGACTGTTCCAGTGTTCCACCAATCGGTTACTGGAGAAGAATTACCTGACATTTTCCCCACTGTATTCGTAGAAAGTTTCAAAAATGGCCCCTGAGCTCACGTGTAGGATGAGAGAATAGAAAATGTTAGTGTTTTGACCAATCCGTGCAGGTATTTGTATTTCTCTAGCATATTAAAATAATTTCGTCTAGATTAGAGAGTAGGCAGTTGAGTTTTAATCTAAAAAAAAAATCCAAACATTTTTTTTATGAACTAAAAACATTTGTTTATGTCGGGTTTAAGCCACGTGCTCCGCACTGGGGAGGCGTATTCAAGCCCCAGTCTGATATAGATGTATACAAAGTTGTAAATTGCTTTTGAGTAAAATAAGTGAAGCATCGCTTGATGAGTCAAATTTTCTGGTAAGCCTTTCTTGGAATGTTTTGAATATGTTCTGATGGTTTAAGACCAGAGTTTATAAAAATTCCCACATCATTTTGAGTAGATGCACTTGCAAGTAAACTCCATTTAACTAGTAGAAATAGCGGACAGACTCACGGATTCTGAGCGTTCAAATTCAGCAGCTATAACTTAGACCAAGCGGAAAAATTATTTAAATCACTATGAATTTCTTGGCAATCATCAAGAGAAGCAGCAGGTCCGTACAGTTTAGTATCGTCAGCAAAATGTTTTGCAGTCAGATTTGCGAATGAAGGTAGGTCGTTTACATATAAAATGACGAGAAATGGTTCCAGAATGGATCCTTGGGGGACCTCACTGATTACATCTTCCAAGCGGAACATCCATTTCTAAGAACAACATGTTTCTTTCTGTTTGGGAGAAAATGGTCGATTTGATTTAACATAGTGACTCTAATACCGTAGTGTTCTAGTTAAAAAGTAGACGTTGGTGTGGTACAGTCGACTAGTTTGGCTACTTGGCAAGTCCTACAATGACCGGGATAATTTACCGTTCATAGAGAAGCTTTCATTCCTGCAGGTCCCTACTCTGTGCAAATATCAGAATTGCAACGGGAAATAAGAAGAAGTGTCAGCTTAAAGACATTTTGAGTTATTTTGACCCTTTGCCTCCTGCTCCGTATGTCAGAAACTGCTACATTGAATCCATATTATAACGATTGTCAATAATTGAATGATCTATTTTGGCACTAAAGTTAGCCGCAATCTATTATCTACAAATCTCTAACCAGTGTCTTTTGTTTTGAAACATTGCAGGTGCTTTACATTCATCGTTAATGTCTGTTGACGTCATGATAACGTGACTTGACCCCAAATACCAAAAGAAGAAAAAACGATTATATCTGCTTAGTCGTCTGAGGTTGAATGCTATGGTATTATACTGGACCTTTTAAAAAAGTCATTTTTGTATGAAAACCATAATTTCTTGTGAGCACTTTCGATGACGTTGCAATTTAACCCCATTCTAATGACAAAAGTACCACTTTTCAACCTATCACACTTATAAGCAATGGATAAAACCGTCAACTACAATATTTAGCTGGTGTATATAATTGTACAAACTGAAAGTACTTTTGGACAGCCTTGGAATTTAACTCGGGCTGAACAGAAGTACTTTCATGTGGTACAATTTCCATACACCCGGGTAATAACGTAGGTAACTGCTAATGTTGACTGCGAGGTAAAATTGCTTCTTTTTTTCACACGAGTTTAAAATAAAGTCCTAGCATTTTTACTACTTGACTTCGGATTAAATCATTCTTCATTTCGCACCTCATGCTACAAGCTAGAGCCCATGTTAACACCGGCACCATAATAATCAATCAAACAAAACTTAACGGAATTCGTCCTTTATATGTAAAATAACGAAAAAGGGCGAATTCGCGGCATAATAGTATATTAACCGTTGTTAATTATATTCCATTTAAGCGATGTGACCCATGTGCCAGACCAGGACTTCAGATCTGCGTGTGCAGTCATTTTGTCAACATGATAAGACATTTAGATTAAATCCAACGGAATTCCAAATGAATAAATAATTTAGTATGGTGAACAGTTATATATCACCCTTTATTTCTTAAAAAAATCAAAATAAGTAAAGTTTGTTTCCCTGGGCTTGGAAAAAAGTGTAAAAATCAAGAAAATATTTCTCCATAGTTTTATCACCGTTTGATTTGTTATCGCGGTCAATAATAAAATTCATTCCTATGAACCATGTCTTTGTTAGAAAAGGGTAATTTGAAGTTGTAGAACATTTGTTTAAGTTATGCTATCAAATATATATTGTTTCTAAGGCGCAAAACATGTTTGCTCTATCGTACAATTGGTGAAAAAAAATTAACATTGAGTTGTTTTTAGTTTTTTATAAAATGCACCATAAATATATGTTACAATAAATGGTACATATTTATAATTTTGAAAAACGTTTCATAAAATAAATAAAACACAGAAACATTTATGAAAATATGCTTAAAGATAATGCTATATTTTCATAACAATAACCTGTTTCCAAAGTTTAGATCTAACTGGTATAGCTGAATATAGCAAAACGTAGCAATTTTAAGCAATCATCGGAGCTGATTTACTCTCTATAACACTAAGCTAACTATCTCCTATGACGCATCTTGCTGCCCACTGGCAATAAGACAATTATATTCGATGTATGTTTAAGTTCTCTTAATGGTGGAAGATCTCTCGGTTTTTCCCCAAAAGGTTCTCTTTGATACAGATTGCATGTGTTTGGTTGGTAACTAAGCATCATAGGTTATGGCTCCACAAGGATCTTTGTGCCCAATGTTATACAAAATGACTTTAAACCTCTCATATTCGAAACAAAATGAATTCGACCGAACTCATAAACCATTTGGAAATGTACGGGGATACAAGATCAATAATCGTACCTTAGCAGTAAAATTATCTCCTAAATCAAAGCGTGAACCAATTATTTATAATATACAATGTACCATTAACCATGAACAAAAACAAAGTTAGCAAGTAATGAAATATAGCATATTGCATTGCAATTCAAAAATAATTGTATTCTACATCGGCTGTTGTTCCATCAACATATACATAAATCCCGATTAATCTAAAAGAAAACTGTATTTTGAGCTACTTGATGTACCTCCGTGTTTGGTTATTACTTAAAACAGATGTAACTTAACATATTGCAATACTCTACTATATGGTACATAAAAAGTAATTTCTTGATTTAGGAAATGTAAGAGTGTGTAAATAATGCATTTTGCTAACACTTTTTTTATTCATTTAGGTATGTAGTTTTAATTTAAACACTTTTTATTGTATAAACACATCTATCATTGAACATACATTTGATACAATACAAGGATTCGGAAACGAATGTAGTTTTTATCTAAGTTTAGTAGACTAAGATGTCAAAAGTTTTAGATCTAAGATTTCCTTACCAAAGATGTAGACGGCCTAATGCGGATTTTGTATAATGTTAGGTGATTTTAAGAGATTTGGTGATACATATTAAAGCTCTCAAACATCTTTATTTTGGGGGTTTCTAATGTTTGTCGATTGTAAATCTTCAAGGCTATGAACAGCCAAATAGTCACACTTTTGTGCTCACAAAAGTATCATTTATTCTTTAACTGATATTCTTCGTGTTTAAATTTACTGGTCTGAAATGACAACCATGTTTTAAATCTAATGTTTTTTCCCAAGGTGTGGAATTTGGTAACTTTCAAGAATTTAAGTTATATCAATATCGTATCGTATTGGCCGACAATCCAATATTGATTCGATCTCTAATGAGTCTTGAAAAGACGTAACTTTGGCATCTTTAATTGCATTTTATTTAAAAATTGCCAATACGAAAATTTTAATGGATGACAAATTAGTTCAAAATAATATACCTGTTCTGTATCAAAAAGGTATGTTACATATCAGTAATCGGTAATGATTGCCACGGGAACAATATAAAAGATATGATAAAAAAATCTGACATACTACATGTCAAAGGGGCATTCTGCGCACAGGATTGTCCTAAATTATGTATAAAACTTAACACACAAGTGTGTGAGAAACCTTTGTCAAAGGTAAACAAGTTTTGTCAAAGATAAATCAGGATGTCCTATCAATAAATATTGATAGGGAATAAAATAAGTTTATGACAAAAATAGATATTAAATCTATTAAAAATAATTCGATTTATTCATATTGACCTTGATGTTTAATTGTTTATAAGGAAACTAGCTCACGATACTTATTGACGTTCTTTACACTGACAACAGAAATGATGTCAATTGATCTTGTCTATTTAAAGCCGTGCAGACACAAACACGTTTTATCCTAAAATCATTACTTTTGCTGTGCAATTTTTCTTTTTTTTTTCGGTTCATATTCGAAAGCCCTCTTGTACCCTTGTTCTCATTTCCAACGATAGTCTGTTATGTTGCACTACATTTTAAATACGATTTGCATCGTGACGTCTTGTAATCTCGCATTTTATTTAGAAATTAGAACTGCTCCTTTAATGCTTTATTTAAATACCGTATAAGTGGTTTTTTGCGTGGGGAAATTTTAGCGTTTTTGTTAAAAAACTGTGTGACTTTATTTTGGCGTTCTGTAATTTTCGCGGTTGGTAATAAAATGAATGACTCAGTCTATCATTTGTCTTAATATTTCGCGCGTTTTTATTTTCGCGTTCCAACTTTTACCGCGAATATAGCGAAAATTAAATCACCGCGAAAAATACCACTTATACGGTATTCAACATTTAAAACCAGTCTATTGTTGGAATAAATAAAAGCAATATCCGGATATTGTCCGATACTGTAACTTTTTTTTGTACTCGTTGCTAAACTGGAAGTACATGAAGAAAAACATTTAAGGAAGAATTTTATTTGCTTATATAGATAGAAGCTAGCCGTAGCTCATCATACACAGTGATGGGCCGCACTGTTAGCGTTCCAAGTCATTGACCCACAGAGCGTCCCAGTGCGCCTCCTGTTGGCGGATTTGGGAGGCCTTCTCGTTGGGTGGGTAGTCAGGTCATAATCGGAAAGTCTGGCCCATGAAATATGTAAAATGTTTGGAGAGTGCCACACTCCTTGCACGATACATCCCACTTTTGTAGATTTAGAGTATGCTCATTGTAGTCGCTACCAAAGGCTACACAGCTCATCTCTACTTAATAATCCATTTAAGTGGCAGTCAAAATTCCATTCTGTTGGTCGATCCTTTTCATCGGCGGTATAATATAAACGGTTTTTAGTAAGAATCAACCTTATATTCCTCACCCCTATTGCTCGATCCTTTTCCTCGTTGGTATATTGTAAACTTTTTAACATAGCAATCAAACTTGCCAGTTGATTTACCCTTTACATAATTAGACTGTTGCGTAAAACTTGTTCTCATCCTGAATATTGATGAATATAACTCGCTGAATTTAAAGCAAACAAGCAATGTATCAATAAAAATAGTGTTAAACTTCAATTCATACAAAATACATGGACAGGAGCGCAAGTAAACTATGATGTGTTGTTGATACATGTCTTAAGAACAGACTCAGACCTCCAATGCCGTAAAGTTTATTACAAGTTTATCATTATTATTTAAACAAACTTAATTTATTTATATTACAACTTATAAATATAAGGTCCGATGACTTATCTAATACATAGTTGTTTCCGATTTATGATTGTATTGCACGTACGAGATGTAGGGATTGATCATTAGAATTTGAACAAGTCGGGAGTTATGTTGCGTATGTTAGGATTTTTTCTGTCTATGAAAAATATAATTAGAAAAGTTCATGCGTTTTAATAACGTTCAATGCACAGAGACACATAAACAATCAATATAATAAAGGAAAGTCGTGAGGCCAATAGAGGAGATTTATGCTTTCATCGTGGTATTTTGTTTTTAATTATATTCATGTTATACTTATATTCCGTTATAGCTGTTCCATGCAAAACTATAAAGACGTATAGCTACAAAAACTAAAAATTATAGTAAAAAACATTACACAAATGATCAACACAACGCTAAGTAAAAACTGTGGGCAAATTCGAGTGCTTTTGAAAAGGTCATCATTTTATTCTCCACATATATCAATAGAAAATCGTCCCACAAATACAATCATTTTGATAATCATTTATTAATATTTAATAAAACTTGTTAAAGATATTAAATAGAAGTTTATAATTTGATCGTAATAAGCACAAGAGTTAATGACAAACGAGACAATTTTAATTTTAAACGGAGACGACTTTAATTTCAAAATTAAAAATTGTTCTCACTAATGCAGAAATATTCCAGCTTTTCTTGCATATGGGGCCTATAATTTGCGAGTGACGAGGCACGCTAGAGACTGCGGTGAGTATTTTAATTTTTGCAAACGTCACTAATTTCTTCAGACATATAAACCAAGGTTACAGAAAAAAATTACATGTCTACATCTTAAGTAAGTTTTACTATATATATATTTTCCTTGGTTATAGATATTCTCGTTTGAAAGTATGATTGAATATGGTTTTCCAAATTTTCGAATTAAAGACGCGATCATTGGATACACCTATTACTGACAAGTGTTGCATGAAACCCAACCATTTTCATCAACACACCAACTAACACTCAACATTAAAGGAAGCGAGAAGTTTGGCGTTGCCATAAAACCTGGTGTTTCAGCAATGTATCAGCTATATCATAAAGTTATTTTTTATTTGGGAGACCAACGGAGTACCTGGAGAAGAAAACTCCTGACATGTGGTAGAAACAAACTGGCAATCCTTGTCAAGTAACATTGGAGTAGAGTAGAACCTGCTCGCATTGAGACGTAAAATCGCAACCTCAGTGTTGACCATTGCTGTAATTGCTATATTCTTGGTTGTTGGTTCTTAAATTTGATTGGAGGTATCGGCGGCCGAGTGATTAAGGTAGTTCGTCTACTGATCACGTTCAAACCGGTTAACACAAAGATGAAGAAGAACCTCGTTCCTTTCTTTCTTTACTTTTTGCTAACAAAGACATAGATGCTATCAATCTTGGTAATATCTTGCATCACAAGTCTGTTACTTCCAAAATTCCACCATACTTCAAAAACAAATCCATTCCTATTATATCTTATACCTATACTACCCCCATTGCACCCAGAATTTTCAATTACAAACGTGTATTGCAGGATCTTTTGATCAAAGACTTCAAAGCCAAACCCCCTGACTGCTCTTGCCACAATTCCCCATTCATATATAGTCCTTCAGGTCACGTGATAACTGGAGATCTTAATATTGTTGAAAATGAAAGACTCCGCAATATTTTGTCCAAAGGACCTAAGTACCGTGAACCTAAATCCATCAACTGGAATTATAACTTTAAATTATTGATGGATTCAATAGAGGACTATGCCAGAAAATGGGCAAAGCAAGAGGACCAGGAGGTTGATACTTTGTCCGAGTGGGTAAAGGCCTTGAGGTAATTGATTCAAATAAGAATAAGTCGTTTAAGAAGGTCTATGAGTACTAAAGCATCATCAATTTTCAGAAATCTTGATGCTCTTAAAACTTTGTCCGACCTTCATGACAAATATGTTGTTGTGCCAGCAGATAAGGCCCCTAACAATATCATTTTTATCTGCAAAAAACATTACATAGAGTGTTTAATTAATGAGTTAGGCATTGATAGTTCACTAGGCAATCCTACTTACACATTCACTGCGCTTTCAATAGAGGAGATTATTGAAAATCACAAATCGGTATTGGCATCCTTTGATCTCAAAGTCAGAGTCGAAGATTGTAATATCCCTTTATTGTATTGGATTCCTAAACTTCACAAAAATCCATACAAACAACGTTTCATAGCAGGATCGTCTAAGTGTACTACCAAAACACTATCGCAACTCCTGACCACTGATTTAACAAAGTAAAAACGGGACTTCAAAAATACAGTGACATTTGCTACTCCAGAAGTGGAATAAATGAAATGTGGATATTAAAAAATTCAAAAGACCTGATAGACATCTTGAGGTCTGGATCTCTTTCCCATTGTAACAGCATTAAAACATTTGATTTTTCGACACTCTATACGGCCATCCCTCATACGCATCTTAAAACCAGGCTAAAAGATCTTATAAAACGCTGCTTTTTCAAGAAAAACGGAAAGAGACGATATAAATACCTTGTAATTGGTCATGACAGATCTTACTTCGTCATCAATGACTCCAAAGCTAATACTAAATATACTGAAGACCAAATCTGTCACATGTTAGATTTTCTAATTGACAACATATTCGTCATGTTTGGAGGACATGTTTTTCAACAGACTGTTGGTATTCCAATGGGTACTAATTGTGCTCATCTCCTCGCCGACCTGTTTTTGTACTCCTATGAGGCTGAGTTCCTAGAAGGCCTACTGAAGAAGAAAGAAAAGACTCTGGCCCAGACCTTTAATTTCACATTCCGCTATATTGATGATGTTTTGTCCCTCAACAATGCTAAATTTGGTGACTATTTACATTCAATTTACCCTAGCGAGCTTGAAATTAAAGACACCACCAATACACTAAGATCAGCCTCTTACTTAGACCTACTTCTAGAAATAGACTCAGGATAACTACAAACTAGGCTATACGACAAGCGTGATGACTTCAACTTCCCAATTGTCAACTTCCCGTTCATCGACAGCAACATTCCAGCAGCTCCAGCGTGCGGTGTGTACATTTCACAACTTATACGTTATTCTAGATCCTGCGATCGTTATTCAGATTTTCTAGACCGATCCCTGCTGTTGACTGCTAAACTACTCAAACAAGGGTTTGTTGCACCTAGGTTGATGTTATCTCTCCAGAAGTTCTATGGTCGTCACCATGACTTAATTGATCGTTACGGGAAATCAGTGTCTCAAATACGATCTGACATGTTTGCTGAGTCATAGGTAGTGATTCCTATTCCTGGATTTGACTTTTCCCTAGACATGACAATGAGTAACTCGACGGGTGTCTAATTAGTGGCAGGCACTGCTTACTCGTCCGGAGCACCTGAGTGCACCCATGGTTTTGATTGGGTTCGGGTTACTCTCTTTCTGTTTTTTGTGTTTTTGGTTTTTGTGTTGCGTTTTGTCTATATCCGGATTTGTAACTGTCCCTTGACTTTTGGCTCTTGTTGTTCGGTCGGTTTTCTTTGCTATTTTTTTTATATATATTAGTTATGTCAACTAACAGCAGGCAAATCTGTTTTGACGGGCTATCATGTTATGATTTAATTCTACACTAGTTCTGTATACTTAGTCTGGGTACAAGGTAAATAAAGTTCTCCTTCTAGTGCTGGGCCATCCTATGAGGGTTCAAGTGCTCGATCCACAGGATATTCGGCGCATTGTAGCCACTACACAGGACTACAGTCTCCGTACTTCTTCAATACTCTATACTTTTCCAGTGGCATTATAAATGTGCTCCCGTTGGTCTTTCCCTTTTGTAATATTTGTAATATTTGTAATATTTTTTAATTTGCTTTCGCTCTTAATTTACCAAAAAATATTGTTAGCTGGTCGTCAATCAATCAATAATTCACACCTAATGTTAACTGACATTTTTATAAAAATTAGTTCATTTACCGTATGAATATGGTAGTACAAAATGCACGAGAAAATAATATTGTGTCAAGGCATAATATATCCCTGCATTTTAACATTTTATTTCTATAACTAACAGCGTAACGATTCTTATGAAAACATATTTTATTTTAAAAATGTTTACAAACTAACAATAAATGACTAATTCCTCAAATACAAATATTTTTTACTTTGCGTTATGAAAGAAAATATCTGTTACTAGTCTTGATATTTTTTATAATATAGTTTGCTTTAGTTTTTTCAGTTTCATTAATTGTTACATTGGCGCCATACATTTGCGTCCGCAACAGGCGAGTGTTTCATACATGCTGGAAAGGTTAAAAAAATCTATCAACTAAAATTTAACTCCATGGTAAGTTAACATCCCTTACAGAAATTCAGACCCGTCCTGCCATTGGCATACAGTGAAGTTTAAAGACAAAACTGTCCTTTGAAGATATTGTTGTTGACCCCGAACTACGGCATGAAAACTGTCAATCCTTGTACATTAAGTTTGGAGTCTAGCATTCCTCGTCCAAAGTTATGATTGAACTCGAAACCATTGTTTACACGCTAATCTTCAATGTTATGACTATTATATATAAGACACTTAGTTTCTTAAATTACAAGAAAGAAACCAGTAAGCTATTGGACATTTTATATTTCTAACAGATGCTTTTATAAGTGTTTTGAAAAATTCTAGTATCACATTAGAGTTCTTAACCCCTAATACTTTGTGACACAATAGTAGACAAAAGATATATTAAACATTTACCAACAATATGAACAGAATAAAAGATAAAATAAAATCTATACAATACGCTTATAACGGGAAACAACAGTTACTTTAAGTTTAATTACAAGCCATGTGTTGTTTGTTTATGATTGTACAGCATTTTGACTTATAAAAACAAATATGTTACCACAAAAAAAATAGTTAATAGCACAACCGGACTTGATGTATTTATCAGTCACCTGTTATCCATAAACAAAATCAGCCGGTCACGAATAAAGCAACAAAATTTGAGGACTATATTTGATAAAATGGCTGCCTATACCTCTGTTATATACTGTACTTTTAAAATTTAGATCTGCTTTCATTAAAAAGTATACAGAGTACTATGCAAAAACGTAGGTTTAAACATATTGTGCTGATGTACAAAATGGATAGTAAATATATGTATAATACTAAAATACAATACTTATGATTTACGGTCAGTTTTCTGTTAAAAGTATACTACAGAGTGCTATGCAAAAAGTGAAGTTTAAAACTATTGTGCTCATGTCAAAAATGGTTAGTAAATATTATACTAAAATACAATATAGACATATAACTTACATTACATACAATGAATGTTTTTAAAAACGTGTCACAAAACAAACGTGCAAATATAATAATATTCTGTCTTTAATTATTTTCAAGGCCTTCTCAGATGCTCATATTTATAATTTACTAAAGTGACAATCAAAAATGTACACTTGAACAAAAGTTAAAAAAGTAAGAACTGCAGAGTAAACTAAGTAGCTAGTCGTAAACACAATTATTATGCTAAAATCACTTTTAATTTTTTGAATTACAAAATTTTAAAATGAACTCCTACAATTTCAAGATATCAATACTGTATCTGAGGATTTGCCGGCGTCAATTGCTGATTTGATGTTCGCTAAAAAAGTTTAATAGCGACACGCTAACATTAGTTTTTAAGATAAATATTATATTTTATTGAATTTGCTATTGTTATTGCTTTATTTATTAATATGCAACAGAAAACAAATTTGCCTTTTGTGTTTTAAGGAACCTATATATATAAGTTATACTGGTCTTATGTGTTTATTCATAATGATACATGCAATTAAGCAGCTGGACAAGAAGACAGAAATTATTATATTCTTAATCATATTGCAATTTCTGCTTCTCTAAGTAATCACATAGCTTTTCCCTCTCTACAATGGTGAAATGCAACATTCCTTTCTCTGTTTAAAGTACAAAGAAATAGACTAATGACTTACCTTGACCCTAGTATATAAGGCACTTAGCATTCACCTGTAATCATTCTCTCCTTTAGAGATGGTGAAGTGCATTTAATGTAAACATTTGCTCTCAGTTTACTTGCAGTAGGTTTTGAAATTTATTTTGAATTGTATTTTTGATATTGTTTGAGAATATTTGAAACAATGTGTAGAAGTTCTTTTTAATCTTGTATTTAAACTAGAGTACTTGCCTAGCTGCTATATTTGCCTGGCCACATGATCATGCAAACATTTTGATTTTACAACTTATACAGTTTTGCTCGATGCATATTGACTAATTGCTAGATGCATATTTACTGATTGTTAGATGCATATTTATATTTGCTATATGCATTTTATTGTTTTCTATATGCAAAATGGCTTGACATTATAATTATAACTTTGAGAATTTGAAGAAATATCTGATATCTTTGGATTCCACTCAAGTTTATTTCTACTTCTTGTAGATTTTCTAAAATGGCTGAGAGTTGTATAGAAAATGAAGATTACCTGCTTTTGCAAGATGAAGAGCCTAATTTAAGTTACTCTGAATCCAGAAAACTAGGGCTAGTCATGCATCTAATGTTAGAGTCATTAAAGGGACAGCTTTGTCAAGTTCACAAAAGGAGTCTACTTCTATGAAAAGAAAGGCAAAATCTTGTAGAAATGTTAAACCTTCCAAGTTGTCTAAGAAATATCACACTTTTTTTTAAAAAGAGACTATTTCTCTCAAAGAGCAAATGGGGATTTCAGCAATCAATGATTCTTTGTCTTATCTCACTAATTTGTTGGGAGAAATAGTTCTAAAGAGACCGAGAAGTCGAATCAAGCAGCCGAATCACAAGCTGGACCTCCAGATTTTCTTCCCCCTAATTCTAGGCCTAGACCCATTCTCTCCCTAGAACCTAATTTGGATGAGAATAGTAACACAGATTTTGACTATGATATTTTAAACCAGTCAAATGCTGATACTGACAGCTTGTAGCAATCCTTTGAGAACTCAAATTTAAATCCATCTAGTTGTTTTCAGCAAGCTTTTGATGAAGCTCCTGATTCTCCTAATAACAATGTTAATGTTAATGGTCAAAATCAGGATAATGATAACAATGAAGTGGAATTCAATATTCCTCAGTTGAAACCTGATGAGAAGACTGATAAGTCTGTTACAAATAATTTGAAAAAGGCTGTTAATGCAGCTGTTAGCGTTAGAACCAATTTTGATAGTCTTAAGTCAATTGAAGACAAGTTTTTTCATCCTGCTAATCTAGTACCAAAGGTCAACAAGGAAATTTGGGCCAAATTACCCACGAATGCTAACATTTCTGATAATAAAATGCAGGAGGTACAACATTTTTTATTCAAGGCTTGATTCCATTAATTCAAATGGCTGATAGAATTTGCACTAAGAAGGAGACTTTAGATGTTGCTTACTTGAGAAATCAGCTATCTGATTCTATTTGTCTTTTGGGACACGGCATTCTTGATTTAAGTCGCAGGGGGGCGTTCTGCCCTTAGACCTTACTTTACAGAGAAGTTTAAGCCTATTTGTTCTCCTGATGTGCATGTAGACAATTTCTTTTTAGTAAAGATGCATTAAAGCTTTTAAAGATTTCACCATAATTCCCTTTTGTGTCAAGTCTTATAAATAATACAAGTAACTCGAATAGAGGCTCGGGCCAGAGATATGGCTATGGAAATCAGAACCAGAATTTAAACTACAGAGGCCCTGTGTACATGCAGGGCAACTACCAAGGCAGACGCAACCCTCCGCCTTACACGAGAGGACGAAGCAAAGGCTACATGGGCAGAGTTAATCAGAGATATCAGGGCCAAGTAAGGGGCCAGTATCGGCGCTAGATACAGTCACCATGGTGAGAAAGCTCAATTTTTATGAATGGCATAGCATCACACAAGATCAATGGATTTTAGATATAGTTAGATTTGGATATAAAATTGAATTTTCTGTTTTTCCAAGGATTTCTTCCTTTATGAATGAAATTAAATTTTCGGATTCTGAGGCCTCTATTGTAACTACTGAAGTAAATAAATTACTGATAAAAGAGTCAATTCAAGAAGTAAGTCCTGTGAACGGACATTTTATATCTAATTTATTTTTGGTTCCGAAAAAAGATTTGTCCTTAAGACCTGTTACAAATTTAAAAAATTTAAACATGTATGTTAAATATCATCATTTAAACCAGAGAATCTTAATTTAGTTTTTGACATAATTCAGAAAAATGACTATCTAACATCCATTCATCTTACAGATGCTTATTTTAGTATCAGTATACATGATGACTTTAAGAATGTTTGCGTTTTTCATGGAAAAGCAGATTATACTAGTTCCAAGTCTTATGTTTTGGTTTAGCTTCAGCTCCAAAAGTGTTAAAGCCAGTTTTTGCATTTTTTCGAAAACATGGAATTAGATGTTCATTTTACATAGACGATTCTCTTCATATGAATCCATTATATGTTGAATGTGAAAATGAGACACATTTTATGGTGGGAAGGATTGAAAGACTTGGATTTAGATTGAATATTTTGATGTGTAGTACATGCCTTTAATGCAGTTACTTTAGGTCCTATGCACTGTAGAGATATTGAGAGAAATAAAGTGCAAGCTTTATCAGATTCCAACAATAATTATGATGCAGTAATAGATTTATCTGGTAGTTCTATGCAAGAAATTTCTTGGTGGGTTGATAATGTGGTGTTTGTCAATGGAAAATTGATACGTCCTAATCCTGTTGATGTCTGGATTGAAATAAATGAATCCTTATTGATTGGGGACGTAAAACCTTGCTGGTGGTCGGTGGTTGGTGGAATTCAGTTGAGTCTGTCTATCACATTAACTTTTTAGAATTATTAGCCTTTTAGTTTTCATTGAAAAAAATTTGTAAAGAATAAAGACTCACTCCACATTGGCATCCACTCTGATAGTTCAGTAGCTGTAACATATATCAACGAAATGGGTGGCATGTCCTCATTAAATTTAGATAAACTTGCAAGGGAAATCTAGGCTTGGTGTTCAGAAAGAGATATTTATTTACTAGCACAACATCTTCTAGGTGCTTCTAACTTTGATGCTGATCATATGTCTAGAAATTTTTCAGATGCTACTGAATGGACATTAAAGTTAGAGATTTTTGATAGAATTTGTAAACGGTTTTTAGGCCAGATATTGATTTGTTTGCGTCTGAGCTAACTTTTTAAATTACCTACATTTGCTTCATGGTCTTTTGATCCTTTAGCTACACACACTGATGCTTTTTCATTTTCTTGCTCAAATTTACTTACATATTCCCACTTTTTTGTCTCCTGGGAAAAATGTAAGTAAAAACTATAAATGATAAAGTTGAGAAAGCAATACTAGTGGTGCCATTTTGGCCAACTCAACCTTAGTTCAGTACATTAAATCAGATTTTAATTTCTTTCCTAGTCAGGTCGCCACGACACAAGGATCTTGTAACGCTGCCTCATTCAAGGGAACTTCATCCTTTACGAAAGGCTATAAACTTGACCATATCAGGATGGCAATAATTAATTCAGGAATTTCATCAGACGCTGCTAAAACAATCATTGACTCATGGAGACCTTAGACAATTAGACAATATGAATATTCATGGCGGAAATATATACTTTGGTGTGTTGAAAAGAAGACTGGTCCCTTTGGTCCGCTTGAAAAGGATGTTATAGAATACTTAAACTGTTTACAAGTTCAGAGATCGTCGTACTCTGTTATCAACACAGCAAAGTCCATGTTAACTCAGATTCTTCCTTTTTTGGAGTCGATATATAATCATGTAAACTTTAAGAGCGCATTATGAAAGGATGTTTTAATGACAATCCGCCTAAGGCGCGTTATTCTTGCATGTGGGATGTTGGAACTGTTTTGCGTTTTTTATTTACATTGTATCCAGTAGAGGACACAAACATTATCAGCACTTAACTTAGATCACTTTCAATACTTTGAAGGACAAAATATTGCTGTTTTTAAAGTGCAAGATTTAATGTACACATCTATACCTGGGACTCTTCCAGTT
The DNA here is from genome assembly GCA_944474755.1 of Limnoperna fortunei. NCBI lineage: Eukaryota > Metazoa > Mollusca > Bivalvia > Mytilida > Modiolidae > Limnoperna > Limnoperna fortunei. Next base: position 39,017,429 of record OX104117.1, on the reverse strand, counting down.
GTGACACTGAAGCCGTATGGGAAGCCAGAGCTTTGTGTTATTAAAACTTATTTAGAATATATTCGTCGTACTAAGGATGTAAGGAAGACATCCTATTTGTTTATTTCTTATATAACATTTAATCGTGTGACAACTTCAAACTTAGCTAGATGGTTAAAGACTGTTCTGATTTTAGCGGGAATTGATGACACTTTTTTCAAAGCACATTCTTATCGTGGGGCCTCAACTTCAGCTGCGTTGGCATCTGATTGTACGCTGAATGACATTTTATAATAAGCACATTTTGGGAGAAAATGCAAAATTTATGTTCGCAATGTTCCATTCTGTTGTTTGAATATTTCTGTTTATTATCTTAAATAATTGATTGTTATATTCTTTTTTTGTATATGGCATTGAGTTTGTTGCAAACATTTAAACAAGCTATGTGATTACTTAGAGGAGCCGAAAGGAATGAACCTTTATCCAAGCATACCACAAGGATGTGCAGGATAAAGGACATTCTTGAATTGAGCCTGAGGCTCGAGAGGTAATCACATCCCACTCCAGTTTTTCTTTGGTGCACCCACCCTTTGAATTTATGGCATGTTGACAACAAACATGTAAGGGCTAGGTGCCTTATATACTAGGGTCAAGGTCATTAGTCTATTGTCTTTTTCTTTGTACTTTAAACAGAGAAAAGTATGTTGCATTTCACCATTGTATAGAGGGAAAAGCTATGCGATTACTTCTGCTCGAGAAGTAATCACATAGCTTTTCCCTCTATACCCTCTATATAAGGTTCATTTTAGAACAAATCTGAAAAAAATTAACACAACCTGGCTTAACACGATTTGTATTTTTTATTGAATTCTGTCAACAAATACATTGAATTAATTTAGATTTTGACTTCATTTTAAAACTGATAATGATGTGTTAACGAGATAAATGCAACCACTAACTAGCAAAGATGAAGATCTATATCCTTAAAAAATATACCAATGTTTGTTAGACCCCGAGTTCATTGCAAATATAAAGGATAAAACTTTAAATATTACTAAAAAGAATAATGGACAAAAACATTTTATAGAGAAACTATTTTTTCAAAAAATAAACACTAAAATAAATATGTTGTGTTCTATCAAGGTTTAATACAGTTTGTCATTTTCTTGTTTTACAAAGTTCATAATACAGTATGATTATTATATTTTGCATATAAGTAGCAAAATAAAAAAAAACGAATAAAAAACCACCAAACAAGCAAACAAACAAGCAAAACCATAAAAAGAGCAAAATCTCAAAACATTACGTTTTGATCGTTCTTTTTAAAGGAAATGGTTCAATCTCTCCAGCAACTATTCCGGATATGGCAACTGATAATGGCTCTCCGTAATTTGGTTGTTTCCCACGTTGACAGTAACTGGTCTTTGGTAATTTACGTAATCGTATTCGTTTTGATCTTCAACACTTTTTCCAGCATCGTAGCAAATAGGTTCACCATATGCTTCTGCCAGTGAATATGCTGAGTAACAAGTGTCTGTACCTTGCGCACTGTCGCACGTTGATCCTACGATGTCTTTTGGTACATCTGCATGCTGGCTAATAATTTTCGCCATGTGTTTCAACTTTTTTTCTCTTAACGAAAAATTTGGAAACAAACAAAAATGATAAGAATGTTCGGTGTCTAAATTTAAAGTTATTTAGTCACATGCACGGTTAGTTGAATGTTTTGAGTAAAACATGCGAGTTTACATCTGTGTTAATCAAATTTGTGAGCCAATACATATAAAAGTCATACAATGTAGCTACTTAACTAATTGGTCTTAAAAAGATTATTTCTTCGGATAAAACATTTTGTTTAATACTTTAAACGAATAGAAAAGCTTAGTTAACTTTTAGTATGTTAGTAATTTCTTACACAGTAAGTAAAAGCAAACCACAAAATGTTGTAGTCAAGGTGACTGAAAACAGGTTATTTTTAAAGATATAAGTTAAAACTTAAAAGACGTTTCTAGATGAATGCAATAATTATGACTTGAAATAAGGACTGATAATGTAATAAAACGATTTAAGTACCTTCAAATAAGAGATTGGGATACAAAAAGAAATAACATTTGAATTTGAAGTTTGGATAACGTATAATACATGAAGTAATAATAACTAGAAAAACTGTGAGCAATCTTCACTACTTGATACCCCCATCCTAATGTCTAAGTCCATGATTTGCAATGGGAATCCAATATCATTCCAAGTGTAACGGACGGACATCCCTTAATTATATACCTCCACTGGATCTAGCAGCTGTTGAACTATACCGTTTTTTAAATGTTGTTGATAAAGAAATGGCTCAAATTTTTATCTCTACATTATAAGTGGTCGTTGCCTTCTGAATGGTCAGTTAAATATCTTCAATATTCATAAAAACTAAGTTCAGTACGTATTAAACCACGGGTAATGGAGTAAGAAACATGGAAGAATTAACCGTGACTTTTCGACTGTTACTTACAGTGTACCTACCGTCTGTATTTAAATTGATGCATTAATGCTGCTAACAATACGAAGACAACGACACCAAAGCCACCAGCAACAGAGATGGAAATCAATCTAAATTCTGCAAAAGAACTTGAAATTAATAAATGGCATCTCGGAAGCAGAAAAGTAAGTATACGCATATGCTAACGTGTTCATAGCTTGCGTCTTCTTCCGAAAAGTAATGACCTCCTTAAAAAAGACTTAAGTTAATGTTATTATGTTAGTTACTACTCAACTTAATGCCATGTCTTGTTTGGCGTTTGTTCTGTTTATGTTTTACTTTTGTCATTATCGTTTGATTTAAAAGAAACACTTCAAATATCTTCTATGTAAGTCACATATCATTCTATAACTTGTGTCTTTTGTGAGCAATTTATTCTATAAATTACATTTAATCATGTTCAAGAAAAATATTGCAAAAAACCACTGTACTAAGGATTATTCTTGCACTATTTTCTATTTCAACTTAATACCCTACTATGGTGCTTTTAATGGAAATATTTCATTTCTCCATTGAATTATTTCTAGTGAATTGATAAAGCGATTTGTATCTTAGAATTTGTTGTGAGTAATTTTTAGTGATTGACTATAAAAACTATAATAGAGTAAATTATATTTCGGTATTCAACTGTCTCTTTGTCTCTAATGTTCATTTGATGAATTATTAAGTAAAATAAGGCAATGAAAACTGTTAAAGTAAATTATGAAAAAAAATCAAAACCATGCATTTCCTTACCACCGTTGTGTAACTTTTTTTTCTCATGAGTTTTTTGAAACTTGTGACATAAGGAAGGTAGTTTTACTGTGCAAGAAATTTGCTCAAATGAGATACTTCCATTTAACATTACATTGGCCGCAACACATACGTCATCGGTATCGACTGAAATTATAATATAGTATGAAGTAGCTTTTACATGTATAGTTAAATATCGTACTCCGTTTTGCAACTATATTATGGTATTATCATACCATGATAATAGTATGAAGTAGCTTTTACATGTATAGTTAAATATCGTACGAGTTAATACTAAAAGGTAATGTTTGAAACAACTTTTCCAAATACTAAAATGTTGGTTCTCATTGGTTGGTAAGAAACGACCCGATTTTGATCAACACAATATTTAGGACAGGTTAAACTGTAGTACATGTGTATTTTATCTAATGAGACACAACCACATTTAAAGTATTTTTACAGCGACATTTATATATGTTAAACGCAAATAAAAAATTGTGCATCGATCTATAAAAGAACGAGTTTTTAACCAGAGGGAACACAACATTAAAGAAAGTAACTTCACAGCCATGAGAATTAATAAATCTATGACATACGAATATCAGTAAAATAGTTTTGATTACATTTCGTACATGTTGTGTATCCAAGGCTTAGACTTGTTTAGAATTCCAAAACCCAAGGGCACTTTATCTACCTAAAGCCTTTATTTTATCAAAACCTACAACACATAGAACAATTAAACTTTAAATCTTAACTGTATATCACTCACCAGGACCCCAGTAGAATTCTAAGCGCTGAAAGAAAGCAACCCAGTAGGTTTTGTTTGATTCTTTGTATTTTTGCCTGAAGATCGACATGGTTTGTATCAAGTCCTGTCCATTATTTTTGCATTTTCTATATGCTTCCTTCCATGTTAAAGGCCCGTTTTCAAAGGCATCTTCTTTATTACCTAAACATATTCCGATTATGAAAAGGTAAGGGAATGATAACTTGTTGAAATTTATTGTAACATGCATATATAACAGCTGAACTTTTAACAGATTAAACTGAATATAAAAGGTAGTTACGTAATGTTACTGTAAATTTTTGCTCTTAAATGTAATTTGAAATACGCATAGTATATTTAATACATAGTTGTACAGATGTTCAAGAGCAAGAGGTTGCTGTGATTTCACCGCAGCATGCAACTCTGCAACTATGGCATGTAAGCAAAGCATGCTCTCATTCCTTGGCGTAATCATTGTTGCAGAAAGTAAAGTTTTTACATTTCAACGTGTTTCAAAAATAACATGGCTAATTAGAACTATACTTGTCAGCAATGTTTAGGTGGTACTCAACAAAGTTTTTACTTCTAGCGTTATAAAACATTCCAGTTGTTTATAGAAATAGTATATCAAAAACGTACGACGTGTAATACCCATATATAGGGTCAATTGTGGACGATGCCACGCACGAAAAAGAATTTTTTCCGCAGCCCTTGAAAATTTATCATCACGCAAATAAACTAATCCACAAATATTTCTCGGATTTTCTATTGCTAATTGTGAGTTTATCCTAAATCCAGCATGGCCATCACTTATGGTAATACCATAATATAGTTGCAAAATGGAGTAATATGCAGCCAGCTCTTTCTCAAAAACTGTCGACATAAATTATACAGAAGTAATGTAAGGCCGGTTGTATAATATTGTTTAGTTGTTGGTGCTACTTGTTAATTCAATATGGCCGTAATGCTTTCAAAATTGGGACTTGATAGAAATTTAACGGTTTAAGAAATTAGTGTGTTACTTAATGCTATACGAAATGTGGAGACTAATGTTTAATGGCTGTCTAGTTAGTAATTGTATACTAGGTAACACATTGTTTTTCTGATACAGGAAACCAGCACAAAGTAGATTATTACCTTTGACACATATATAGCTGTAATTTTTCTTTTTAGAACAAATCTCACTTCCAAAACGCCATTGATCGTTTTGTTTCTTATAGGTGTCGCAAGAAGGTTCTTTATTCGAATTTACTGTGAAAATGCAGTATATCAAGCAATTAAAAGAATTCATTAAAATAAATAAAAATTATAAAAAAACAATTAGTGTTTGTTGTGAGATGAATTGCGGCAGAGTACAAAATAAACAATTAGTATGCAAGTTTTGTCTTTTTTCACAATTTCTGAACATTCAACATTGAACAGATGCCTTTCATCAAATATCTGTTGAAAGTCTTCATCAGTACTATACCGCTCTATTACACATAACATTTTTTAAATAAGGCCCACTTATTTGATTCATCGATAGTTTATTTATCTGTCCTGTCATTTAACTTTAACACTGATGTTTGGATGATGTTAACCAATTCGCATAAGTCCTAATAAATTTGACGAACTTAAAATGGTGTTAGAGTATGCATATGTACACATAAAACCAATTAATGCTCTCAAATATCAAAGCAATCCATTGAGTGGTTTTCACAAGATCTTCCATTGCATTATATTCATTAAATGACCAATGTCCAATAAATCCTAAACGATTGGACAAACCAAAATGGCAGTAGAGTATGCACATCCACACTTTAAACTATTCTAATTTTATTTCGTATAAATTTAACACAAGACGGACGATAATCTTTAAAATACAACGATTTCTAGATAAAAAAAAACATCGCAGATTGTCTAGTACAGTAGAAATTGATTAGCTATATATTATGGAATTATGCAAAAACGATAAAATTGTATTTGCGTTATCGAGACTATACCTAGCAATGAGCATTTTTATATATCTAGGTAGATACGGGTTCCCAATATAAGCTTTCATTTGTAACATTGTTTCTTACAGAGGATTCACATAAAACAGACTATTTTATAATAGTGTCTCAAGTCAGTTGTACATCTCCGTATCAACAGAACCTCGTTTTCCATAGATTCATCAGTATATCAACAAGACTTATTCACCAACAAATAAATTCCCAAAGGACTTTAATGGTATGAAATGCTTGTGACTAGGTTTGTCTTGCTGATATACCGATAAATCAATGGAAACGGTATTCAATAATTATAATTCTTTAGAAATAGCCTTAAGAAATAAATTTCCTAAGATAATGTCAGTTCCATGTCTCGTGTATATTTTGATAGCGGGATTGACCTGACTTATAAGAATATTTTGTTGATTTTTTACCTACAAAACGTTATTTCATAACACCTTCTAAATGGGAAAAAATGAACATCAAACTAAGCTTAAACTTAAAAATATAAAATTGTTTTCTTAAACCACAACATGAATAGTTTTAAATGTAACAAACAGTTAATTTCAATTCATTAAACAAAGAATTTGTGATTTTGTCGCCTTAGATATTGAATGCTGCCATCTTTGTTTACACTGGTAACACTAAAAGTAGTTCGGTCAATGTCATTTATCCAACAATAAATTAAGTCATTTATAATTTCATTTATAACAAAATACATTCCGTTGAGAACTTCAACTGGAAGTAATCTCGACTTATCAAATATTCTAAAAGCAAAGCATATTAGTATTATATGTTTAATACCGTTATCGTGTGTTTTTAGGGTCAAACGTTGCTCATATGAGTTTCCAGTTTCTAAATTTGTGTCACTGTGACGAATGTGTCACCATGTTTGCACATTTATTCCGCGTTTGAGATAGAAGAATGAACAGACAAAACTAAAAATTAAGCGAATACAACTACTATACAAATCATTACCAAAATCTAGCGCTATCAAGAAGTAAGCGTTCCCGGCAAAAGTAACGCAACCTGTTTTGTTTTCTTTTTTAAATATAAGAAAAAAGTCCAGCATATTATGATGATAGCAGTATGTAGAAACAGCAAGTGGAGAAGAAAATCTTATTGAGTTATTTTATACCAGAGATGAAGATTTGTTACTTGCTCAGACTTCTTTCCGTTTTCAAATACTTTCAGATTGCTTTTGGCTACATGAAAGTTTACAGAATTATTTATGTTTGCTTGTAATTGGTTTCCCAATTTAGCAAGGTAAAATTACTGTTAAAGGTTAATCCATTTGAAAGTGCGATTGCTACACGTCCGTTAAATGGCGACGTCTTAAATCCGCAATTCCACCGTTTAGAATGTGTCAAACACACATTGTAACAATCTCAGTATCATCGCCAGTTCCCCATTTATACATCACGTTTTTCTATATGATTCAGTATAATCTTTCCACTCAACGTTCTTATTCCATATATTGATATTCTACAACTCTTTTCTATTTCGGGGTTATTCTTTTTAAATTCTTTCGATTTACCTAAGCTACTGCAAACCATCACATCCACTCTACACGAAAAAGAACGAAAAATATACTCAGTATGAACATAATTCTAATATGGAGTAGGCATTGTCAAAATGCGAGCACAGACAATATAGTCCTTTATTATCAATATATAATGTGCATTTCATAATTGACGTTACTTCCGAACACCCTAAAAGTGCCTCTAAATTTTCCAGTGGTCACGTGACATCTTTCTTTGTAACGGTGACGTCACTTGAATTGTAATTTGATTGTCTGTTTTTAAAGATCGATTTAGAGATGCAAAAAATAGTATGCAATTTTTGTTGTTAATTTTATATAACATTTATTTTTTATCGATGTCAAATTTATTTTCAAGTCTTTCTTAAAATTAATTTAGTACTTTTCTTCATTCACTTTGTTACAGTTTTTTGACGATATCAACTTCCGGACGAAAAAAATCAATATCAGCATAGTCTCGATCATCCAGACGCTTAATTGCATTTGTGCGTCTGGATTCATCTCTATATTGAACTCGTTATCATTACACCCCAAAACTGGGCGTAATTTTTGATTGGATGATATTTTTATTGTCTAAAAAATTACTTCCGTTCATATCAAGAGGTTTATAAAAATTGTACCAAAGTTTACATTTGAATATTTTTATAAAATATTACTTTATCAATTAACTAAACAAATATTATTGTTATGCACAATCAAGAGAGAATCTTACTGTAACGTCATTTTATAAGTATAGACATGTTTGGTTGGTTTTCCAGATCTAAAAATAGGGCCCTAAAAAAGGAATCATTTGTTTGTCTCCACCTATTGGTAGCGAAATTACAACAAGGTGATCCCAGACGCTATTATATATGCGTCTGGGTGATCGAGACTAATATCAGCATTAAGCAGATTTTGATCACGTGATTTCATTTTGATCATATGACACGTAATTGCCGAAGAGCTCAGCGATGTTGATTACATGTAACCACATGGGGTGAGTATGTGTAACACTGCATGAGTAAAACAAGTAGGGCAGTTGCACATGCCAATTAAAGCTTTTTAACGCGTACAACTAACTGTTTGATAGTAATGAGTCATTTCTCCACCTTGCTACGATACGTAAAAATTAGACACAACTATTAGGAAAATCGTCATTAGTTGTGGATTGAAAAAAACTCTTACAACGGTATTAGCAATCCGTTACTAAAGCTGGCAAGGTTCTTTCAAATTTAGGATCGCAACTGCAGCCAAAGGTCGATGCACCTTAAAACTTCAACTGACAAACCGGACAGTAAAAGCAAAACAGCATATTAAAAATTGTGCAAAAAGAGTAAGACTTTAGGACATTCAAACCTGTAGGACACGAATGGATCAGCGATTAATCGAGATTAAAGCTACAAAAAGAGTTTGCCAGACACATTTCTACATAGGACACAGTCAGAAGATTGCCAAAAATAATTATGACAAAGGTAGACAATGTCAGCGGAGGAAATGTCCTGGTACAGAGATAAGGTTATGATACCATATATACTGCTAGCAGTAAAACACCACATAGACGTTTTTCGGGCCTACAATAATCCGCCGTATACAGCTCAGTGTAATCTGCCGAGTCTTTTCTTATTTAAAATTATGTTTAAAATTTGAAGTCAATTATATTTTTTCGCACGGTTCGTTTTTTTAAAGATTAAATATCATTGAGGGAGGACTCGAATAGTTTAACAATGTTTACAGCAGAATGCGTTTGCGTCTTAAAGTTAAAATATTTCTATGCGTTTGATGTTGATGGTGGAACGACTTTATTTTATTGATAAACAATAAAGTAAACAGAACTTTTTAAAAAGTGGAGTTTTGTGTAGTCTAGTTCCCGGTCTATCATCTTTCGTATATTTGTATATTCCGAAGGCATACTGAATATTACGTCGGGAACCAACCAAAGTTTTGTGTAACTTTAAAACCTGCTATTAAAGAAAAAAGTGTTAAATATTCCAATCTCGTTTTCCAATAAAGCTTTATTGCACAATTTATGCCTGATCCGAGCTGATATGTACATGCAGAAATGCATTTTTATAAGGCTTGCTGCAATATTGTACTGCAAGACTTTAAGAATGCTTACTTGCACACTTGTTTACCTATAAACAGACGAAAATGTAAAGCTAAGCCAAGACGTATTTCGATGTTTAAATAAATATCCTATCTTTTAGTTTAAATCACATTGTATATTAAAATGCCATCGTAATATTGTCACTCTAACGGAAATTGCAAAACGGGCTATCCGCTTCAACCAGTTTCTCACTACCCCCCCCCTTTTAAAACAAATAATGACCAGAACGAGGATAAATGGTTATATAACTAAAGCTACAACATCCTATTTTATTGGAAAATATTATGGAAAAGGTAAATCAGGAACATTAAATACAAGACTGAAGCCTGCTGTCGAGTAAAACAAATTGTAACATATCAATATTGTAGAAATAAATTTTTAGAAATGTATACATACCACGTTCATAAATCAAACAATCTTTTGGGTGTTGCGGGCTAATGATAGATTCGTAAACAACAACGTTGGCAATACCTTCATCCTTGCTGTCATCAGTAGCACATGTGCAATGTTTCTCCTAAAATGGATTTAACACACGTAATTGACACAGTAAATATTTTAAGCAACCACAGCATTATGTTAATACAAAGAATTTTTATTTAAATAGATGTCGATAATAAAACGTACCATTACATTTTTATATTGTTCCAACTGTAACAATAGACCGAATTCTTCTGTCTCAATGGTGCAAAATTGCACAATTCTTGTTTACATTTTCTATCAACGTAACGAGAGGTACTTTCAATTTAAAAATAAACAACACTTTATTTGATTTTAACCTAAGGATACAATGCGAATCTCAAACTTTGTAACAGCCCCTCCCCAGATTCTGTCTCTATGTGGCAGCAAAAAAGAGTCGACATTTAAGATGAAACCGAGAATTAGGTGGGCCATTATATATAAAATTATTTCATACTGACTTTGCTGCTTTTTTCATCAGATGAAAACAGCACAAGTGGTCTTTATTTAAATGTGGTTTTGTGTTATGATGGTCTAGAGGACATCGTGTTACCATTGAATTTTAATTACCTCAATCTATAAAAAGCCACTAAGTTTTTAGCATTTATGACAAACGATTTTGAATCCAAACAGTTGTGTGTTATAGTATTGTTTTCCGTCAAAGCAGTAATTCTTATCAATCCTAAGTAGTAATTAATAAAAACGGAAACAAATGCGTTTTCGATGTTAATACATTATATATCGCAATATTACATTGCACTTACATTATGATGAAAGAACTTGCTTTGTTTGCATTTCTTATTGCAGTCATTTAGGCTAATTCCAACATTTTCATTGAATCCGCAACCAACTTTGATACCTTTCCGTATAAAAAAGTAAACAGAATAGAAATGGATTAATTTTATCAAACAAAAGTGCAAAACAAGTGTCTTTCATTCTTATATGTAAATTAATTTAAAGTAATAAAAGAACACATTTGCATGTAATAGTGTATAACATGTGAGAAAAAAATGAAAACTAAACTAATAACTTAAATCTTAAATTTGTTAAATTTTGACGTGTATCAGCCAAATGACACATTGTTTGCTCTGGTTAGTATTAAGGTCCTACTCCGACAACCTTTGTCTTTGGTATCCCACGTAATCAACAGGTTTAACTAACGAGCATTAATATAACAAATAGGACGTGAAGTACAAAGAGGCTACTTCAACCTTAATAAAAGAACAAATGCCAAAAAACTGTGTTTCGTTTCTTACAATGACGTTGAAATTCACGTTATTAGTTTGCAGCTTTATTACCGAGTTCATTCTTATTTAAGTGCATGGTTTTCTGTGGCACTCACCACTAATTGGCCATCCCGCTTCCACTGGAGAACACACACAGGTAAATAAATATAACTACTATAATGGCGACTGATGTACAAATCCGTGGCCGATAAATGCTTACTTTAAACACATCTACGTTGTTTTACTATTAAATTTCAATGCAATAAAATACTAAAATTAGTAAACCTCTGACCTATTGGGTTTATCTTTTGCTTAAAGTCCGTCTTTGCTCCAATCCAAAATTGACCATTATAGGATACGTTTAGCTTTGTATTTTGGAAAAATGCGTTTCCCCGCCATGAGGCACCAAACAGACGACAGGTTAGAGGTATATCGCTGTATGAGGTTTCATTGGTAATATAAACATTGTCGTCGAAAAACTCTGAAATAAAAATAGACTATGATGAAAAATATTAATGTCACATGTTTTATACATACTATTTTAAACATTGCTATCACCTTCACGTGTTGTGTATATAATCTATTTTCAACGTCAGTATCACACCTTCATGTAGAAGTACCTTTTATACTCATTTGATATATATGATGCGTGATTCATTCTCTCTGTATCCCAACATGCTGAATTATCCGGTTTTTTGTCAACTTATAAAGAAGAATAGATCCTTTAATTCTCGGTTTTTCTCATGCAGAATACATTCTAGTTAGATCACTGTGACCATACAGGACGTTTTTTGCTCGGTGCTGACCCACATAGCTGCCCAAAGCGTCCACGTGATTGAAGTCAAGCACGCCTGAGACTCGAGCCCGCAACTATAGTATTTACAGGCCCTGTGACTAACTACCGTAACCACTAGGAACTAATGCCCATTTTCTAAAACTTAAAGGATATATCATGTAATAGGAATATTGGCGCAAATACCCAATTCGAGACTAATTCAATTAATATTTTTCTTAACTAACTCTTATATACACGTAAAATTTGTTTACAATGTTCATGTAGCACCAATTAGAACTTTAGTGTATACGTTAATGGTCTTGCTATATTTTAAAATATATTTACTGTATATAATATTATTTATAATTAATGTTTATACTTTTTACTTGAAAAAAGAGAGTAAGATTACTAATATTAACAATTCTGGCAACATACAGGATTCCCAATGTGTATTGAACGATATAAACCCCTAGTGTTGAGTTCGAAACAAGTAAACCCATTGTAACCGCAAAATATTTAGCCACTACCCTATACTTCTTACTTTTTCAGTGGCAGTCAAATTTTTTCCCAAAAGGAGCGATCAATTTTGCCCGTTGATTTATTGTTTTTTTAAATAGTTGTTTTCTTGCTAAATACAGCTGAAATATTGTCCGCTGCACGTCATCAAACATTTAATCAGTCAATCAAAATAAAGTTTTGTTACAGTTGCGTTGTTTTAGCTTGATCTGATGTAGTTAGTAAACTACAAATAAGACATTAAATTATTCCTCGTTCGTTGTCTCTTCATAACTTACCAACCGGTCGCATTTTTGCTATTTTGTCTGAATGTTTGGGGTTTTCACTTGGTACACGACTTTCCTTAAAATAACAATCAGACGCCATTATATAACTATAGTACCGTAATGTTGCGTTAATCCTATTCAGACAAACACATGTTTACATGTATTTCAGTAAACTATAATTAATACAATTTCTAAATAATTTACCAAACTTTTTACCACAATACTAGAAGATGAAAAATAATGTACTCAAAGATCTTGATTTAATCGTGGTTGCTAAGGATTCTTATGCATTCCAGTCAATTATCAAAGGTTAATCCACATACCTTATAACAATACAGAACTAATTAGTTTAGATATTTTTACACTCGTTTCAAACATTACCTTTATTTTGATTTCCATGCACAAGGGTTATTCCAAAGATCATGAACACAACTTGTTTCTCCATGATAACACCGAAATACGGTTTCTCGATATGAATTATAATTATAAATGACAAGATTTCCGAAAACAATTATAAGAGGACTAATATCCCGTGACGGTCAAGTTATATTTTTTGAAAATTATATTGTGTGCGGTTTTCTCCATAATCATAAGAGATATAAACTACATCCTGAACCAAAATGTGAAGGCTAATAAGATCTTGAAATTTAGGATAAAATTAAGGACTTTTTACAAGAGTAATTTCGGCTGAATCATTGAAATTTATTGTAAATCTCAGTAGCTTTATAAATATTCATTGATAAATATATAAATGCTTAATTTGCATTAATACACCTTTAATATTGTCCTACACTTCCTATAATGATGATCTGTTAAAGTGCAGAGTTTATTTTGCTTTGATATATTTGTATTGTTAAGCCGATTAAATTTAAACATAAACAGGGTGAAGGTCATAATTACCCACAATATATGACATTTCCTTTTTTAATAGATATACAAAAATAGTTTTTCTTTCATATGTCATTTCTTATTTTCTAAAGTATTTTTTAATGGTATTGAATTGAAAGCCTTCTGATCATTATCTAGAACGATTGTCTATTCTAATAAAAAAAAAATCTAAATTTTGCAATTGAGCAATGTGGAAAACAAAGTTATAGGCAGTGCAATTCCGAAAATCTTTTTTGTGATAAAGCGCAATTTTTGGAAAAACGGTGCATTACAGCTGTTTGAATATGTCACTTTTCTCTTTAAAATTTCGACGGATGTCTAACGTCTTTCCCTATGTAAGTGTACAAGTAAAGACTCTCGACTAAAATACAAATTGTTTGCATGTTTTTGTCTGCTTGTGCTAATGCGTGCTTCATGTTATATACATCCATTCGCTAAATTTATCTCCATGCTATTTGAAGGCAAATTCACGTGACACAAGTTTGCTATTTCTCAAGTCATTCAACACAAAACCCTATTCGGTTCTCCTAAAAGTAAAAAAAAACATTTAAATACAAAACATGCAATTTAAACAAAGAAACTCTGGTTTCTTGTTTCTATACTAAAAAAACAAAGGTGGTGACGTTTTCCATAAAGTTGCATCTAAACTAAAGGCTCCCAGGAGCCTGTAATCGCTCACCTGGAACCCAAATGACTTCAACTATATTTAAATTTTTGAAATTAACAGTTTCAGTCTAGTTGTTATAGCTTTTAAGTTACTTTGCAAAAACTAAACATTTCTTCAAAAATTTTAGTTAAGTACAATAACTCCTATAAGGTGCCACCAGACAATTTCTGAAAATTAAATGGTTTGTAGGCCTTGTCCTTTAGGGAGACTAAGTTATAATACAAATTCATAATTAAAGGGCAATAAGTCCTATAAAGAGTCTTCTTGCAATTTTGCACTAAGCAATCATTTGTAGAGCTTCTATTGCTGATCATTTGTGCAATTTACAGTTTCAATCTAGCTGCTATAGTTTTCAAGTTAGATGACAAAAATGGAAAATTTCATAAAAAAAATTTGTCATTTAAAGGCAATAACCCTTATAAGGAGTCATCTGACAATTTCAGACCAATTAAGTGAATTGTAGGGCTTTTATTGCTGATCATTTTTGCGATGTATAATTTCACTCTAGCTGTTATGGTTTTTAAGTTACAGAACAAAAACGGAAAATTTAATAAACAAAAATTGCAAATTAAGGGCAATAACTCCTATAAGGAGTCATCTGACAATTATATGGTGAATTGTAGGGCTTGTATTGCTGATCATTTTTGCTATTCTATTAACAGTTTCACTCTAGCTGTTACAGTTTTTTAGTTACAGGACAAAAACGGAAAATTTCATAAAAAATTGCCATTTATGGGCAATAACTAATATAAGGAGTTGTCTGACAATTTCAGAACAATCAAGTGAATTGTAGGGCCTTTATTGCTGATCATTTGTGCAATTTACAGTTTCAATCTAGCTGCTATAGTTTTCAAGTTACAGGACAAAAACGGAAAATTTCATAAAAAATTGCCATTTAAGGGCAATAACTCATATTAGGAGTCATCTGACAATTTCAGACCAATCAAGTAAATTCTAGGGCTTTTTGCTGCTGATAATTTTTGCCAATTACAGTTTCACTCTACCTCTTACAGTTTTCAAGTTATATTGTAAATACCAAACATTTTGTCAAAAATCGTCAATAAAGGACAATTACTCCTACAAGAAGCCAATACACAACTTCACACTAATAGCAACTATTGTAGACCTTAATGTGCAGATCAATTTGAAGTAACGGTTTTCTCTATAGCTATTATAATTTTTGAGATAATGATCAAAAACCTGTGTTGACACCCATCTTCTATTTTTAGTAACAGCGGCCATCTTTGTCTGTTGATCAACACCGTGGGTAAAAAATCGAATCTAGGAACCCTAAGGATGATTGTGGCCAAGTTTGAAAAAAATTGGCCCAGTGATTTCAGAGGAGAAGATTTTTGAAAAAGTTTACGACGGACGACGGACGACAGCCGACGGACGACATACGACGGACGACAGACGACGGACGACGGACGCCAAGTGATGGCAAAATGAACTGGACCCACTGACATGTTAAAAAAACATTACCCGGGATTGGTTCTTTTTTATTAGACCTTATGGAAACAACACATACATGGGAGAGTGTATATATTTCAAATAATATTTCAAATTAAAATCATATATTTTCCCCTCTGTGTCCTATTGTTTGAAGAGCAAAACCAAATTTTTCAACTTTAATACAGCAAACGACGACATTCAACAATTCAAGTTGGAATTGAAGTGGGGGATAAGAGCTCCTTTGTTTCAAATAAAATCAAATGAATACTTGTATATATTTAGTGTTAAGGGTTTATATTTGGTCAAATTTTAATGCAGTGTTTGTAGCTCATCTATCCAGTGTAAACTGTTGCAATCGTCCCCAGCTTATCAGGTAAAACCTACTCTGAAAACTGATTAATTGATTGAAATCAATATTTTACTTTAACAGCTACAGTAGTTTTTATCAATTTGTTCATTGGGATAAGCTTTTCTTAACATTTTCTCGGTCATTAATGTCATTCTTTTCTTTATTAGTCCTTTGTTCATCAGATCAGTAATTTAGTGTAAACATATTTTATTCGTGATATTGAACATATACAATTTAATACATCGTATACACATGTACAATGTTAGGATCCGGAAGCAAGTCACAGACTTATATTACCGGGTAATTCGTTTCCGTCAGTAATTTATGCATCAATATTTATAAAAAAAATCAGTTTTCAACTTGTCTATCCCTTTGTTAATTTATAATAAATTAAAAAAACTGACATTTGATTCTTAGATGGCCTAATGAGAAAAGTACCCTGTTGTGATTTACACGCGTAACATCTAAATGAAAAATTTGTTTGTATGTCCCGCCAACGAAAGTTGGGGCACATATAGATTATCGGTCTAAGTCCGTAATTTCGTCTGTTCGTCCGTCCCACTTTAGGTTTACCTTTGCGTTTAAGCAATATTTTAATGAAAATTGCTTCACATCTTCATGAAACTTGGTACACAGTTACAACACGAAGAAATTTCGTTACTGTAGGGCTGTGTCGAATATTTTGCGCTTGAGTGGTGTGTGTGTTTACCAATATGTCCCAAGAGGGACATCAGTGTAGCCTAGATGCATTTTCTTATTGAATAAAATTTAATTGATATTTAATCACCTAAATTATTTTCTAATATCAATGTCAATGCATCTTGAGTTATGTAAAATTATTTTTTCTACGAAAAACATGTTTAACTAAAACATAAAACTATAATGAACGCCGGAAGAGGAAACTTTATAGAACAATTTATTCATATTTGACAATGACATTGATAACTTGATATTCAAGTGACACACGTGTGAAATGTAATTAAAATACCATTGGCTTAGGACTTTAGCGTTTAACTTTGTTCAATCATTTAATGTTAATCAAGAATAAAATGTTCAGTTGATAATGTTTAAACAAAGAGAATTCTAGTTAGAATCTTTGATTAAAACATTTTAATCTAGAAATCAATCTACATGTATAATAATATAAATATTATAATTATGGGGTTATGTGTAGTGAAACAAAATCTATATGTACTTTGAAAAAAAGATCGATTGTCAGGTAAGATCAGAAAGAACAGTGCGTCACTAAGGTTTTGATTGAATTTTTTTGCGTTCTGTGGACATATTTTGTAAAATCAGATAAATGGTGAGAATGTCCGATGTCTTTATTTTCCAGTTTCCTGAGTTACCGGTCCCGATCTCGTGGTTATACTATATACAAGTTTATGGAGGTTTTATTTTTAAATTTCACATGATATACCACAATTATATAGTAGTCAAAGTCGACAATTATTGGTGTACATGTAAGTGTCAATACATTTTCCCCCTAGAATAATTTTACCTAACTAGAAGATAATTGTTTATTAGGGATAAAGCTGGTGTCGTCAATTCTTTACGAGTTTGAAATTTATTACATTGAATGTAATAGAAGTAAAAAGTTGCAAATGGATGACACAAAAATGTGAAGCAGAAATAAAAAAATAAATAATGAAAATATATTTATAATTCCGTTTTACATCAACATTTATGTTACCTTCTGGATACAGTTTGAGGTATTAAAATTCTTAATCATGGTTTGATAAACTAGGAATTATTATAATAAATATTACTTGATAAATTTAAACTAAGATATCAATGAAAGTAATAACAAAATACCGAACACCGTGGAAACCGTCAAAAAGACAATCCAAAAGACAATCCACAAAAAAACCGGCAACTCCAGAAGCAACAACGAAATATATAGCAACTACAGCAATGTTCTTGACTTGGTACGTGCATTTCAACACAATGATGAGTTAAACCAGGTATAATGACATGTCAAACCTTCCGCTTCCTTTATTGTAGTATGTACGTTGATTTGTTGATTAAAATGGATGGGTATCATATACCACTAGTCCGCTATAGGTGTAGCAAATAATCATCGTAGCACAATTACTGTACACGGAATTCAAAAATTTGGAAAACTATCTGCAACCATATTTTCAAACGAGATATTTTTCGAAAAGGAAGTGGCAACTATAGAAAACTTATTAAAGGCACGGACGAGTCGTTTTTTGTAACCTTGGTTTATAAGTTTATCCCGAGTAAACTAGTAAACTATCACTCTTCATATAGTCTACATTATAGTCGGCTTAAGTGTTTTTGATCGTATACGTTTTTCAATATTCTTGATTCGTTGGATAAATTAACAGACAAAATAGTTCTTTCATTTTGAATTCAAAAATTACCCAAAGGTCATGTTTGCAGCAACCTTTTTCGATCATTCTCCTTTTTGACAGTGTAAATAGAGTGTAAGAAATAAACGTAAGTTGTTTTCGACAACAAATGTTATGACATAGTACAGAAGAATTTGAGGCTCTATATGGTAAGATACATCATTTATTCACCTGAGAGTAAGATCTGCATTGAAGTTTTTAAGTAACTTTTATATATTAGGAGGGTATGTTATACACTTCAGAGCATTACCCATTTGACTATGAGACCATTTTATGTATTTATAGTTTGTAGTGAGTCTAAAAACATGGAAAAAGACTAAAACAATTAAAGAAAAGATAAATCTGTACAAATATATGCAGTAAACTAGGGAAAATACGCATAAATACCATTAAGAGATTCTTAGATGGAAATAAATTAATGGCCAATTGAAATGTCATAAAGTTATCTTGTGGTTATTTTCTATCAACATATAACCTCTCTAGACAATCAAATTAAAAAAGTAAATCTAATGTCACGTGATGCAGCTAAGTAAAATATTTTTTGCACAAGGCTATCGCAAAGAGCACAAGTCGAATCAAATTAAGTTTAGTGATAAATAGTGAGAACTAATGCAATTTGTTGCCAGACATGGGGGCATAGGAAAAATGGCATGGGATCAAAGGAAAGTGTAGTTACCTTTTTAGAAAGCGTTATTATTTGAAGTTGTACCCCATACACTATAATAATATACAGATGAATATATATTTTAATAAAAGAATTGTTTTTAAATTGAGTATTTATATTTTTACTACTATTTCCATACATATTTACTGATACTAGTCAATAACTTTTGGTAAAAATAACAAAACCTATGTTTTCAACGCAGGAATGTGTATCTGATGAGAGTGGACTTAAGTGGAGTTAATCTTTGTGCAAGTCTAACTATAAACGTAACATTTTGACCATTTAACTTCAGTTGGGATTTTTTTTTCAGTGTTGTACTTGACTTTATTTTATAATATGAACTCAACTAATAGAGGAAAGTAAATGTATGATTGGTTTTATAAATATCCACGAGTTCTTTTAAATTATTCTGAATACTAGCTCATTTTTCACAAAACGGTTTCTCCTTCAGGTAGCACATCCAGTGTTATATAACAATGGTATGTACACAAGTGTTGTAATATATTTATATCTATTCATTATATATATTCATCAGTTATTGTTTCAAAACAACGACGTCTAACTAAAAAAATGGTATTATTTAAAATATTTATGAAATGCAAAATAAAAAAAAACCACATACAACTCAAATCCATCATTTCAAACAACAGTCAACATCTAAATTGCGTCGTCTCATCCTGCTTCAGATGTAACACGTACGTACACTTTATTCCCAAAACAAACATTAAAGGACTAAAATAAATACAAAATGGTGCGTTACTGTAAATAACGCAACATCGTTACATATCGTTTCTTTTTGAACAATATACCTTTATTACGGCCCTTAATGTCTTTTTTATTTTTAAAATTAAAGACAAAACATATAACATACACATGATTCTTCTTTGTCATTAAATATACGGATAAAATTTGAAGTGTGGTTTAGTTACTGCTGTAAGAGACTCGTAAAATGTGAAAAGACTCCGTGAAAAGTGCATTTGCGAGCTGTCACCCTGGTCTGATAAACAACAGAAAATAGCTTAAACCATAATTGGTATTTTCAACAATGTCGATTCGTTACTTACATTTCATTTCATTCATTACATTACTTTTTGCATTATTTTTTTTCGTTTTATGACTAGTATTTTGTTATAAAGTAATTAGCATAATATTCAACTAAATCGAATAACAATGTTGAGACCTTTATTTTAAATAAAAACATTATTAAGTAGGCCTTTTTTTACACTTTTACAATAGTCTGTTCTTTCAAATTTCAGTTTTCAATTATAAGATTTCCAACACTGACGATGTTGAAAAATTACCATTACAAGTTTACGTTTTAACGAACGTTTTAATGACAATTTATTTCGGTAAATAGCCATGTCGAAAACTGTAATTTTTTAACAAGTACACAGCATTTAATTGTAGTCACAGGTTTAATACTGATTTTTTTAATAAATAAAATTATTTTGTTTCCTTCAAATGATTTTTCCGCATCAGGTGGTACCTACTCCTGTCACGAAACAATTATATAGAATGTCACATGTTGTTTACTACATAAAAAGTAAATCTGCGCAATTATACAGAACAAGGATTCAGATTTATCAAACTTAAAATGTAATACATACTTTTGCAGTTGAGATTTAACGGTGGTGCCCTGTAAAATGACCCCGTACTTCATTTTGTAAATATCGTTGACAAATTCTCAATTTGCTCTGTTGATATATAGCAAACAAGATAATACTTCAACGAAAGCTTTAATTTGATTCAACACATAATATACATGTAACATATAACACAAGTTCTACAGAGCATTGTACAGAATAAAAATATAAACGATACACAACACGACGTACATACTCATATAACAAAGGAAAGACAAAAAAAGTAGCATTATATAAACACACAGGCATACGTTTTTATTTCAGGCACATATAAAGCAATTGCGTACTAAAAACCAACAGTACTTAAAAGGTAAATAACATATAGGCTAAAAGCACAGAGAAGTGAGCTATAGGTAATAGTAACATGGAACTTAAGCAACCTCGGAAAAAACACAATAAAGGCATATATATTGAAAGAATTAAACAGAAAATTGTCTTGCAAATGTAACATCAACATACCATTCCATTCCAGGACTGTATTAGAGATTTAAATTGAGAACAATTCTAAACAATGGTATTGAAGGCAGTAGCATAAGCTCTTCTTAACATATGTTGTTGATTTTACATGGGGAATGTTAAGAATATAATAAAATAATATTACGATTGTTTTACATCTACAAGATAAGGCAGGCAGACTGGTGAAAGTTTAATTATGATTTTAAATGTTTTTTTTGAGTTAGTTCGCTGACGAAGTATCTGTTTCTGCTTTCGAAAAACACCGCTCGATTTATCGTCACAAGTCTTTTTGCGACTACTTTAATTTGCCCATCCATTTTATTCCTTCACATTGTTCATATTGATTTTCTGCTGTCAAAAATTTAAAATTTGGTTAATGAAAGCATAGAATCAAATTTACCACCTAGCAATACTCGTCATGGGCGCTTTAGCCAAGAATACTGTAAGGGTCAAATGATTGATGATCACTGAATGGTTAATTAACGCCAAGAGAACAGTGAGGACGCAAACAAATTAACAAGCAGAAAATCAATATGAACAATGTGATAAAATAAAAGGACAGAAAATGTTAATGAAACTAGAAACGTATGGAGTGTTTAGTAGAAAAGAAAAAGTAGCTTTTTGTAGCGACTACAAGCTTTTTGTATTGTGCAAGAGGCTTGGCGCTCTTGAAACACGCTGCCCACTATAGTCATCGATCAGGCTTTCTGTATTATAACAAGAGACGTACTGGGCAGCTCTATTGGTAGAGCACTGGGACCTTTTCTAGTACGGTCCTAGAGAGGCCCCCTCCATATGCCATCATTCGAAACCAAATTGTTTTTTTTTGTAACATTTGTTATTATAGTGTTGTTCATAATGTGAGGGGGCTTTTTTTTATCTTTATCGTTATCGGCATGGTTTCTAGTTTTGAGGATATAAGTTTTCAAGCCACTTAGTCGACTGTTCATGTATCGGGATTTCTGCTGAATTTTGCGGGTTGTCATCAATAACATACACACTTGTTTCGTCTTGAAATAACTTTATTGATGAGTGAATTTCTTTATCGTGTATATAAATTAAAAAGAGTATCTTTTCTAAATTCGATAATTGAGGATCCCTGCGTTTATTACGCGCAATTGTGAATATGCGTTTTCTAAGACTACTCGCTGTTTTGTCACTAAGATATTTTTTTATCCAAAATAGTAGCAATGAACCACTTGTACGAATGTTTCAAGCTAAGCTTGATAAGTAAGCCAATGTGCCAGACCCGGTCGAACGCTTTTCTGATGTCACAGAAACCTACTCGGAGATCTTTGCCATCGTCTAAAACTTTTCCAAATTCATTTGTAATACTCAAAAGTTGTTTTTTTTTTTGCATAATCCCCAGAGGGGAAGCCAGATTGATGTTTAGTAATAATGTAGTTTTTTGTAGTTGTGAATATGTTTGTAGGCACACTATTCTATTACTTTACCTGTAAGACTTTTTGGGCTAATGGGTCTGTAATGTTTTAAGTCACTTAGGGCTATCTTTCTTAAACAACAGAATTACATTTGCTCATTGCCTTTGAGTCGGGAATTCGCAAGTTGACAAAATAAATAATTTACAAAGTGACTGTTTAAAAATAGAGGCACCTCTTTAAGAAGTCTGGGACCGTTCAAATCTAGTCCGGTAGCTTTTGTTGCTTCAAGTAATTAATTACGTCTTCTATGTCATTTTCCAAGTATCAGTTTGTCATATAGTAAACATTTTAAATCGGACGACTACATGTAACCTGGATAAAATGGTCGCTGTAATGCATGTTTCCTGCTATTCTTTGTCACGTTATATCATTTGTTAATAAGTAATCAATTATTATGATTTATTCGCATAATTCAGAAAAGCATATGACTTGTGGTGTTGCCGGATATGCCGGCAGTATATATAGGAGCACCTTACCAATACGTGCATTACCTTCAAATCTGCTGAAAGATGTATGATGCTATTTTCATATGTCAAATCTTTCATCCGCAAATGAAATAATGTACATTGTATTGTGGCGATGTCTATGCGTTTTAGAAATCTTAAAATTTAAATACCTTTAATTCTGTAACTTGCACTAAGTGTTTGGTAAATCTTGTTATTCGTTGAATAATATGCAGTAGAAACCGCATTTACGATTTCTGTGGCGACAAAACGGAGTAAAGAAAAAAAAACGATAATCAGTTCGATGATGTTGTAATGCAAAAGTTAATAATTTGTATTTAACGGTCTCAGTTGTAAAGAAATTCATTTATTGTGCGAAAAGTAAAACCCGAAAATGCATGTGTAATATTGCAACAGTAGGTAGGATATAAAGATTTAAATAAAGACCTTGCATTTATACTTTATTTACAATGTTTCGACCTAACATCAAACCATACTCATTTTATTTTAATTGGACAAAGTATAAATTTGCGTAATTTACATGCTTTGACAAAGAACATCAAAGACAAGAAGACTTTGTTTTGTAATTATTACAATAATTAACTAATTATACTTAAAATATTATAATTCGACTCGTACTTAAATATCATGAGACATGAAATCGATCCAGGTTACGAAAATGCACCATTTCCGGATATTAAGGACTTTGAAAAAGCAAGCTTAGTCTACACCTCGTAGACCCTATCTATTCCTACTAGCTGGATAGTAAACAATTCATCAGTTAGGTTGCATTTTCCTCAGATGACCTACAATTATGCAGAAGATTCTATCTTTATAGTGTTTAACATAATTTTAAACATCAAAGACCTGCAAGTATGTGACATTACATATATTGCTGTCATAAATAATAAATGCATTTTAAAAGCTTAGTAAAACAAACTTTTCTGATTTAATGCAGAGACGAAAACATACATCTTAATTTTGGATCGTACTGCTTTTGCAATACTAGACGTATATCAGAGTACTTGGCAAGTAACTGTTATCGAAAGTTCAGTGCTGTCTAATTATTTCAAGTAAGTTCATGTATGCATATAATAGAACGAAATTGAACATTTCTGACCATTTAGAATCGACAAAACGAAATGGAAAATGTGAACAGACGTATTATACGTGTTTCTCTAATAAAACGACAATTTTGCTTCACAGGTACATAAAATGAAGACTTCACTTTTCCTTGTAGTGTTGGCAGTTGTTGTGATAATAGGTAAGCTTATATATTTTCCATAGATATAAATCAAAGCAGGCAATATAGAGATGCAGCAACTAGAAAGAAAAATATTTGGAAGTATAAAATTCTATATTTATTTATTTATAAAATGTTTGCTTTACCATAAGTGAAAAAAAAATCAGCTATATTCAGAACGATAAAAAAGAAACAACAACCAACGGAAAAACAGGGTGGACTAAAGGTGATACAATTTTGACTGTCCTTAGTCTGCAAGGACCGTGGAAATCTCCGAAAACGTCACCGACTATGGTATGTGGTATATATTATAAACTCAAACCCTCAACGAGAGGGTCTCCAATTTCCACAACCTGTGGTGGCATTGGGCAGCTCTGGGAGTCGAGCATTTGGAACCATCCCAGCATCGTCCCCAAAAAACTGACAGCAACTATCGAGATTTTGATAAGTACTAAGAAGTTTTATACTTATTGTAAAACACCTGATTACTTGTTTGTTTGATGTGCAGTTTCATGTACACATTCTTCGATACACAGTCTGGAATATTTCCTAAACTAAAGTTTGAGTACCATGCAGGTTTTGCTTGTATAGTTTATCTATAAATAGAACGGTGTTCTAAATACCAAAGACACATAAACAAACAACGTAACCAAAGCAAACTTGTACAAATAAGGCATCACTCATTCGTGTGGAATGCAAACTTACAATTTTATTTATCGACACTATTGTGTTATGCTTTATTGACAGAAAAAGTAAGTAAATAAAGTATAAAAATCAATTACAATTAATTAACATTAATTAAATTTGCAGAAAATTTATTTTAAATGAAATGCGACTTTTATCCGTTTTATTATTTTGTTTAAATTCATTTGATTGTTGTTTGGTGCTACTATACAAATAATTACAGCTTCAGTGGTCAAAAGCAAGAAATAATGGACCACAAGACCCGGAATCGATGTGTACTGATTTGACTAAGGCCAACGGAAAATAAATCAAAATCACATGTTCAAATGTAACCAATTGAAATCGACCACAATTTATAATGAAGTGTCTTATGACAATTTGTTTAATTTTTATAAAGATTAAAAAGGCAGTTATTTTCCCTTTCATTGTTTAGTGAAAATAAAAATATGTTCATTTCTGTTTGTTAGGAATAAAGGAATCATCAGCAGCAGTATGCAGTGAAACATTTTGTCAAAAAGGAAATGTAAATCAATGTGGAGAGTAAACGCTAAGACGCCTTGGAGATTACATTGCAAATTCTGGAAAATAAATTTCGTTTACAGAACAAAAATAATGGACACTTCATACGATCATTGAATTATTTCCAGATACAGGTTGTATCGGGTAAATATATATATATATATATATATATATATATATATATATATATATATATCTATATCTATATCTATATCTATATATATATATATATATATATATATATATATATATATATATATATATATATATATATATTTGATATTGCGCGGCATGTTTGCCTCAAGTTTCAGAGCGTCCTACAATTAGAAATTGTCCTCTTCTTTTGAAAGTTTTGACAACTCTTCGCTATTACGCTAAGGGCAGATTTTTGTCAGCAATTACTGACTTACATGACGTAAAAAGAGCAACAGTCATTTCATAAGTAACAGACTTTATGAAGTATGAACTTTAATCTCATAAAATTAGGTTTCCAACTGATTGCAACGAGCTACATGTACGCGTTATGAAATGAAGATTTCACGATATAGGAGGAATGTCATTTCATTTATTGCAGGTTTGACTATGGTAATTATTGTAGTATTAATTAACAATGCAGTTGAAAATCTCACACAAGCACACAAGTAATTAGCCAAGTGGTGCGTGTTACAACTATCAATATTTATTGAACAGTGATGTATTTTTCATTTATATTGTTCAATTTCGCTAATTATTGTTGTCGGTTGTAATGTCTGTACGTTTTTGTTACGATTACGACTGTCCTCCTATAAAGAGGACACTAAGCATGAATTGACACATTTATTTTTCTAATTGAATTTTTGCCCATGTGTGTCTACTAAATACTTTGCGTTGCAACACGAAAAGGCTAATTTAAATAGACTGTTATTGTTCGTCGTCTTTTTGATCATATATGAAAAATTGCTACAGGCCCACAGGTTGATTTTTTTTCTGCTGGTACTCTGGCTGTGTGCATTCAATTAGTGTCGAGGATAGCAAGCAGGATTACTTTGAACGCATAATGTAACCAAGAACCTATCAATTAATTCATTTTATTTATAGAGTGTTTTTACCCATACACGAACACGAGTGTAGGACAAAATCTCCCCCGGAAAAATCCCTTCCGTGTAATTTAGCATAGGTGGAATAAATCCCACTCGTTAAATTTACAGGGCGGACAAAAACTCCCCGGTAAAATTCTCAAGGCGGATTCCCTCCCGAATCTGATTTTTTAATATGCATTTTTAAAAATGTTCACATCGTACAGTCTCGTACATATACAGAAAAACCTTAAAAAATGACCTAATTTTTTACAAAACACACAGATGTTTAATTACTTAAAAATAATAATTGTTTGGCTCATTTGCAGTGCTTAATTGATGACCTCTTAATTAATATGTTTGTGATCAAACGAATATCGCTTAATTGAGCAAAACATTCTGTACATCTTATAGAAAATAGAAACGGGTATGGCTTTTAACTAATAAGTTATAATTTTGTAAATAATGGTATAACTTAGTTCAATATATTGAATTGTTTTCGGTAAATAATAATGAAAGGGATCAATGGCGCGGATCGTACCACACAATACAAACCATATAGACTTGATGTGTCTCGGTGAAAAAAAAATAATAATCATGTTTAAATCTTTGTCTCATTCATCATTTCAAGTACCACGTAAAAAACTATCGAACAAGATGTACAATACTTATCGATATCATCATACTCAGATTCAGGAGGGATTTTGTCCGCCTTGAAAAATTTTCAGGGGGGATTATGTCCGCCTAGTAAATTTTACAGGGGGGATTTTGTTTGCCTGTGCTAAATTACACGGAATGTGATTTTATCCGTGTGAATTTTGTCCGTCATAACATAAACGTACACCCCACGTACACCAATCGACTGCCTTTTTTGAATTCTCATATATTCAGTATATAATCTTTACTGGCGCTATTTTTTTTTAAAAAATTATTTCGATATCGCGGAATTCACACGGACCAAATGTATTTAAAATACGAAGCGTATTAGTGCCACATTTATTTATTTTTATTTGTTAATGTGTCGACTTTAATCTTGGAAATTCTTACTTTATTCTTGGAATTATATCAACTTTATTCTAAGAATTATCAACTTTATTCTTGGAATTATCAACTTTAATCTTAGAAATTTCATTTTTAATCTTGGAAATTCATTCCAACTTTATTCTTGGAAATTCATTTCAACTTTAATCTTGGAAATTCCTACTTTAATCTAGGAATTATCGAGTTTAATTTATTCTTTTTTTTTACTTTCATACTAAGGCCAACATGCTCTACATTGTATTATTAGGCAGTGTTACTTGACAGATATATAATAAGACTGTTTATTTACGGTTTATGGCTTAGGGGTCAATATGGTTTGCCCTAAGTGCGTTAATTATGTCTGTAGAAGGGTCTTTATTAGTTAATGATATAATTTTTGTTATTAGAGGGTCAACATAGCTTGCCTCAAGTATAAGATACAATTTGCGTCATTTTTCTTTTACGCTTAATTAATTTGGTGTTAATTACATAGTATTTGCGGGTCAACATGGCTTGACTTATGTTAGATTTGATACCATTTTTCATGCTGTAATAAGTTTCATATTAATTTCTTTTTTGCTTTTTACTATCATTTGTGGGGCTACATGGTTGGCTTCATATGATAGGTCAATGTGACAATATCTTTTCGTTACGGTTATGGCTTGGGGATCGACATGGCTTGACCTAAATTCTTTAATTACGTATGTAGTAAGGACATTATTATACTATCAAACATCTTAAGCTTGTCTTGCCTTAAGTATGTGATACAATTTATATAGTTTATTATCATTTTTTGTTAGTGCGGAATATATTAATGTTGTCAATTACATAGTATTTGGTGGTCAACATGGCTTGCCTCGATCATGTTTATTTTGATATATTTTATATGATTTCATATCTTTATATTATTTTGTTTTTTTTCTGCGCTCGCAAATTTTATACTCGGTCAACATGACTGGCCTGAAAAAAATTAATGTATCATGATATTTCTTGGTGTCCTCGGATAAGGGATCTCTTTCAGGGATGCATGGCATTTTTTTTATCCCATCTTTGCATTTTATCGTCGTTTATTCTAAATTTATTTTTGTATTATTATGTATTATTATAACTCTTATGTTCCTGAAATGAATAAATGACATTTTCTTCAAATTATTGCGTCTGTATTATTATGCAACCTTACATTTCAAGTTAATGTCGTCTGTTCTTTGGTGGTTAAAGCGTGGCTGACAAAAATAGATTTATCATAGATAAAAGAATTTTTTGCTGCAAGTTTGGAAGTTAATTTTTGATTTCATCAAATACACTAAATCCGAGGTCAAAGACGCGTTAATTATCTATCGTTTGTTTTCTACTAAGACCTTTCATTTTGGTCGCGTTTATTAAAGTTATGTCTCTAATCATTGTCGATAATACTATCACGCATACAAACGTCGGCGATTAGAGGAATAGGGGATCTCTTTCAGGGATTGTTAGTGTATATATATATTATTGTATTGTTGCAATTTGAAATACCCACCCACTACCATCCCCTATTGCGTAGTTATTCTCAGTTATTTTATGTAGTTATGTTCAATATGCCTGATGGACTGTTTTTTATCCCACCTTTGCGTTTTATCGTCCTTTACTCAAAATTTATTTCGTATCACTATGTATTATTATATAACTCTTCTGTTCCTGAAATGAATATATGAAATTTTCTTCAAATTATTGTGTCTGTATTATTATGCCTTTCATTGCACGTTCATGTCGTCTGTTCTTTGGTGGTTAGAACTTGGCTGACAAAATTAAATTTCTATTACTGTAGAAAAAATATGCAAAAAAACCATTAAATAAAGGTGCTAAGAACATTGCGCCCAATGTTGGCTACCAATTTACCTATCTGCTGGCTATGATTTCTAAAACATTACAGTTTTGATCTTTCAATTTCATGTTCAGGACCTGTTATTCAATTTCTTTCTTCTAACACCTCTAACTTTCTTTTTTTCAAAATTTATCCTTTTCCTCCTCCAAATGCAATTGCTGGATATTCCATAATGATTTCTCTCTTTCCTTTACCTAATATACTACGAAAATTATAAATTGACAACGACAGAAGAGTGACTTTTACAAATCCTATTCAATCCGTTGAGCACAATTATATTCATTTTGATATTTATATTTACTATACTGTAAGTACTTAAATATGAACGAAGATGCTCATTGAAATGTGTACATTAGTTGATTACAGTTACATGCATGTAACTTTAAATTTTAGTGCAATACAAAACACGGATGAAAAATACAAATTGTTTTAAGAGAATGTTGGGAATCATTTTATCCATTTATTTGTTAGCAGAAATACTGTTTGCAAAGCAACTTGTAATGTCTGTCTAACTTCTATACAGCATGTGCAAGAAGATAATATATACACCTGTAAAAAAAAGTTAAGCACCCCGAATATTATTGTTTTTCGTTTTATGTAAAAAAGTTTAATTTTGATGATTTTGGTCATTATTCATTCTTTAATGTATAATAAAAAGGATGTGAGCGTTCAGGTGTGAAATTTTAATCAAGCGCGGTTTTCTGTCCACGTAAAGCTTGCTCCCTTCATCACGTCTTAAGTGCACTATTTTTAAAGTAAGCATGGCAAGGAGGCGGATATCAGAAACACAGAGATAGCAAATCAACTGCATGCATTCCACTGATTATCATCTTGGCTATCATTATACAGTCATTAGTCGTTTGATCAGAAAACACACAGCAACGCATGAAGTTCTCGTTCTGGTCGACCATCCGCGACAACACAAAGTGAAGATAGGAGCCTTGGTAGATTGGTTAGGCGAAATCCGTTTGCAGCAAGTACCTGTCTCAAGCAACAACGTTTACTTGGTCGTAATCTGTCAGACAGAACATTACGAATTCGTCTTTAAGCTTTAGAAATGAGGTCAAGTAGAGTAATTAAACACCAAATGCTTGATGATTGCCATCGCAGGGACAGGTTGGCTTGGTGCAGAGCCAGACAAAATTGGAACCTTAAAACCTGGCGACGAATACACTGGTCAGATGAGAGACGATTTGTACTCCATGTAACTGATAGGCTAACCCGTGTTTGGAGGCATCAAAGCACAGCTTACACGCCAAGAAACATTGTTCCAACAGTGACTTTTGGTGGGAGCTCAGTTATTGTATGGGGCTGTATCTAGATCTGGAAACAATCAATTGCAACCTTAATGTCGAAAAGTACACCCGGGGTGTGCTTACAACCCGTAAGAGTCAAGACCTGTTTTCATGAATGACAACGCTAGACATCATCGTTCCAGGGCAGTAAGGGCATAACTGAAGAACGAAGCTGTGACCACGTTTCAAGATCTCAACCCAATGAGATCATTTAGTCAGTCGATTACAAGCTCTGGAACCTCCTCCGTAGAACTTGAAACATTTAGAAGCTCAGTTACATCGGGAATGGAGACAGATAACGCCTCAACAAATTATGCGCCTTACTGGCAGTAGGCAGTCATTCAGGATAACTGTGGATATACCTGATATTGACCCTTCGACGGCTTATTATCAATTTGGTGTTTATGATTGACGTTTTCAAGCTATGTGTGATTGGACAATTAAAAAACTGTTTGAAACTTTCGATGAAATACTTTTTAAAGACTACGTGAAAGAACAAAGACATCCATATTTTGTTGAAATGATATGTAAATACAATAATTAGTTTTTTGGTTAAAATAATGTTTCATTGTGCCCAACAATGCATATATGACTCAGTAGCCCACATCTGACTGTTGTGTCTAAACAAAAAAAACAATACCCTAACGATTAGCGATCGTTTTATGAAGGTTTCTCGAAACGAAATAATCGGGTGTCTTAAGGCTGGTCAGTCACAAGGTGAGGTTGCTTGTGAATTCAATGTCCACCAGAGTTTGATTACACGTCATTGGTTGAGATTTCACCAGACCGGGTCCTCGCAAAATAACCCTGGAAGTAACAGGTCACTAATTACACACCGGCTGTAGACCACTACATCCGGGTCGCCGCCGTGCGAAATCGAACTTCTACGGCGACATCCTTTTCTGCTTATATTGAGGTTTGAAAAGAATGTCAGCGGTTCAGTCGGGCCTGCGCACAGGTAAGGGACAGATAGGGGATACAAGCGTCATACTGTGAGCGGCAATATCTTAGGTCGGAGGACAAATTTGGTTAACATCCAAGGAAATTTGAGGGCTAGACGCTACAGAGACAATATCCTCACACAACACTTGCTGTCAATCGACAGAGGGGGTTATTTAAGCATGAGTATGCTTGGACACCGCCAGCACGTTTAACTGCAGACTGTATTGCTTATATAGCAATATCAATGTGTTACCTTTGCCCTCTAATTTGCCAGATTTGAATTAAATCGAGCATCTATTTGACAAACTTAACACATGTGTCCGGAAGCGCTAACATCAAACGTAAACACTAAGAAGTACACAAAATACTAACATTTGTTTAACCATTATTTCTTAGTAACCAACATTTCTGAAATAAATTTCGACAACAATATGGTATCATGTTGCATATTGTATTGTTAACTTAATTTGGTTGAGCCCAGAATACAGAAGAAAAGGCGAACACACTGCGATACAAAAATCTAAGAGACACCTTACATCAGAAATTATTTAGAACGCAAATTATATATCTCAATGTTAAAGATCGTTATGTCCCTTTAATATCGTTTTTACTACATGTAAATGTTATGGTCGGCAGCATGAACTTTTGTATTTTCACTCTCATTCGTGACCTCACATCGATTTTTACCATCAGTAACACGACGTGTGTCACTGAAGAAGCAGGATAAACTAACATTACTCTTTGTTCCGATAGTTACTGTTGCTTATTTTATTTGATGTTTGCTTTTTTGTTTTGTTCGTGGGTGTTTTGGCATAGTTTTGTAATTTCAGACTTGTTTAATGCCTCGGTATTTTTAATACACTATATGCTTCAAAAATTGTAAGCTATTGTCAACGTCTAAACCTCATGACTATGATTCCACTACATACCTACGTGTATTTTTATATTATCCTGTCGGCAACGTAACTTTAGACATCAAGATTTCATTGCCCTTTTGTATTCTTTGCTTCTTACTCGAAGTTTAAGCATTGTCGAAAATGCATTCCATTGTCACTTTAACGCAAAGGATCACAAGATCATTAACACAAGAAACGAATTTAAGCTCCTAAATGTTGTTGAAATTTATGCCAAACTATTTTACTATTTAAAAAAAACATGTGAAAGATAAACGATATTTTTGGAGAATGATTTAAGACTATAGTGTTATTGATAAAAACGAGAATGTATAAACTCGCATGAACATCTATTTACATCTAATTTCAAAGACCCTGCTGTATCCTAACATCAGTATGACCTACATGATTGGCGGGTCTTACACTGCTTTATTAAAGCTAGCTGCTGAAATAGGCTCAAAACACAATTGTTTTAAAATTTAATTTTAAAAATTAAATATTGGTTATTTAAAGGAAAATGCATTTCCAAATTTATGTCAGTATATGTGTCCTGAGCCTGGTGTGTGCCATTAGTTTACAACCGTCCGAAGTACGTAAATTATTCGGTTAAGATATCATACACCACGTTGATTATTTCTCAACTAATAAATAATCCATTTTAATTCAAAATGTCTATCAGTAGGGGTAAACATCTATTGATCTCTGAAACATGTTGTTCATCTATTGGCCGTATCGCATATTTATAAATGAATTTCAGTATTCAAAGCAAGTACTTAAAAATATGTATGATGTTTAGTTAAATAATTATTATAAAAGTTGTGTGTACTGCAACGATTCTCAATGATCCACAGAGAACTGTCCAGTGTATACCGTGTGGTGAAAAGGATAGCCTTTTTAATGGGTGGTTTTCAAGGTTTCAAAATATATCAAACCAACTTTCCTCATATGGAGTATTTCAGTTCTATTACAGACATCAAGAATACATGGCTTTTATTGTCTTAAACAATGTTTTAGTTTATGAAATGTTAATGTACTTATTTCCAAATGTTTTCTACGTGGCTTAACAACTATCTTCGCACTTGACGTTTTAGGGTCCACGCCCTCTACTTGATAAAATAAGCATGAGTGATAGAATATCTAATGATATAACATTATAAAAATATGATATAGATAAAAGGTTTTTCTTTTCTCAGGGTAACAATCCGATCTACTACCATCCCATCTATATGTTATTAATATTGTAATACTTAATGTTTTAGCATTTATATTTTTGTCCACGTTCCACAAGTTTAATTTGTTCTAGCTTAAAGCAACCTTTCAAGTCAGGGGTCTAATTCCACATTCGCTCCATCATCAGCCTTGACATCATTAATTTATATTTTGCGCATCGGAGGTGAAGTATATCTGACCTTGAAAAGCATCAATCAAAACCAATATTTCTATATGAGAATGTCAAACGTAAACAAAAATATTTCGATTTGTCGATAATTGTAATTGTAATTGATAAAAACAGACCCACAGACCAACCCAGCGCATTCCCCAATGGTGGATAGGGAAGACCATCTCGTTTGGGAAGACGTCCTGAATATAGCTGAAATATTGCTTGCTGGACGTTAAACATCAATCAATCAATCGTTTGGGAAGGGAGGTTGTCAGGTCATAATATGGAAAGCTTGGCCGCGGACCGTTGTGATGACGTATTTGGAGAGTGCCACGATCCTTGCGCGATATGCCCCTTTTTGTAGATTTAAACAAGAGAAGGCTGTAGCCACTACAAAAGGCTTACTGAATTCCCCGGCTCTACCCAATAATCCATATTTTTTCCAGTGGCAGCCAAAACTTTGTTCCCGATGTCCCACTTCTTTTTCTATGTGATTTATTGTTGAAATACTGCTCGCTAGACGTAAAGCAAACATCCAATGAATACAATCAATAAATCAATCCTGAATAAAACCACCTTTTGGACTTTGTCAATTTCACGAAGACTTTTACTTGAACTCGCAAGGGTTCATGTACATATACACAGGAGATACTTTTTATATTTGATATTTTTTATATTTGCCCGAGCACTTACACTTATTGAATTGAATTCTCTTAAGAAACACAGATAGGTTTAACATTTTGTACAAAATAACCATGACACCCTGAACCCTTGTCATGTACAAACATTTAGGTTAT
This sequence comes from Limnoperna fortunei, assembly GCA_944474755.1. NCBI lineage: Eukaryota > Metazoa > Mollusca > Bivalvia > Mytilida > Modiolidae > Limnoperna > Limnoperna fortunei. Next base: position 38,982,524 of record OX104117.1, on the reverse strand, counting down.
AGATTTTTTCAATTTTAAAACGCATGCTTATGGAAAAGGATGAATTTTATGCAATAATCTATTTGTACATATATCATTTACTACCACCCTCACTATATAAAGGAACCGGTTGGTTATTTATACCCCGTACCTTTTACAGATGTAAAAAAAATATTTCAACAATATAATGAAATTTTATACAGATGCAATACTTGGGTATACACTCTGACCAGGTATTCCTGCCTCCTCAACTAAAAAAGCTGGCTGTAATGATATACATGTAGCTGATAAATTGATACAAATTGCATAAAAATCCTTTAAAAATGTATGCAAGTCATAGATACATGTTATTTGCAAAAGTATAATTCAACATCTGCTTATATAATTTAAGGCTTTGGACAATGAAAAGCTGGCCAATGTTCCGAATTCTTTTCATACCTTTACTAGTACATGGTGGTATACATGTTATAATGTATTTGTCTCCATTACAGCAAATGAGTATCCCTTTGATATTTAGATAACTTTCTCCGAGAAGGAATATGTTCATTTTTGCATTTATTTATCACACTGTCATATCTCAACCTTATATACATATAGCTTCCTCCTATGCAGACTTTAGGCTATATACATGTACAAGAATCAGAGCAAATGGTTTTAATCAGAATAAGAACTACATGGTTTGGACTGTATTTTATGACAAGGCCCTATGCATTTAGCCTTGATGTCTGGCACATTTACAATACATGTATACCATGTATTTTGCATGAATGTAATCATCATGCATTAATCAACATTAAGATTACAAGGGGGCCTATAACTAGGTGGCCGATTGGTTAAAGTAGTTAGTCATAAACTATTAATCATGTGCCCATCAACGCGAAAGTTGTGGTTTTGAGTCTCACTGCAAGAAGGCTGTGCTCGAGTCCAATCTTAATTGAGAAGGATTTCCAGTTTTCTACTAAAAGTCTTTGTTTTCTGTCGGTACATGTCCTTCTGCCTCCACCCTCCTTATTTATAAAAAACTGGATGCCACGATATAGCTGCAAAATTGCTGAAAGTGGTATTAAACGCCAGCCATTTAAACAAACAAACAAAATTACCAGTATATTTATTTATACCCAAGGTCGTACCTAAACTTAATGTATTTATCATTGTTAACCTCTATTTATCCAAAGGAGGAAACTTGATGTCCAGGCTTTTGCTAGAGCACCTAATTAATTTTATCACTTCATTCATAACCATCTATTATTGACTATGGGTTTTTTACCACAAAGTTATACAGGTTTCGGAGCAGATAAGGAATGTATGTGCTAACTTATTATACCACACAAGTCTTAATCTTGCCTTAATGCACACGTACATGTACATGTATACGAAAAACATTTCAGGGCATTCGGAATAATGTCAAGATAAGACAAATGGAAATGTGCTACAGTTGAAGCATGTTTTAAACCAATGAACATAATAAATGTATGAACAACAATACATTTTATTCTAGTACATGTCATTAATAAACTACGAAATGTTAATGCACTTACAGGTTTTCCTCTGTATATTACTGAAAACATTATCATGTATATTTAAATTTTGTCTTCTGTTGTCACAAATACAAGGTAATCCAAATGTCAAAATGGTATTTTCAGATAACTTAAAAACATTCAATAATTCAACTTTAATTGATGTGCTGATGATTAAATACATACACGTATATAACACATGCAAACATTAACTAACAAATTTCTCCACATCAGCATTTGGACTACGTGTATTTACAAATTTACATTCTTCTTTTTGTCTCTCCTATCTTAAAACAGACTGCCGCTTACGTTTTTATGAAGAAAATGTCAAATGTGTTTATGAAGGTTGGGTAACGTCTCTAATAATGATTCTATCACCCTTCACTGCCTTTAAATGCTGCACAGAACTCAAATTCATTCGAGTTGTCTACTTGCTCCTGTAAAAAAATTTGAACGCCGTTCCTTCAACACTATATAAGGGTATTATTTGTATTGACATGCAGTAGAAGTCTTCATTTCAAAAACAATTGACTCCTGCGTTTGTCGCTCCTATCGCATTGTTTTGAGGTCGTGTGAGAATCTTTCAAAATTGTAATGAATGATACGGGCGCTGACATATTTATTTATTCAAAAACAGTAGGCGAAAATTGCGAGAAACTTCATTGGTTGGTTTTATTGAGGTGTGAGGTGAAAACTCTATACCACCGGATTGTGAAATAGAATATATACCCGCAAAATATGAAAGAATGATGTCAGGGGTGATGATGGAGCGACCGTGGAATCAGAACCGGTGATTTTTTGGGGATGGCTGTTTAGTAACTCCATTAGAATCACTCGTCTATTTAATCAATGCCATCTTAGCGCTATTGTGCAGATATAAACATCTCACTTACAAGCGGACACTAGACCCATAAGCCTTACAAGAAGGCTCTAGATGATATAGTGAATGTACAAAAATGTTACCCTCGCCTTATCGTATGAAATTACAGCATACATACATTAAGTATCATAATATAAAATAATAATTATAATAAAATACTCAATAAAATATATGTGAACACAGATGTATAACAAGTATGCAAATATACTAAACCCTTCAACAAATTAGGGTACTTGTTCATCGACTATTGCTTTCCGACGAGTCAAGACTAGGGTTCATTCCCTAAGATACCTACTTGGGCTGGTATCCATTCTATTAATGATTTGATTTGTTTTTTTTTTGTAGTTTAAATGCTAACATTTAAATAGCCTCTAAAATATCCGGCCTACTCGATTAGTTATTTTCAATTGATTGAATGGCACTCAGTGTATCTGTTGATATGACTACTTTTGTATAATGATTGTCGGAGTCCACTATACATTTACAGTCTTTGAATTGCTTACATTTCGGTGGTGTTAACCGATATATTACGGAATTCATATTTTGCTTTTGGCACGATACATGTACAAGCGCTAGAGGTTTACCGGTGGTTGGGTCATTTGATCCATCGGTATAATTTTTTTGAACTTTTTATATTAAGTATTTAGGTATTCTAAGGTTATTGTGATTGGTTCTTTGTTCGTCCGATCAGTAATTTACTTAGAAAAATATTACGCATCATTATCCTATAACGCAGGTTAAGGACTAAATAAGACAAAAGACTTGAAATAGGGCCACAGTATTTATTACAAAAGAACAAAACTGAATACATCGATCGATTGAAAACTGATTATTTGAAACAGTCTTTGCATATCGATAACTTAACTGACGAACGATCGATCATTGGAACAATCAATAAACTGTATAACGACCAATTAAAATGTTCAATCTAAATGTTTGCCGCAGATTATGACAACCTTTAAATCACTTCTAAAAAAGGTAAATTTAATTTTTGACATCATCGTGGGAAACACAGATGATGAGGTATAAATAGGGTAAATAATAAAGTTCTAATCTAATATCTCCTTTGCATAACTCTGGTGCAGCGATTTTTGCCAACTTGACAGTGGCACCAAAGACTGTGGCCCTAGGACAAAACTAAACCAAATAAATCACATTGGTATTTTCTGACTCCCAATTATATATACGGGATAACAAATACAAAATTGAGCACGAAATCAGTAAACATACATGTATGATGGCAATTTACCAAGAATACTATGAAAGAAAAATGCTATATAACCATAAATTGTAGATTTACTAATACACTATGAAACAAATCTCTCAGGATGAAGGAAAAGTTGTGATCCAATCATTAGCTAAAAACTGCTCCAACCCCCCTTTTAAATTGTTTAATAGAACTTCAGTACCCAAGTCCGTTAAATGGACACCATCTTGCTTGAGAAATCTAGCGATATTAAGTCGCAAATTTGGATAGTGTATGTAACGACCCCCATTAGCAATTACAGTATATGCAATAAAATTGTTAAGTCTATATCGACATCTTTCCATGGCTTTCAAGTTATTGGAGAATCTCCAAGATGTTCTTGGAAGAATTTGAGACCATATAATAGTAGTGCCTGGAAGGACATCTTTCAACCATAAAATTAGTTCTTTGACCTGAATGTGAAGATTTCCTATTCTAGTATGACCAATGTTGTTACCCGAGACATGAAGTACTAAAATTGTTAGAGGATTTTCAGTTAAATTCAACATTGTCAGGATATGAGGATGTACTTGCTGAATCCTCAAACCAGCATAGCCTTGCCACCAAATATTTAGATTAGGGTTCAATCGTTCTAGCCCCAAGTTGAGACCACCAGGACGAGATCTTGCTGCCCTGATAGCATCTCTTATAATGGATGAGCCCAGTATCCAAATGTTCACAGGGTTACCTAAAATTCCCATCATATAAAAATTTAGACAACTAACAAATGCAACTTAAAAATTTACAGACAACAATTTTTTGAAATTTAAGGTCTTATATAGCGTTCAAAACAAGAAGATTTCCAACGACCTGCCTTCATGATGTCCACGTCATTAAAACCCTCAATTGCCATGCTAGTGGCAGCCCCTATATGGAAGGAGTGTGAGCTATAAAATTGTTTATCTACACCTAACAATTCCAATGCCTTCTTCAAAACTGTCACAACCTGAAAACGTGTTAGCGGTTTTGTATCAAAATGGCAAAAAAATAGTCCAGAATTAGGAGGTCTTACTTTAAGGAACTGTGACACTAACAAAACTGGACAGTACTCAAAATCAGGCTTAAGGTCTAACTTTAAACAAACTCCCTTCCTATATTGATCAGTTTTAGAGGACCCAATTTGAATCAATACAAAGTTTTGATGAAGTGATACATCTGAATACACCAAGGCATGTTGACTTTTGGTGCTACTTAGGGCAAACTCTGATATTCTCAACATTGCATGAAATGCTACACTAAATGAAGTTCTGAAGAGTAAAGTTTCAAATGCATTTTTGCAGACATTTGGTAAAATCCTGAGAATATTATATAACACATCTGATGTAATAGGTAAACGATGATCATGCACTGTTCCTTTAGACCTCTTTAGACCTGCAAGGACCTTGCGTACTAAAAATGTTTGGGTTGGGTCATCGAAATCGTTTATTTTGCAATAGAAGGCAATACCTGATAGATAACAATTTATTGAAGAATGAGCAAGATATTTTTAAATTAAATACATAATGAATGACAAAATAACCATTGCATTTGGGGGCCAACTAACAGGTAAGCCACTGTTAAGTCTATATCTAGAAAATTCTGATATTGCCCTCTGATACAGCAAAACTGTGTTGGGGATAATGACTTGTTGAAAAATTGTTCAATCATAGGCATAAATGCATCAAAAACTCCTCTGGTATTTGGGTCATCACTGGATCGTCTATGGGGGCTAGCATCGTGAACCTGTCCATCTGAAAACGTGACAATGAATCAGAAATTTCATTAATAAAGGAGCAGACATAAATTGGTTTAAATTGTATATTATGCAGCATAGCTATAAGAACAAATATCCTAACTAATTTCATGATATTTTTATCTTTAGATGAGCACTTGCTAAGTATCGAGACCACGGCCAAATTATCAATGTGGAGCAATATTCTAGTGTTTTTAAGTAAATGACCCCACAAGTAAAACGCTAACAAAACAGGCACCATCTCTAAATAAGCCAAGTTCCTAATAAGGGGGGAATAACTTATGCTTTTTGGCCATGAGAGTTGAGCCCAATGCCCTTAATAACGAAAGAAGGCACCACAACCAAATTCAGGATTACCAGACGCATCTGTGAATAGCTCTAAAGTTTGAGAAGAATACCAAAGGCGATCAGGAAAATAAAAATGACCATTAAATTTGTCCAAAAATTCTAACAACATTAGAACATCGGCTTTAACCTCCCCGTTTATGCGTACCCTATAATATGGTTTTTAATCAGGTCAAAAAATCTCCTGATAAATGCACGAATTGCTGGAATGGCTTTCGAGCAAAAGGCCAAAAGACCTGTAACTGATTCCAAATCTTTAATTAACATTTTCTTTTTAAGTAGCTTAAGTTTGAGAAGATCGTGTAATTTAGACAATTTTTCTTTGGGGATCATAACTAGCATCAACTCAGTGTTGATAATAAAAACCTAAAAAAGGTAGAATAGTTGTTGGGCCTAAAGTTTTGTCAACAGCTAGTGGAACCCCCAGATCTTTGCACAAATCAGTGAAACTAGACATCAATGTGGCACAGTCGTCTGACAATTCTGAACTCATAGATAAAATCGTCCACAGTATGTAAACCACAACGCATTTCTACTGCCCAATGAAGAAAACGTGCAAACTTTTCGAATAAATTACAAGATAAGGAAAGACCCATGGGTAATTCTTTTCAAAAAAATAAAATCCTAAATATTTGATACCAAGCAAATCGAAATCAGCTGGATTTACAATAAGCAATCTTAAGGCCGAGCTTATATCGATTTTCCCCAAGAGGGTCTTGGGACCAAGACTGTATATTTTGTCCAAAATCGAATCAAGTGATGTGTACTGCACTCTACATAGTTTTTCATCAATATAAGAACACTGTTCCCAGGTGGATAAGACAAATTGGTTATAAGACGCCATGAGCCATCAGTTTTAGGAACAAGACCAATGGGGAGATTCTTAAGGTTGAAATTGGCACTTTTTTAAAGGGCTCTAACATTCAGCCTATTTCAACTTCCTTTAATAACTTGGTCATGGTCTCTTCGTTGTGCAACTCAGCCGAAATCAAATTTGGTGCTAATGAGTGATATCTGGGAACAGTATAATGTAATCTAAATCCATTTGTGAAACCAGAAATTAATTCACATGCTACATCCTTCTTTGGATAAGCTTGCAGGAGAGTAGATAACTGTTCGACTTTAATTCGGGTATAGCCCAAGTCCCATAGGCGAGGAAGTAACTCTTTGTCTGGAGAACTGCTGAGGAACTCTAAATGAATTTAAAACATGTGGATTAGTCTTCGGAGTTCTTACAGGACGCCGAACTGAATTATATTGACCATTAAATTCAATTCTACCCTGATAAGATATATATGCATTCTTTCTGCATGATGCGACTGGATGATTTTCATTACATCTTAGGCAGGTGTGACTATACATACAGGTTTGACGAGTGCACTTGTTAGAATAATTGAATGGGTAGCACTTCAGGTTGGAATGTAACGAGTTCTGAAATTTAGTGGCATGTTGTGAATTTAAGAAATATGTGCTAGAATTTCCATTCATGTAAAGAAGCCAAAGCTCCATGTCAACATCAGCCCAAGAGCTGGATGGGTTAATGGATTTTCTCAAACGATATTGCTCGTCATAAGTTATCAAACCTAATGTACTACGAGAAGCTCCCTGACAGAAGACATACATATATTTCAAAAGTTCTTGCGAGTGAACAGAACAAAATATACTGGTGAATATATTAAACGCAGTTGTCCATTGATCTATAGTCAAAAGCTTTTGGCTGTTTTGGTTGCTTTGTACAACTATTTCACCTCTATTAGATAGAACAAGTTTTTGCACTCCATGATAATGACTATTATTAGTAATGCAAATAGCTCAATGTAATCACCCCTTATAATTTTTTGTTTTAAATTTTGTGGCACAGTGGCCGACACTTCATTTGTTACACTTAAAACTGGGGCAGGGGTAAATGACACTGTATTAACAAAATTGCTAGTACCTGGAGAAGTGTAAATAGTTGGGGCTATGGCCCCAAAACTTTCCCCCCAATGAAGTAAGTGTTACATTCACACTGTTGTTACATGTATCCATGTGTAATGGTTCAGACGAGGACTGAAACAAGGCTGTTTTTTTACTGGAACTGGAAGCTAAAGTATTGACTTCCTGGGAATTATTTGCCATACTATATGTAGGACTACCAGTTGAACTGGAAGTAGAATCTGCCAAACTGCTCGGGACTTTCCTTTTTCTTCCACTTCTCCTTAAGTATGACATGATCTGAAACTCAAATCATTTTATTATACCAAATAAATCCATTATTGGCAATGCAAATCTGCAGGATGTGATAAATAGAACACAAATATATTAAAACCCTTTGGCTTCAGGTGTATGCAACAACATTAATGTAATTTGAAAAAGAAATGCACATTGCACACATAAAATTATGTATACTGTGGCCAGTGAAGTAAAGTTTAATTGCAATGTGAATACATTATAGTATAGGCAGAATTTATGTCGTAACCATATACATGAATAGGTGCTGTGCATATGTATTTCCGATATGATTAAGTCAAATTACAAATGCAATAAAAAGAATATTTCCAAAGTAAGAAAAATGTATTTTTTCCAATATATGTAGTATGGGTAGTTTCATATGTTTTATCACGTCCAGTTTGAAAACCGAGGTGAAAATACCAAGGGGCGACAACTAGTGCAACAAATTGGAAATTATGGAATTATAATTTTATAAATTAAATAATAGTAAACAATACTTACCAGAAGATCTTAAATGTAAAAAAAGTTATTATGCGAAAATAAAATATATAAAAATTAGTCATTACACAAAGTGATACACACGTGCACGAGGGATTAAATCGGAGTTAAGAAACCGCGAAAGCTCAAAGATAAAATGAACGAGAATAATAGTATTTAATTAAAATATGGCCATAAGTTAAGCAACAAAATGAATAACTACATCAATGTTACCAATTTTTTGGTGTCGATGGAACTCTAGTTGGGAAATGGCTTTAAATTTGCTTGGATAAGACATCGTGTCGTCTACCAGTTTTTGGGCACAATTTGGAAAGGAAGTAGATGTCACGTGACGAATAAGGACAAGACCAAGTGCTTTGTTAAAGGAAAGATTATTTAAAGCGTACAAAGAATTAATAAATGAGAAACTTTCAACCAATAGTTATCAAAGCAATCTCAAAGGAAATGTAGGGAACAAAACAAGCTTAATTACGTATTTGCTTAATGATAAAAGAATTTAAATCTTATGACTTTAAATTATAAATATTTTTAAAAAGTCTGTTTTCAACTTGTCTATCATTGTGTTAAAAAACAACCTGATATTGTCTCTGTGATGGCCTAATGAGTAGAGTACATGATTGTACCACTTTGTGATTTACACGCGTAACCTCTCAATGTAAAATTGGTTCGTATGTCCCGCGAACGAAAGTTAGGAACAAATAAACTGTCGGACTATGTCCTTTATTCCGTCTGTCTGTCCATCCCACCTCAGGTTTATCTCTGCGTTTAAGGTATTTTTTATCAAGATGACTTCACATCTTCATGAAACTTGGTACAGTTACGACACAAAGAAATCTTTTACTGACGAAATTCTGTAGGGGTGTGCCGAATATTTTACGCAAAAGTGCGTTTACCATTATGCGCCAAGAGGGACATCAGTGTCGCCTAGAAACATTTCTTGTTTAAACAAAACTAAATGATTTGAATCAGATTTAATTGATATTTAATCACCTAAGTATTTTTCTAATATCAGGATCAACGCAACGTGAGTTATGTAAACTTATTTTTTCTACGAAAACATTTTCAACTAAAACATAAAACTATAATATAATAGGTTAATAAAGAATACAATTTTCAGTTGATAATGTTTACTTTGATTACAACTTTAATCTAAAAGTCAATAAACATGTATTATAATATAATTATTTTAATGATAGGGTTCTACGTAGCAAAACAAAAGCTATAATGCTTTGAAAAACAAACTGATCTATTGTAAGGTAAAACCCGAAAGAACCGTGCGTCACCAAGATTTTGATTGATGTGATTAACAAAGAAAATTTTCATGTTCTGTGGACGTATGTTTGAAGAATCCGTTAAATAGCCGGAATGTCCGATGCCTTTTTCTTATTTTCCAGTTTCCGGAGTTACTGGTCACGATCTCGTAAAAGTGCTTAGGTATAAAATACTTTAAATTACCACCCCAGTAGTAACAAAATTAGAATTTTGGTACAGTAATTCCCTATGATCTACCAGTTGTTTTAATATGTCCTATAAAACCAGACTACAGAACGTGTGATGTACTAATATGTCATATGAAAGACTAATGGGTTCTTTCATACGTTTTTGGGAAAGACCGGTTGATCTTTCACGAGTGATAGAAATTTTATAACTTTTCGCGACTGAAGCGCAGCGGAACGAGCCAAAAGACATAAAAATTTCTATCACGAGTGAAAATTCACACGGACTTTCCAAAACACGTATGAAAGTACCTATTTCTTCCGTAAACCAACAACTTTCAAATCGTAATAACCTATAGACTGTCCATTGTTTTATACTCCATTGTCTCTGACGTCCAATCGGAACGCCGGATATCTATGAACGTCATAGAAGAACTTTGTTATGCTTCCATTACAACGTTCTTGTTTCGTACGTTTTGATTGGATGACACAGCAAGTACAGATGTGTGCGCGTGGGCTCATCTGTACCAAAAATCGGTCATTTACGGAAGAATACAGAAGGTGTGACGCATAAATATGTCATATAAAACCAGACTACAGAACGTGTGATGTATAAATATGTCCTATAAAATCAGACTACAGAAGATGTGATTTTTTCCAATGCCAGTATATATATGCCAGTGCAGGTTTTATAGACAAAAATGTCCTTCAATGTGCTCATATGATTATTGAACAGGAAAAACTTAGATGTCAGATATAAAGAGAGAATTGAAATTCGTAACATTTATACTACAAAGTATGTATACGCAGTTAGCAGGGAAACTAGTTCAAATTTATACTGATAATCAGAATGTGGTCCACACATGTCAGGTAGGTAGCATGAAGGCTGATTAACATGAACTTGCTATAGGCATTTATATTATTTATATAGTAAATATTATTACTATTAATGTGGAGTGGATCTCTAGATCCGAAAACGTGCAAGCTGATTAAATGTTTTATTTCGATAACTGGGCTTTGGCGACAATGTATTTTCAATGTTTTATAACAGGTAACGTTTTTCAGGCTTGCAGATCATAAAAACCACAAGGTTGACAGATTCAATTCTAGATTTTTCGTTCTAGGAACTAATGGAGTCAATGCATTTGCCTTTGACTGGATTGGTGAAAATAACTCGACAGTACCCCATGTTGTTTAGTTTACTTGTCTTGCAAAGAGCGTGATGGTAATCCTGGTTTTGGCTTATGATATAGAACAACACAGAAAATACAGACATAAATAAATAAATAAATAAATATATATATATATACAAGTCTAGAAGATTATGCAACGATACAAATGACGGTGTTTCTTGTCAAAACTTTAGACAAAGACTGACCAACGAATGGCCTTAGTCATTGAATGTCAATATAAATAAATGACGTAAACAAGTCATAACATATTATATTATTCCATCACCGAATGAAAAAATACTTGAAGCATTTAGAGTTAAACGCCACTGATGAGTCTTAAGTAGACGAAACGCGCGTCTGGCGTAATGAATTTGTCACCTTGGTAATTTTGATTACATCTTGTTGGAATATTTGAGGAAAGCCAAGTAACAGCACGGCACGTCCGCGGCTGGCGGACTTGAAAAGCAACTTTTTTGGGTTAAGTTGGAAAGGAGAAAGTTTAAGATCAATATGTTATGACTTGTTTACGTCATTTATTTATATTGACATTCAATGACTAAGGCCATTCGTTGGTCAGTTTTTGTCTAAATTTTTGACAAGAAACACCGTCATTTGTATCGTTGCATAATCTTCTAGACTTGTATATTATTTTTTTGTTTATGCTGTATCGTCATGTTTGTCGATCCGATACTTAATAAGCTTTACTGGTTGGTAGACTCTTTAGACATTTATATATATATAAGTATGACCCTAATAGACCATAACCCAAGGTGAACAGACAAACAGAGAAAAGAGAAAGAAAGTTTTTGGATAAAAACATTGGGAACATCATTTCCGAAGGGAATTAATGAAAAATTATAGGACCTTAGACCGGATAAAACCATGGTCTCCGAATATTCATGTAGAATTACGTGTCGTTTTATTTATTTATTTTAAGACTGCTCTTTTGTATATATATTGATTGTAACCGTATAAATAGTGCTACATATTTATACACCTGTACATACTTGTAATAGCACTAACAAAAAACATTTTTTCGTTAATTGTTTGTTTGAATGGTGTTTTAACGCCACTTTCAGCAATTTTTCAGCTATTTCATGGCGTCCAGTTTTTATTGGGGGAGGAAGCCGGAGTACCCGGAGAGAACCCCCGACCTGCGGTAGGAAAACTGGCAATCCTTGTCAAATAAGATTGGAGTCGAGTACACCCTGCCTGCAGTGAGAATCGAACCCGCAATCTCAGTGTTGACAGACCACGTGATCAATAGTAGACGAACTACCTTGACCACTCGGCCACCGAGGCCCCTTTTTTCGTTAATTACTAGATATAGTATACATCACATACGTATAACGACAAAAACTTTTCACCTGTTATTGTCATTCGTTGTAAAACACTGACGAAGCCTGTTGGTCAGTCGAAATATTTGTGCAATTTTTTAAAGTGTAAAACTTTGTTTTCGCTTTAATTATATATCTAGATGTTGTTGTACATATTTTTAAACGAATATATTATTATTTTAGTCTGTACAGCATCGTTATCTACCGTAACGATCCAACATCCCGTACGAACAATTGTTGACTATTTCTTTAGATTGATTGATTGATGGTGTTTAACGCCCGAGCAGCAATATTTCAGCTATATTCAGGCGATGAACATGAAATGGATGATAAAATGAACATGAAATGATGATGAATGAAAATGGGATGGGACACAAGGAAAAATAGGGGTTACGGATTTTAGATTGCCACTGGCAAATGGGAGGATGGATAGGGTCGGGCAATTTAGCCTCCTGTAGCGGGATCGAAATCCCTACTCATAGCGAATACTACAGCAGCGTTCTTTAACGTGCGAGGAACGTGGCATTTTTCCCAACACGGTGCACTAATATGGTTTGCGGTCAGGTTTTCCGTATTATGGCCTGACAACACCAGCTTGCCAGGGGTACCCCATTCAACCACCTGGGGCGCACATCCCAGTCGGTCTTTAGGCAAACCGACCTGACACGCCGGTCAGGGTACTGGGCGCTATTTAGTCGCCTTTTACGACAAGATAGCGCGACTGCGGTCTATTCTTTTAGCCACCCGGATCCCGCACGGGGCTATTTCTTTAGACGAATTATATATATATATATATATATATATATATATATATATATATATATAAACGTCTAAGTATTGTGACAACCATATAATATATCTATCCAGCGGATTTCTGCAATATCAGAAATACAGGGTTAATATCAAATATTTATATATACGTCTACAAATTAAGCCCAACACTGTTAGAATTGGATTTTTAACACTGTCAAATTTTTGCTTACCCTCAGCGGGATTCGAACTCACACCGTTGTGACACTGTGGCACCAATTCGCCTGCACTATGTCCAGCGGTCTAGACCCCTCGGCCAAATCCGCTATATAAAAATATAGCTTCATTAACCGTGGTGAATCGCAGACATAGACATAGTACATGTGTACTAGCGTGTGACGATGGAATTTTCGTAACCAATACGTATTAATTTGACAGTAATCCAATTCTGCATTTTAGTATATATTATATAGGATGACAAAGTTACTTGCCATACAGTCACAGTAAGTAATTTAAATACAAACGTCTAAGTATTGTGACAACCATATAATATATCTATCCAGCGGATTTCTGCAATATCAGAAATACAGGGTTAATATCAAATATTTATATATATGTCTACAAATTAAGCTATATATATATAGTAAAACAAGATAAAGTCCACAAGACGGCATTTATATGAATAAAGAATAAAATCACATGAAAAAATCTGTATATTGTATTACATCGCGATGTACGGGCAGTAGCCATAGATGTTATAAACTGACACGAGTTCGATTCCCGAGGTGGGACGGCTCAAAAATCAAATCTGTGTGTACAGATGATTTTCAGAGTGGAAATTACAACGACATTGTTTGGTTAATTCATTAGACACTTATAAATATCATTTATCTTAACTATGTATCTTTAGTGCATTTCTAAAGATCCAATGTTGAAATACAATCAGAATGTTGGGCATATATAAATAGACAATTATAAATAGAAATTCAAAACAACTATATGCACGCATCTGTATAATTGCTTACAGATCCATTCTGATTGTATGAAAATCGTTGTAATTAAAGCTCAGGTCGCACAAAAACATTGTGTATGTAAATGACATGTTCAACCAAAAGTAACACTAGGCCAGTGAAACTCCGTTTTTTAGCGGACGGATCTGGTCTAGAGGTTACACCTCTGTCTTTACATGCTAGGCGCAGTAGCCATAGATGTTATAAACTGACACGAGTTCGATTCCCGAGGTGGGACGGCTCAAAAATCAAATCTGTGTGTACAGATGATTTTCAGAGTGGAAATTACAACGACATTGTTTGGTTAATTCATTAGACACTTATAAATATCATTTATCTTAACTATGTATCTTTAGTGCATTTCTAAAGATCCAATGTTGAAATACAATCAGAATGTTGGGCATATATAAATAGACAATTATATATATATATATATATATATATATAATCTAAAGGAAGCTACCAACCAATACACTTACTAAGTATCGGATCGCCAATATGACGATACAGCATAAACACAAAAATAATATATAAGTCTAGAGAATTATGCAACGATACAAATTTAAAGATGTTTCTACTATAAAATAATTATATTAATAAATATGACAAAATTTTCGACCAACTGATGGCCTTCTTCAGTGTCAATATCAATCTATAATAAACGATAACATTTGGATATTGGTACATCAGCATCCGGTGGTGATGTGATCGGATCTGATTTTATTGATCTTGAACTTTCTCGAATCACATCTATCAGTCATTACATAAGGAGTACTGTACAGTTGTATAAACCATCTTATCTTTAACTTCTTGATATTCATGACTTTATAATTTATATTTATTGTTTTTTGTTTATTCCATTGGGGTGTACAGAGCAGAGCTCTTTGATCCAGAATCTCTCTCGGGCCTCCCGTTCAGAGTCTCGGCACTTGCAGTTCTGCTCGATAATTAGGATTTTTATGTGATCAAAATCCTTTGGAGTGTGGTCGGGCAGTCTGAAGTGTTGGCTTACGGGCAGAAACTGTTTCTTAGTTAGGTCACTTCTGTGACCATTCAGTCGTTTGTGGAATGGCTGTTTGGACTCGCCGACATATTGTAAGCCACAGATGGGGCACTCAAGAATGTAAATGACATTCGAGCTTTTGCAGTTAACAGTAGTGAATATTTTGTACTGTTTACCTGTGACTTTGCTGTTAAATGTAGACAAGGGTTCCATATGTTTGCAACATTTGCAGCGTTTGTCACCACAAGACTGACTTCTGCCAGCGGCAGTGCTGGGCTTTGCAATCTCTGCTCGTACCAATAAGTTGCGGAGACTGTTGGGTTGTTTAAACGCAACCATGGGGGGCTCTGGAAAGATTCTTGACAATCTGGTATTTTTTTCAATCGATTTCCAATGTTCACGAATGGTAATAATTGTGTTTTTCAAACAAGGGTGGTAAGTTAGTACGCAGGGAACTCTATTGCATTTCGTTTTTTCTTTATATTGAAGAAGGGTACTCCTCGATGTCTGCTGTGCTTTTTGAAAATTCTTTTTGATGTTATTATTCCTGTACCCACTTCTTCTAAGGTGTCCTTTTTATTTCCCTAGTCTCCTTTTAAACGAATCATCGGTGGAACAGATTCGTCGGAGTCTAAGAGCTTGACTATAAGGAATGCTTATATAAGGACAAAGAGCATTCCTTATAGTCAAGCTCTTAGACTCCGACGAATCTGTTCCACCGATGATTCGTTTAAAAGGAGACTAGGGAAATTAAAAGGACACCTTAGAAGAAGGGGGTACAGGAATAATAACATCAAAAAGAATTTTCAAAAAGCACAGCAGACATCGAGGAGTACCCTTCTTCAATATAAAGAAAAAACGAAATGCAATAGAGTTCCCTGCGTACTAACTTACCACCCTTGTTTGAAAAACACAATTAGCACCATTCGTGAACATTGGAAATCGATTGAAAAAAATACCAGATTGTCAAGAATCTTTCCAGAGCCCCCCATGGTTGCGTTTAAACAACCCAACAGTCTCCGCAACTTATTGGTACGAGCAGAGATTGCAAAGCCCAGCACTGCCGCTGGCAGAAGTCAGTCTTGTGGTGACAAACGCTGCAAATGTTGCAAACATATGGAACCCTTGTCTACATTTAACAGCAAAGTCAC
This sequence comes from Limnoperna fortunei, assembly GCA_944474755.1. NCBI lineage: Eukaryota > Metazoa > Mollusca > Bivalvia > Mytilida > Modiolidae > Limnoperna > Limnoperna fortunei. Next base: position 38,966,257 of record OX104117.1, on the reverse strand, counting down.
AGGTAAACAGTACAAAATATTCACTACTGTTAACTGCAAAAGCTCGAATGTCATTTACATTCTTGAGTGCCCCATCTGTGGCTTACAATATGTCGGCGAGTCCAAACAGCCATTCCACAAACGACTGAATGGTCACAGAAGTGACCTAACTAAGAAACAGTTTTTGCCCGTAAGCCAACACTTCAGACTGCCCGACCACACTCCAAAGGATTTTGATCACATAAAAATCCTAATTATCGAGCAGAACTGCAAGTGCCGAGACTCTGAACGGGAGGCCCGAGAGAGATTCTGGATCAAAGAGCTCTGCTCTGTACACCCCAATGGAATGAACAAAAAACAATAAATATAAATAATAAAGTCATGAATATCAAGAAGTTAAAGATAAGATGGTTTATACAACTGTACAGTACTCCTTATGTAATGACTGATAGATGTGATTCGAGAAAGTTCAAGATCAATAAAATCAGATCCGATCACATCACCACCGGATGCTGATGTACCAATATCCAAATGTTATCGTTTATTATAGATTGATATTGACACTGAAGAAGGCCATCAGTTGGTCGAAAATTTTGTCATATTTATTAATATAATTATTTTATAGTAGAAACATCTTTAAATTTGTATCGTTGCATAATTCTCTAGACTTATATATATATATATATATATATATATATATATATATATATATATATATATATATATATATATATATATATACAAACGTCTAAGTATTGTTACAACCATATAAGATATCTAGGAAGGGGATTTCTGAAACATCAGAAATACAGGGTTGATATCAATTTTTTTATATACATGTATACGTCTACAAATTAAGCCCAACACTGTTAGAATTAGATTTTTAACACTGTCAAATTTTAGTTTTCCCTCAGCGAGATTCAAACATACACCGTTGTGACACTGTGGCACCAATTCGCCTGCACTAAGTCCAGCTGTCGAGACCCCTCGGACAAATCCGCTATATAACAAAATATAGCTTCATTAACCGGGGTGAATCCTAGACATAGACATAGTACATGTGTACTAGCGTGTGACGTCGTCGGCGTCTGCAAACTTTTTACATTTTAATCATCTTCTCTGAAACCACTTATCCAATTGGAACCAAACTTGGCCATAATGTTCATTAGATAGACCTTTACAAAGTTTGTGATTTTTATTGAATTGGAAAACCAATATGGCCGCCACTTAGTTTAACATAGGACCCTATGGGAAAAAAGTTTAAAAGGCCTTCTTCTCTGGAAACGCTTAACCTATCAAAACAAAACTTACTAGCAGTATTGTTTGGATGGTCCTTTATAAAGTTTATGTTTTCTATGCCAATTGTAAATTCAAAATGGCCGCTACCGCAGGACTTAGTTTAACATAGGACCCTATGGTAAAAAGTTTTAAAAGGCTTCTTCTCTGAAACCAGTTAACAAATGGAAACAAATCTTAATAGCAATATTGTTTGGATGGTCCTCTATTAAGTTTGTGTGTTTATGACAATTGGAAATTCAAAATGGCCGCCAACACAGGACTTAGTTTAACATAGGACCCTATGGGAAAAAAGTTTAAAAGGCTTCTTCTCTGAAACCTGTTAACCAATGGAAACAAAACTTACTAGCAATATTGTTTGGATGGTCCTCTATGAAGTTTATGTTTTTTATGACAATTGGAAATTCAAAGTGGCCACCAACAAAGGACACAGTTTAACATAGGACCCAATGGGAAAAAAAATAAAAAGGCTTCTTCTCTGAAACCGATTAACCAATTGAAACAAAACTTACTAGCAATATTGTTTGGATGGTCCTTTATAAAGTTTATGTTTTTTATCCCAATCGGAAATTCAAAATGGCCGCTACCGCGGGACTTAGTTTAACATTGAACCCTATGGGAAAAAAGTTATAAAAGGCTTCTTCTCTGAAACCGATAAACCAATTGAAACAAAACTTACTACCATTATTATTTTGGATGGTCCTTTAAAAATTTTGTGTTTTTTTATGCCAATTGGAAAATCAAAATGGCTGCCACAGCAGGACTTAGTTTAATATAGGACGCTATGGGCAAATGTAAAAAAAAACTTCTCTATAAAATCGGTTAACCAATGGAAACAAAACTTACTAGCAATATTGTTTGGATGGTCCTCTTTGAAGTTTATGTTTTTTATGCCAATAGGAAAATCCAAATGGCCACCAGAGCATTCCATAGATTAACAGTGGACCCTATGGGAAAAAGTTTTAAAAGGTTTCTTCTCTGAAACTGATTAACCAATGGAAACAACACTTACTGATAATATTGTTTAGATGGTCTTCTTTAAAGTTTATAGTTTTTATTGCCAATGGGAAATTCAAAATGGCCACCACCGCAGGACCTAGTTTAACATAGGACCCTATGGGCAAATTAAAAAACAACTTCTCTCTAAAACCGGTTTACCAATGGAAACAAAACTTTCTGGCAATATTGTTTGGATGTTCCTCTTTAAAATTTATTGAAAATTACAGGACTTAGTTTAACATCAGTGAAATGCCATTTTAATTGCCTATAAAATCAGGTGAGCGATACAGGCTCTTAAGAGCCTCTGGTTCATAATGGTACGATGAATGAAAGTTTCTTGACACGATTTAATTAGGTTCATACTTACACATGGGTCATTTCAATACATTTGTACAACTAATATGTCCAAAATTGTTATAAAAGCTTCTGACAATCATAATTTAAAATTAAACATCACTAAGAAAATCAATCCTCGAAATCTTGGTTAATTGTCGATAACGCTCTACCTGTGAGTTCGAACCCATCAACAAATAACATAACAAGGCAAGAAATTAAAAAAAAATATTTCATACTATGGCGACATTAATAGTATAAAAACGGAATAATACGAACATAAACAGCTACTGGGCAGATAACTATATTTATGTACTTTTTTATTACAAGTTTAAGTTATGAATTTGAGCAAACGTTATCAGATGGGCTGTTAACAATTTACAATAAAGACTCGGAGCGAAAATGTAAAGTACAAATGAGAAAACAGTTGCAGATATTTTGAGAATTCTACGGTAATTTTTACATAAGATCAGAAAAGAAAAACGCGTAAGACATGTAGTTACTGACGGACAAATTTTATTAATTTGAATAGACCGCGAGATTGACCATAATTGTTCGAAATACTAAACGATGAAAGCTACATGTACACAGCAAAGTATCACGAATCTGATAAGAGACTATTAACTCAAATGTACATCGTTTTATTAAAAAAAATATATTTATGGTTTAAGAACCCGTTTTCGTCCTGAATATAGCTGAAGATTGGACGTAAACATCCAATCAATCAATTGATAAAACATGACAGTATAAATAACTACTTGCCCTCTGTTTAGTCATCTTTTTCCACAAGTAAAAATCATTGTATTTGGATTGAATATTTTACAAGGTTTACAATAAAACAAAATTATTCATTAAATGTAAATTAGCCTAATGCGTTACAATGGAGCAATATTCCAGCTTCTTCTGCATACGGTGTCTGTATTTATCAATTTATCAGGTATCCAAGAATTTGCAGCGAGTATACTGATTTTTGCAAACGTCACCTATTTCTTCTGGATAAACATATAAACAAAATCCGAACGCAACCAAGATGGCAGCGCCCACAAAATTGGCTTGAACAAAAACATTTATTCTCGTGGTTGTTGTGATTAATTCCACATGACTCAAGGTAAAATGGAATCATTTGACTTAACAGACCCTCAAATTGACGAACTTATTGTAAAACAAGAAAATAGTGACAAAAAAAAACAACAGAAATGTATAATCCATGCATTCCCAACAAACTAAGGGAGTCAACCGGAAAGGCTAAAGGTTATTTATACGAACAAATTGACACAAATATTTACAACGAAGACGCACATATGGTTGCGTTTAGAGTGAAAAAGGGGCGCCTTATATATTGGATAAGAGCAATTGACATGTTTTATTATGAATTTCTGGGAAAGAAGGAAGAATTTGACATCAAGTGGGAGGATGACCTCCTAGAATGGAATTCCCCTGATGACTTGAACGAAATAAATTGAAATAAACGCATCCCCCGATGACTCGAACAAAATAAACATTGAAATAAACACAGAGATATTAAAACGTTTAGAACTTATTTACCATATCACAATTTTCATGAAAACGGGTACTATACAGTGTCAGGGAAATAGATATGAACTGTTCACAAATAAAGCCTTTCCTATTCTTAAAACAATTGTTAAAAAATTATCAGAAAGCCCCATTACATCAAATGTTGACCAAAAAGAAGATACAGGTATAGAGGTTACACAAGAAACTGATCCCAAACAATACTTAAAAAGGAAACCTGACAACAAAAATAACTCTGATTCTGAAACAAAGGCACAAAATGTACAATCTGATGATATCGATCAGAGAAAACCAATCCATGCTAAAGTAAACGAAAAAACTCAAACCAAGGAAAACTAAATTTTGATAGAAGATATAAAAAAAACTTTGGGAAACTGACAAAACACTACTTATGCAAAAACTTGAAGTAAATCTTAGAGAGAGCGCAAGACCGGAAGTAAACAGTGGAAAAATCTGGCTTGTGTTCACCAACTGAATTTTTGACAAAAACTGTGTGTCTATCGAGCCCTATACATATTTAACTATCGTCATACATAAATATAGATATTATTTTATCAGATAAATCATGAATATGTAAATTTTTCGTGTGGTAAGTGCTGGTATTCATCCCCAATACACCACCTTGATCCAAGATGGCGGAATCCATTGCACTGATACTCATGACTTTGATAACTTTTACATCAAACATGTGTAGTGAATCTGGCAGTAAAGCAACTTCAGATGAAACATTCCAACTGTCATTTTATACGTTTGTCAAACATAGACCTCATATCGTTACAACAACGAACAATGTAAAAACCGTACTTTGATTCTACTAGCTATCGTGCTAGCCGGCGATGTTGAACTTAACCCCGGCCCAAATGACAACAGTGTTTACCCTTGCGCAATTTGCGATCTTCCCGTCACTTGGGAGTGTTTAGGCGTATGTTGTGACAATTGTAGCATGTGGCATCATAAATCATGCACGGAACTTTGTACAAAAGATTACTACTTACTCCAACGATCATGTGTTCAGTGGCTTTGTTGTAAATGTAATAGTACAAACGTTAGTAGTTTTAGCTTCAGAATTTTTTAGATCGATCCAAACTTCTACGCGCCGATCCAAGATCCTAACATTACTATTGACTCCATATCATCGTCAGTATTTAGCCCAATGAAAACTAGCAGCCCGATCACATTTAATAATAGCCGTTCCTCTATTAGAACAAACTCAGAGTCGCTGATATCAAAATCTACGAAATCCGAATCGCCTTTCACGACTAGAAAGAACAATCAATATTAAACATAAACTGTTGTAGCATCGTCGATAAAAAATCAGTATTTTCAGTCATGCTTGAATATCTAAAACCCGAAATAGTGTGTGGAACCGAATCCTGGTTGAACGGCATTAAGCCAGGTGGTATTATTGATAAGACTGCTATCCTATCGAGCGATATCTTTCCGTGCCACTATAAGGCCTACCGCAACGATAGAAGTTCTCTCGGTGGAGGTGTATTCATCCTTGTGCGGGAAGATATCCTATCGATAGAGGAACCGGAGTATGTAACAAATTGCGAGTTAGACTGGGTTAAGATAAAACTTTTTGGGAACAAAGACCTTCCCGTTGGAGTTTTCTATATGCCCCATCGAAACACTCGCGACAGATGAGCTTAATCGTTCCCTTACTCTTATTACTGAACAGAAGGACCGCCATGTTGTATTACTAGGCGATTTTAACTGTCCTGGCATTGATTGGCCAACTCTATAAGTAACATCGGCCCTCGATCGGGTCATACATCAACAACGTATCGATATATCAGTATCAAATAACCTCACACAAATGCTGGAAGAGCCAACGCGGCAAGGAAGTAATCTAGACTTATATTTCACTTGAAACCCCTCACTTGTTAAAAAGTGCTCAACGGTACCTGGCCTTTCAGACCATTCTATCGTAGTTGTAGACTTCGACACTAAACCGCACTATTGCGATACTCCGAAACGGAAGCATTTTTTATTTGGTAAAGCTGACTGGCCAACACTAAAATTAAAGTGCTCAGAACTGTCGTCCCGCATAAAAACTCTATCTGATAACGGCTTATCAATGAAAGACCTTTCGGAATTTTTTAAATCAACACTTATAAAAAATATAGGTGACACTATACCGTCGAAATCTTTTAGTGGTAAAAGATCGTTACCATAGTTAAATCATAAGCTAAAAAAATGCAACACCGAAAACAACGTTTATACCGTCAGGCCAAAATAACGTCAAATTGGTCAAACTTCAGACAATATCAGAAGGAGTGCAAAAGAGCATATCGCCGAGCAGAATGGTCATATATATAAACGAAACCATCGAAAGGGGGCTGTCTGCGAACAATAGCAAACCCTTTTGGCGTTACATGAAATCAAAGAAGGAGGACAATATGGGCATATCGCCATTATTATTCATGGGTAAACTTGTCAGTGACAGTGTTCGTAAAGCCGAGATTCTTGTTGAGGAATTTAGCTCTGTTTTCACAAAAGGGGACGATAACTCAAAACCTCAATTACCTGACGATTGGACAAATGCCAATGTCGCGCCGCTGTTCAGGAAGGGTGATCGTCACCAACCCTCGAACTACAGGCCCGTGTCACTCACATCAGTCCTTTCAAAACTTTTAGAACATATTGTGTGTAAGCATATGATTACATATTTTGACAAAAATAAAACCCTAACATCGTTAAACCATGGTTTTAGACAGGTTATTCTTGCGAAACTCAGCTGGATGTAACTTTTGATGATCTCGCTAAGAACTTTGATAAAAATTTACAAACCGATATAGCAATATTAGATTTTAGCAAGGCCTTTGACACAGTTCCGCATGGAAAGCTCCTCCATAAGCTGGACTCGTACGGAATTCGAGGGAACCTCCATCGTTGTATTAAAGCATTCCTCTGTTACCGAAAAATGCGCGTTGTGGTCGAAGGTCAAACCTCTCATGATGTCCATGTTGCCTCTGGGGTTCCCCAAGGAACTGTCATGGGACCCCTATTGTTTTTATGTCACATTAATGATTTACTAGAATCAGTGTCCTCACAAGTTCGCCTATTCGCAGACGACTGTTTGCTATATCGTCCAATCCGCTCTCATGAAGATCACAACATATTACACCGGGACCTTCACAACCTTGAAAGGTGGGCTAACACCTGGGGCATGCGTTTTAATGCGACCAAATGTTACATACTCAGCATAAAAAAGCATCATCATATTTCTATGAACTTAACAATACTATACTTAAAGACGTTGTTAATAATCCGTACTTGGGTCTGTCAATCTCAAATGACCTTAAATGGACAAACCACATAAACAATATATGCAAAAAAGCATCTTGCATGCTCGGTTTCATCCGTAGAAATCTACGACACAGCCCACCGAAATGCCGTCGTACGGCATATATTTCACTAGTGCGCTCCACCTTAGAATACGGTGCCGTCGTATGTGACCCCTTCCTCCAGTTCGATATAGATAAATTGGAAAAGGTTCAACGCAAGGCCGTCCGGTATATAAGTGGTGACTACAAATCACGGGACCGCGGCCGTGTTACTAGCATGCTCAAAGACCTTGACTTCCCGCTCCTACAAGAGAGGCGAAAGCAACTTAGACTGACTCTCATTACAAGGTGGTTGAGAGGATGTTACCAGCCTTCCCAGCATCATCATACTTCGAACGAGTCGAAGGAAACAAACGCCGAATCCGAGCCACACGAAAACCAGACTTTGAGTCAACTAACATTATTGAATCCCACGAACTGAAAAACAACAAGTGTTATAAAGTAATTCGGTGCAACACCACTACCTACAGAAATTCTTTTTTTATCCGAACTGTTTATGATTGGAATCAGCTGGAAGACGCAAACGTGAACTCCACTTCCGTCGAGGCTTTTAGGGCTAGCCTCACATCTTGCGACTAGATTCAGCCGCTCTTTCTCTCCGTCGAATAAACTAAGCAAACGTAATGAGGACAACCTGTTAAAAGAAATCACAGATATGAAGAAAATAATCAGTGATAAACTGGAAGACAAAAGTTCAAAAAGTAAAGATGACATACAATCATTACAAATCCAGAACCTACAAAGTGAGAACAATGAGCTAAAAAGACAAATAAGCTCCCTTGCATGTTAAAAGGCATGTTTAGAGTCAAATTTATTGTAAGAGAGATCCGCACATAAGGATACAAGAACCCGATATGAATCAAGCATAGATGTGGCAAATAATGAGAGGTTATACTTATTTGATAGGCTTACAGAGAAAAATACAGAAATCTGTGAAATGGAAAAAACAATGCGAAAATACAGACAAGAGATCTCTGACAAAGAGGACAATATTTTGTCGCTCAAACTTCATATGGGAAGCATTAGTGATTCTAGATCTGGGGAATATAAGGAACTGAAACCTTCAACAAGTGAATCAAAGCCCAAAAAACCCAAAGTTATTTTGTTCGGAACATCAAACATTAAGAATATAGATGTCGAAAAATGGGAAAATGACTTTATATGTGAAAAACGTATTGCATGCACACTGAATGAAACTCAACAATCTCTACAAGCTATTCCCAAAACACCAGCACCACAAGTGATAGCTTTTCATTCACTCACTAATGATTTAAAGATGCATGATGCTTCAAAATGTGTCGACGACATGGAAACCACAATCCATCAGGCCAAAGCAATGTTTCCAGACTCAAAAATACTTATAGCGTATAGATAGTGTTCATCATAACGTTAATGCTGAATTGGTTAATGCAATGATGAAAAGAAGGTTTAGAAATAAAACAAATATTACATTGAGTGACAACAGTAAAATGTCATATAAAGGTTCTCCGAAAACAAAATTGCTTGACAAAGATGGATTCCATTGATCCACAGATAGTACAGCAGTTCTATCGTCAAATATGAAGATTTCACTGGAACAATTATGTGGTATTGAGCAACAACAGTCCACAAAGGATAGTGCAAGTTCTGGCCAACATTTTGCATCGAACACTCCTCCGAAAAAAGGAAACAGAGGAAATAGAGGTAACGCCAACTGTGGACGAGGCAGTTTTGGATATAGGAACCCAGGATCTGCTCCAATAAGACCACCACTCTTTTACAACCCACAGTATTTGAACTGGGTTGATTCATATTAATAAGTTTGTAACTGTTACTCAGTTTTTATGTCTGTCTGTTGGTAACTACTATTCGGGTTACCCTAAGCTTACTGTCACTTATTGTGGTTATATTACAATATCTGATAACGTGTATTAGTTACTTATTGTATATATTCAATTTCTTCTATTAATTATTATAATAAAATACAGCATAGTTAGAAATTGAGCTGCTTGAATTTTTTAAGCGAATATTAAGACTAAGGGGAATAACTCTAAAAGTCTTGGAGAAAAATAGTTACTGCTTAAAATTGTTTAGGCCTAAGGGGAATAACTCTAAGGGTCTTTGATTAAATAAAAATTGCTTATTTTTTATGTTTAAAAACAAGCTGCAATTATCATATAAGTATAATTAAATAAAACCTAAGCCAAATGATTAGTTAAACAAGTATTGTAGAAAAAGTTATTTTTTATTGAAAGTAAATAACTTTGTAATTTAAATAGTGAAAGCTTAAACTTTGATAGATTAAAAGAATATAGTGTTTCAGAGGGTTAACAGCTAGTTAGAATAAATATTATTCTATACTTTTTAATATTTTATATACACAGTAATAATAGTATTTGTGTTCAGTAAGTTTATTTTTATAATATGAATGATAGAAGTAAGTCATCATGTTTAAGCTTTTGTTCATGGAATGTCGGAGGTCTCATCTCAAATGATAACAACAAAATACAGGATAGCACATTTCTAAATCAGATTAAAGATTTTGATATTGTACTGCTAACAGAAACCCATCTAGGTTATGATACATCAGTAGACATTGAAAATTTTATCTATTATCCATTTTGTAGAAAAAAAATCATCAAATAATAGATATTTTGGTGGTTTAGGAATACTGATCAAAAAAGGTATACGCAAATGAATTAATTTTTTCTAAATGATGGTAATTCAGAATACCAGTGGCTTAGAATAAATAAAACATTCTTTAACCTAGACAAAGATATATATAAGTGTTTATTATATATCGTTCCTCAGTCCTCCCCTTATATTGCCCAAATGGAGATAAATGTGCTCGAGACAATTGAACAAGACATAAATGAAAAATATCATGATAAGGGAGACATTATCTTAATGGGAGATTTTAATGCTCGCACAGGCAGTGAAAATGATTTTGTTGTAAGGGATGCTACCTCCCACATTCCAATAAATCAAAATGGGTACTTGGTTGATGCTGCGGTTGGTAAAAGATATAGCCAAGATACGATGGTAGATACAAGAGGTAAAGATTTGCTAGAATTGTGTATTAGCAATCAATTAAGAATACTAAATGGAAGGTCATTTGGTGATAGTTATGGTGCATATACATGTTTCAAACCTACAGGGTGTAGTGTTATAGATTATATTATTATTTCACAAAGATTGATGTCACAAGTATTATATATGTCTGTGTCCAATTTTATGGCAACAATGTCTGAATCTTCATTGTATGTTGTCTTTTAAATTACTAGCATCATTTAAAAGAGAATTTATTAATGATAATTTGATTGATTTTCCAAACAGATATATTTGGAATGATACAAGTTGTGAACTGTTCCAAAGGGCCTTTATAAATCCTGTTATCCAAAATAAAATACAAAAATTTCATGAACAAAATATAAATTTAAATTCATTAGAAATTAATAATGCTGCTGATGAAATTAACTCCATTTTTGAAGAGGCAGCTAATTTGTCCTTAAAAAAACACAAAAAATGATTAAAAAGCGAAAACAGGAAGAGAAATGGTTTGATAGGGACTTGGCAAAGACAAGAAAAACACTTATATACAAATCATCATTGATGTCGAAATATCCTCACGATCCTTTCATTCGTGGTTCTTTTTTTAAACTGAATATAGAGTATGCAAAACTCCGAAAATACAAAAAGAAACAATTTAAACAAATACAAAAAGAAACAATTTAAACAAATACAAAAAGAAACAATTTAAACAAATACAAAAAGAAACAATTTAAACAAATACAAAAAGAAACAATTTAAACATAATTAATTAGACCAAATAGATAACTTTCAATGAAACAATCCAAAAGAATATTGGAATTTAGTTAACTCTCTGAGAGAGACAAAGCGGGACAATCCAGAAAAGTCCATTGATATATATGGTCGGATTACTTCAAAAATTTGTCATCAGTTCCAAAAATATATGAAAGCAAAATAAAAGAAATTGAGTTAAAAGTAAAAGAAATGGAGAACATAACAGAAAATGCTACATTTTCTGAACTAGATTTTCATATTACTAATGAAGAGATTAACAAAGCAATTTTTAAACACAAGAATGGTAAAAGTCCTGGATTGGATAATATAAAGAATGAAATGTTAAAGGCTGTTCAAATCCATATCAACCCTTGTCTACTTAAACTATTTAATGCTATTTATACCTCCGGAGTTTATCCCAAGATATGGTCCCAGGGATACATTACTCCAATATTTAAATCTGATAACTCTAAACAACCACAAAACTACAAAGGGATTACAATCTGTAGTAGTATTGGGAAAGTATTCAATACTATTCTAAATAACAGATTAGATAAATATTTAATAAAAAATAAAATCATACATGAAAACCAGATAGGCTTTTCCAAGAAGTCTCGTACATCTGATCATATTTTTGTTTTGAAATGTTTAATTGATAAATATCTAAACTCAAAAGATAAAAAAATTATATGTATGCTTTGTGGACTTCCAGAAGGCCTTTGATACGGTTATTCACCAGGCATAAAGTATAAACTACTTAAAAGTGGAATTAATGATCACTGTTACAGAGTTATCTGTGACATGTATAATAATTACCTACTATCTATTTAGATAGGAAATAAACTTACAAACTCATTTGTATCTGAAGTGGGAGTCCGTCAGGGTGATGTTTTAAGCCCTAATATCTTCAAACTGTTTCTAAATGATTTCACAGATCTAATACATGACTGTACAGATTATGTTTCATTGTCTGGCAGGACAATTTCGAGCCTTCTTTATGCGGATGACCTAATTCTATTATCAGATTCGGAACAAGGTTTACAAAATAAACTACACATTTTGAATAAATATTGTAATAAATGGTGTCTTAAAGTTAATACGAATAAAACAAAGATTATAATTTTTAACAAGTCCGGAAAGCTGATAACCAAAGATTTTTACATGAATGATCACACAATAGAATGTACCCAGTCATATAAGTATTTAGGAATAACATTTACAGCCTCTGGAAAATTTGGAGAAGCTAGAAAAATCTTACATAATAAAGCTCTAAAAGCATCTTTTAAACTTTACAGAGACATCAATCCTCTGAGTCCATCTTTGAAAACTATCTTACATTTATTCGACCATACTGTTGGTCCTGTATTAATGTATGGCTGTGAAAACTGGAGCTCTTTGACTATATCAAAAAGTCAATTAGATAAAAATTTGTATGAAATATTTAAAGACTGGGAGTTTGAGAAACTCAATATAAAATTTTGTAAATATATATTGGGAACTAATAAGAAAATTACCAATATTACAGTAATGTCTGAACTAGGTAGATATCCGTACTTAATAAAAGCTATAACACAATTACTTTGCTACTGGCATACAATTATACAAAATAAAGGTAGCGATTTATTGAAAGCAGCTTATGATGAATACAAACAGTTACATGCAAGAATATAAATAGTTGGTATTCTACAATAGTTTTTATCAGTAATAAACTTAATATTAATTTAGAAACTTTCAAAAATCTTGGTAAAAACAAATTTAAAATAGAGATTAAACGTATTTTGACAAAATATTTTTTATCAATTTGGAAAAACATGGGAAAACTCGGGAAAGCTATCAACCTATTTTCTTTTGAAAGATAGCTTTAGACCAGAAGCTTATCTTGACATGAAATTCTTACAAGATTTAGAACAAGCGCTCACAGCTTAAGAATAGAGACCGGCCGATATGAACGTGTCCGGCTAACAACGGGAAAATATAAAATGCTCGAAAGAGAAGGTAGAATATGTCAATATTGCAATATAAATCAGGTTGAAGATGAGTGTCACTTCTTAAATAGTTGTCCACGATATAACTTAGAGAGAGAAGTTTTTTTAAGAACATATCAATATTATATAAAAACTTCTCAACACTTAATGAGAAAAATAAACTCGTTTGGTTACTAAACAACGAAGATTTCTATGTTCTCAATAAACTAAGCATATTTTTACAAACATGCTTTGAGATTAGAAAGAATCATAATACTAAGGATAAATAAAAAATCTTACATATAGAAAAAAGGTTACACAAGTATGTAGAATATATTTATAGACTATGTATGTTGTAACTAAAATTTAGGTTATAAGTCCTATTTTACTTTTAGTTTACTGTATTACTTATCAAACTATATATGCCATATTTTTGTAAAATATAATTATTGCATATGTTTTTAATACATGTCTTAAATATTGAATTTTGTCACATATATCTGTGTAATATAATTGCTCGGATTTGACTCTCTTCTTCATGCCGTGGCATCGACCAAGGTCTCAATTTCGTCTTTTATTTTATTTTTATTGTATATGTAAAAAAGAAATCATTTCAATCAGTATGAGAGGTACGAAAGTGAAAGAGAGAAAGTGTGTGTGAAAGTTACCTGATATTATACATTGTATGTATCAAATTTGATTATATATGCCCTAACGGGCCGATGATTGGTTAAATAAAATACTTTACTTTACTTTAAACCAATGTTACGAGAAACAACGACTCGTCCACATACCAACATAAAAAGCAACGTTACCAGCGACTTTTTACAACTTTTAACTTTCATGCTTAAAGCTTTTTATTGCTGTACATCACAAAATAATTTAAAAGTAGTGAGTCTCATCACTAGGATCGAAATGCAGTTGATTCATACACTTCTACGTACCAAATAACAAACCGGTCTTTCATTTGACAAAATATTTAATGTATTGTCCATATTGGTAACATGGAATGAAAAAAGGAAACAACGATTTCAGTAAAAAAATAATAATTTAGCAATCCGATAAGTGGACGGAGAGTCACTTCCTTGATTATTGGCTGTGTTGAATGAAGGGAAAGCCCAGGTATTAGTATGGTGAAATCCGGCGGGCGGGCGGGAAAATATGGTATTTATTTTTTTAAATTTTATTTTAATCAATTCCTCCTACAGTTTTCACAGAAAGATTGCACATGTATTGAAGTTGTGCACCTATACTGTTACGAAAGTGTTCCAATTAACTAATCCAACCCTTAACCAACAAATTTTCAACCATTCCATTTTTATTAAGGCACTTGCTGTGCAACCCGGCCATTTCAGACATTTGCGATTTTTTAAAATTGAACAGTATTTTATTAATCTATTTTGCGTTAAGGCTTTTGCGAAAAAGCTTGATTGATTGATTGATTGATTGATGTTTTACGTCCAGCAAGCAATATTTCAGCTATATTCAGGACGTGAAAGTAATAATAATTTGATTATTTAACATTTTTCAAAATTGTTCATCTCTCCCTTAGTTCTAAAACATTATCTCATACAATAATATGAGCATATATACAGATAAAAGGCAAGTAAAACAATAAAAATATAGATCACAAATTGCCGGAAAAATTAAATTTTACTGTACAAATTAATTTCCTTTAAAAATTTTAAAATTGTGTCGCCTGCGACCGTTGTAAACAAACTACTGTACGTATTTACAGTATAAAAACGTTCCCGAATGTGGGCCACGTCAATGCAGTCCATCAAGACATGCTTGATGGTGTATAGACTGTTGCATGGCACACATTCGGGTCGTGGCTCATTGTTTAAAATATAACTTTGTGTCGTCCTGGTATGACCAAGACGACATCTTGTTAAAACAACTTGGTCTTTTCGACCTCTAAAACATTTAAAATTATTTGTGTGCAGTAGTGGCTGGATCTCATGAAGTTTATTATGAACTTGGAGATCCCAACCACTCTGCCACAAATTAGAAATATATTTAAAAATTAACGGTTTAAAATCGGTAAAAGGAATACTACAGTTAATGATGGTATCTTTTAGTGCATATTTAGCCTCCTGATCCACGACTGTGTTTCCGACATGACTGGGAATCCAGAAGAAGATAATTTCTTTTCCCAAAGCAACAAGTGATTTGTAGATTTGAATAATTTTTAAAATGTAAGGATTTTTAATTTTGAAATTTTCAATAGCCAGTAGACAAGACAGGGAATCGGAGCAGACAATAACTTTGCATTCGTCTGACGAAGCAACTATTTTCATCGCAAGAAGAATAGCTTGCGCCTCTGCTGTAAATACAGATGAGGTAGACGGAAGGCGGCGAGTTTCAACACGCTCTCCGAGGACAGCGGCCGAGGCGACTTTATCGCCGTCTTTTGACCCGTCTGTGTAAATAGTACTATAGTCAGGGTAACAAGATTTAATTTCTGCATAATGTTGTTGTATTAATAAATGGTTTATGTCGGACTTTTTATGTTTTCTTAAATCATAAATAAATATCGGTTTGGGGTTTAACCACGGCGGATTATGCGGGATTTTGATTGCAGCAATTTCATCTAAATTCATACCGGAATTTTCCAAATGAGATTTAATTCGGAGGCCAAAAGGTTGAATGTTGTTTGGATGTTTTTCGAAAATGTTTTTATAAAGAGGTTTGAAAACACAGTCGTGGGCGGGGTTGCCAGGATATGCCTTTAATTTGGTTGCATATTGCAAAGCGAGCTTTATTCTTCTTTGATACAAAGAAGGCTCGCCTGCTTCTACATATAAACTCTCAACAGGTGTGGTTCTGAAAGCTCCAAGGCACAGTCTCAATCCTTGATGGTGTATAGTATCAAGGATTTTGACATATGACTTGCGAGCAGAACCATAAATAAAACAACCATAATCCAATTTCGATCGAACCAGCGATCTATAAAGATTGAGTAAAACATCGCATTCAGCACCCCAGTCGGTGCTGGATACGACTTTTAAAATATCTAATGCTTAAAGGCATTTATTTTTTAACATTTTGATATGGGGAAGAAAGGTTAGCCTTGAATCAAATATGAGACCAAGAAAATGAGTTTCTTTTACAATTTTGATAGGATTATTATATAATTTTAGTTCGGGATCAGGATGCATCTTACGTTTATTACAAAAATGCATCCCAACAGTTTTTGCAGTAGAGAATTTAAAACCATTCTCCATTGCCCATTTCTCTATTCTATTTAAACACAACTGCAGCTGACGTTCGATATTATTCATATTTTTCCCTCGGTAACATATGAGGAAGTCGTCAACATATAGTAGAGAACCATCAATATTATCTTTTAAAACTTGAGCAAGGCTATTAATTTTAATACTAATTAAAGTGACAGAAAGGATGCTGCCCTGGGGAACACCCATTTCCTGAATAAAAGGGTCAGATAACGTAGAATTGACCCTAACTTTAAATTCTCTGTCAGATAAAAAGTTCGAAATAAAGGTAGGAAGTCTATCTTTCAACCCCATATCAAAAAGATCTTTTAAAATACCATATTTCCATGTTGTGTCATATGCTTTTTCTAAATCGAAAAAGATAGACACAACATGTTCGTTTTTGGCAAATGCGTTTCGAATATATGTTTCGAAACGCACGAGATGATCAATAGTACTACGACCTTGTCTGAATCCACACTGGATATTCGAGAGTAGGTTGTTCGATTCTAAAAACCAGACAAGGCGATCGTTGATCATCCTTTCCATGGTTTTACAAAGACAGCTTGTGAGGGCTATAGGCCGATAGTTGGACGCTTCCGAGTGATCTTTGCCTGGTTTTGGAATAGGCACAACAGTGGCCATTTTCCAAATAGATTGTAAGTCACCCGTTTCCCAAATGTTGTCTAGAAGATTCAGAAGACATTGGAGAGAAGATTGTGGCAGATGTTTGAGAAGTTGATAATGGATGTCATCTGGACCACATGCAGTATCGTGCGATTTCTTCAATGAAGTTTTTAGCTCTTCCAAAGAAAAAGGTTTATTATAATCTTCAAAATTGTTTGACTGGAAATTAAGTTTTGATTTTTCTTTTTGAATTTTGATCCGCTGAAAATTGGGATGATAATTTTCAGCAGAGGAGTGTGTTGCAAATGTTTCGGCCAATTTATCTGATTCTGATGTTAACAAGTCTTGTCCATCCTTTAAATGATGGACATTTGCTTTACTGTTTTTACCTTTAATTTTACGAATCATGTTCCAAATTTTATTCATGGGGGTATGGTTATTTAGTTTAGAAACAAAGTTACGCCAAGAGGTGCGTCGTCTTTGTTTCGTTACCCTGCGAGCTTTCGCTCGAAAAATTCGGAAATGGTTAAGATTATATTGAGTTGGGTGTTTATTAAAGCGTTGTTCGGCTTTTTTCCGGTCTTTAATAGCGTCCTCACAGCTGTCATCGAACAATGGTTTACTAGGATGTTTTGGATTTGTCGAGGTCTTAGGAATTGTTTCATCAGAAATTGAAAAAAGTGTTTCATTGAATTTTAAAATAGGATCAGAAACAGCTTCAAAAGCATCCGAGTTAAGTCGCTCTATACAGAGTTGTTCAAAAAGAGGCCAATTGGCCTTGCCAAATTTATACCGAGCGACTCGTTCTGTGTTTGAAGAGTGTAAAGATTCCAAGATAATGGGAAAGTGATCACTGCCACAGAGATCGTCATGGACTTTCCATGAGAAATCGGGCAACAGAGAAGGATCTGCTATTGCAAGATCAATAGCCGAATATGATCCATTCCCAGGATGTAAATATGTATTGGTTCCATCATTAAGAATACACAGATCTTCCTGATCCATCAAGCCTTCAATAATTTTACCTTTATCGTTTATTGTGTTACTGCCCCATAAAGGGTTGTGTCCGTTGAAATCCCCAAGTAATATATAAGGGGCCGGAAGCTGATCAGTAAGATGTTTCAATTGATTTAAATTTAATGAAGAATTCGGAGGGATATACACAGAGCATAAGGTAATCGTTTTGTCTAAAGATATTCTAACAGCAACCGCCTGAAGATCAGTGTTGAGATCTACAGGGCTATGTAGAACTTGATCTTTTACAAGAATGGTAGAGCCGCCAGCAGCTCTATCATTCTCTTCTACATATGTGCTGTATAAAGAGTAGTTTTTTAAAGATATGTTATCACTTCGTTTTAGATGGGATTCTTGAAGGCAAAATGCAACAGGAAGAAAGGCTTGAACTAATAAAGTAATTTCTATAAAGTTAATCTTGAGACCTCGACAATTCCATTGTATTATTGTACCCATTATGGTCTGCGAATAGGGGAATAGTTGACAGTTTTTTTGGGGCTATTCCGCCGGTTTATGCTGGGGGATCTACTTTTAGATCCAGTATCTGGGGGTAGTGTATCCATGGGATCGCCCCAGATAGTAGTGTCTAGATGATCTAGACTTCCAAACATGTTGTGGACCTTAATGGGATCCCGCAGCAGTTTTGGAGTACGATCTCCTTTTTGATTTGAGTTTTTATTTGAATTTGAATTGGAGTTAGAAGATTTTGTATTTGGATTGGTCTTAATATTTGAATTTTTTTTTGGGCTGCTTGAAGAATTAGTAGGATTGAGAAGCTATTGAAGACGTAGTAGATGCGTAGATGCCGAAGGCGTAGAAGTTTGAGATGACGAAGATTTTCGAGATGATGTAATTATTTTATCAGTGGTTTGAGCCGGTAGTCTTGTTGGGTCTTTCTGATCTATAGGCCAGGTGGTCATGGTTTGCGTTTCAGAAGTAACGCAAACGCGTTTCGTCACACTGGCATATGACATTACAGAAGACGATGGATTACTCACTGAACTAAAGAGACGACGAGCCTCAGGGTAAGTGATGTTCCTTTCTGTTTTCAATTTTTGTATGTCCTTTTCTTTTTTAAAATGATGACAATCTTTTGAGGACGACATGTGGGCTTCACCACAATTGGCACACTTTGGGTTGTTTGTGCAGGTAAAGCCCTCATGCCCTACCTCTGCACAGTTGAAGCATACCAAAGAGCCTCTTCATTGTCCCTTTCCATGACCAAATTTTTGGCATTTAAAGCAGCGCACAGGATTTGGGATAAATGCGCTGACTTTAACGCTGTATAGTCCAATTTTGATAGACTGAGGGACAGATGGAGAATTAAAGTTGAGCAGAAAGGTATTCAGTTTTACCTGAATACCTTGTCTCTTGGCAATGAATCTTTTTACCTTTGTTACACCCTGAGGTTTGAGTTCTTCACAAATTTCCTCGTCCGTGAGTTCAGAGACATCATCGTCTCTGTAATGAATGATCCCTTGACAAGAATTTAATGTTCTGTGAGGAGTGGAAGATATTTCTAAATCGAGAATTTTATTGAGCTGCAGTAAATTTAAAGATTGTTGTTTTTTGAAACTTCAATAAGAATTGATCCGGATTTCATTTTTGTTACGTTTTTAACATCTCCTGCACAGCCTTTAATAGTTTTTCCGATGACGAAAGGAGAAATTTTTGATAATGGTTTGTTAGAATCTTTACTATTCACAACAATAAAACGTGAAAAGTGATCATCATCAACTATTTCTTCAAGCGAAATGTCATTTTTTCTTTTTTTAGAACCTGTTTGCGTAAATGTTTTGGAAGCCATGTTAAAAGAATGCGGTTCACCACCCTTGTCACCCACCCGCCACGGAGTGCCAACAGGGGCGATGCTTGGTGTCTGCGGATCGCCAGCAGAAAGCATCAGGTGTTCCAAGGGTGGTATACTCAAATAGATGAATTTCTTCACGAACGCAAGCTTCGTGCCAGAATTAACTGGCGAAACAACCGTTCGAAACTCTATCTACTCGATTGACCCATGAGCCACCGCCTTCTTAACAGCTTGTAACTGAACAATTTTGCAACTGAAATTCACAAGATATAATCAAGTGACAGGAGAAATGACGACAAGCTTGTTAAGGGCTCTGCGTGACCAGCCGATTGACCGAACCGGGTCCATCCGGTCTCCCGTCTAGTTGAAGTCAGGCCAAAGTGGTGTATTGAAAATCGAACCCGCCGACCCGCACTAATGGATGCAGCAGAGAGTGATCTCTCAACCACCAGGATCCCTTCCTCCACCATCCCGGGTTGCAACACACGGCAAACATGTCGCCTCTATAAAGCTGAGGAAGCTTTGCCCTTCAGCCACCGCCTTCTTTGCAAATCCTGTAAGGAAGCCGTCTATTAAATGGTACATACATTTCATGGAACAGTTTGAAGGAAAAATGTAATAGAGTAGCTTAAATGATAAGGATTCACAAAGGGCAGGACGTGACATGCCAATTCATCGAAGTCAGTGCTAACTCGATTTCCCGTCTAGAAAAAGTAAGGGTTCAGTAAGTTATCGGGACCGTTTACCCGGCCTACTGAAATCCCGTCCTGTAATCGACACGGGTCGCAACACACGGCAAGTGTTGCCTCTGTTAGCAGACTCTTACTGCAGGCTGAGGAAGCCGTGGGCCTATTCTCCTGTGCCCCGGGGCCCACACGGGGTTTGCGAAAAAGCATCCCGATTTCTAACAATATTGGTAGATGTTTAAAAAGACTTGCCAGGTATAAATTGGGGATTTTCGTATGGGGTTGTTCACGAAAAAAGCATAACAAAATGTTTGAAAATTTGTAGAAAAATATATATCTAGACATTTTTACATAATTATGATCTTATGTTAGGAGACGGCATACATGTATCGGTAGGAAATGTTAATGGCTTATATGGAACTGCTTACACTTACGAGAAAATGACGAGGTTAAATAAGTTTTTAAAACAGTCATATTGTAAATATTATTATGTGTCAATATATGTATTTTGTGTAGTTTTATGTATTTATTTTTATAATGTGTATATGATATTTGTAATATTAAATATCGCTTTGTGGTGAATGTGTGTCTTTTGTACTGAGCAACATAAACGTGAAGAATTTAGCGGGTTAATATTTTCGTGTATTGGGTTAAATGCTTTACTCCCCATCTTTTAAACATAATATGCATTGGGTGTGTTTCTTACAGAATCTATAATACATTATTCACAAGAGTGATTTTTAATATCTTTTATTTCTTTAAATATCGTGGCATTGCAAAGTTAACATTACTGCAAATTTGTCATGGAAATGTTCCCCGACAAAAGGAATGCCACCTATATACACGCCCTATAGGAGGGCGCCTCGGTGGCCGAGTGGTTAAGGTAGTTCGTCTACTATTGATCACCTGGTCTGGCAATACCGAGGTTGCGGGTTCGAGTCTCACTGCGGGCAGGGTGTACTCGACTCCAATCTTAATTGACAAGAATTGCCAGTTTTCCTACCGAAGGTCGGGGGTTCTCTCCGGGTACTCTGTCTAACCTCCCCCAATAAAAACTGGACGCCATGATAAAGCTGAAAAATTGCTGAAAGAGGCATTAAACATTATTCAAACCAACAAACGAACACGCCCTATTATCGATCGATATAACTCATATTGAAACTTATAGGATACGATATAAACCGGATGTTTTTTTAAACATCAATAGAAAATGATTCATTTATAGCTGCTTGAAAAAATTAGTCGTGTCATGGTGTATCATTTTGTTCTGTTTATTAAAACAGACATCTTGTTCATACAACATCCAAGGAGTTATAGGTCTTTGATGCAGCGTGCTCTAAACCTTAAGTTTCAAGGTCCATTAACCCAAAATAGATGCGGACTTCATTAGCCCCCACGACATTACATGAAAATGTACCCCCAAAACAAGGCTCATAATGGCTAGATATATTTGACTTGATTTAAACATATTTTATTCAGAAAAATAATTGGACTTGTGAAAGGTAAAAAATTATGGTTCTTCCCTGCTTGTACCTAAAAAAACAGTACATTGACAGAAATGTTAAACTAGATAAACATCAGAAAAAGGCTATTGAGTATAAATAGGCTTTTATAAATAACAGTAATATTTATTCTTAGAAATAAATAGCCACATATATTTCCTGAACACATTTCCAGCCATCGCCGTAGTTCCTATCAATACAATCACTGCACTAACGGGAAGTATTTCTAATAAAAAGTGAAGCGGAATCGGTACTAACTGAATGCAGTTGTAAAGTTCCTTTTACTGGCTTGCAGTTCTTGGCACTGTTTCATTCAGTATAATAGATTATCGAATAATATCATCTTCGAAATGTAATTAATGAGACAGCTAGGTTATTAGCTGCAGCCCATGTGTAAAAATCAATGTTTTTTCTGCCTAATTGCTAGATCAGCGCATCGTTTTACTGTTCCACCAAATAATTCGATTTGAAAGTTAAATTCTTGTGATGAAAAGTTTCATCCATTTTGTGATACACAACTACAGGGTGCAAACTAACAACTCGGACATTTCTTTAAATAAGAAGACTTCATCACTAGTGTTACAGTGTGAAATGTTCACCAAAATCCATTTGCACTACAAATAATGTTACTTTTAAAGTCTGCAGAGCTGTATAATACCGATTTTTAACGTAAATAACACGTGCTTTGAATTCAAACCACTGCTTTTGAAGTGTTTCAACAAAAGATGACCTGTCGCTTGTTTTTGTCTGTTGCCTGGCATCTGTATTAACACGCATCAATTCTGAAACTGCCGCTTATAACATGAAAAACTGATTCAACGTCAAAATCAGCTGTCACATCTTTTACGAGTCAGGGTTATCATCTGTAATAATGCCACATCTTTTCCAACAACGGAGTTTATTGCGAGTTGCATACAAAACTAAGCTGCAGTGTTTGGGTCTGTACTTACAGAATCTAGAATACGACATTGAAATATTCGAATTCTTAGTTCTGAACTTTAGATACAAGTTCTTCAAGTGATGCGATAGAATTCTGTTTTGGGTTTGTTTTTCAGTGTACAGTTTTGTAGTCGGACTTTCCAGGTGAATTATCCTATCAAAAAATCTTTTACTGTTTCTTTCATTTGTACTAATGGTAATCTCTTCCGCAAGGTCGTCTGTAGATTCTTAGATGTACACCCTAACGACTTTCGCCGCATTCCAAATAGCCGTATAACTAGTATCAGACATCATTTTGTGTACTTTTGTAATTTTCCCGTCTAAAAGTTTTTTTCTATATTTGAGAATTTTCGACGGCTTTGACCTCTTTAACCAGAACGTTGTGAAATTGTAACTTCCTATATTTTTTGTTTTGGACACTTTACTAGATCTAGACCAGATTTTCTCATATCGGAAGACCTATGAGTAGTTATCCAAGGTTTCAAAGCTTTCTGTGGTGTTAAATGAAGTTCATCCTGCTTCGCTTTTAATTTTCGGATTATGTTCTTCAGTTTCCATACTGTTCTATTGGATACTGCCAGTTCCGATTCCAATTATCATACTTTCCTGTTTGCGCTCGAAGTTGATCTGCTAATTTTTTCTTGACGATCTGCGCGGTTGGACGGTTGACTTCACAGGCGACTAGCTAACTTTGTCCTTTTATTCTGTCTATATTTCTGCATTCTTTCGTCTTCGTTCAATGTCTCTTTTTCGTAATTTATTACTTTACAATTAAGATTGTTCTTTCGATTTCACTCATTTTGTAAGTAAGCCTCCAAATCTTCTGATTTCCTACGCTCTTTATACTCATTTTGGCCTTGCTCTTTTTTCTTTGTTTTGTAGAGAAAAAAAGACCAGAGATGTTTACTTTGCAAAATAAATATATATTAATGTTAGTTCCCATCGTTTTCATTCTTAGAAACTATTTAGATTGTTAATGAGGCCGTTTTGTTTTTATTTGTAGTTTTATCATTCCTCCTACTCTGAATTTTGACAAAATGATAAGAAGGAAAATATATGATTTTTTTTCTATTTTTGGCGCATAAGTTACGTTTTAATGCAAAACTCCATGAAAATGTATTAAAGAAAATGTTATGTGTCGATATGATTATTTAATGTTGTTTTTTTAAATCAAAACTGGTTAAAGTCAAAATATTCTTCTGATTTCGGAGTCTCTGCTATGGGTGAATTTTATTTGTTATATTTTATCCGTCCTCATAATACCGTCTTTAATCAGAAAAATTCCAAAAACTAGCAATAATAAAACTATGCATTATTTCTAAAATATGACGAGGTACATGATAGGAAAAGTTGAAAATCTCCTTAAAATTGAAATTATTGCTCTCCATATATTTTTTCTATTGCTCGGACCTGATAGAAACACACAGTGGTAGACACTGATGTAAACAATAATAAACAAAACAACTAGATTATTATAGAATCACAAGAAAGAAATTAAAAAAAAATATAAACAGATAAGAAACAAATGGTAACCTGACGATTTTTTACGATATTTAATATTTCATGCCTTGAGGTTCTTAGTGTGTATTGGCGTTGTTCTTAAAGTAATCATTTTACAATATTAATGGATCAGGATTTTTTTTAAACGTGGTTTACGCACCATTACAAAATATGGAGGTACTAATGGCTAATACTGCACGCTCGAATCGCTAAGCGACTGCACAAAAGAAAGTTGTTGTTGTTGTGGTTTGCTTGACGGGGATGGGGTTGTTATAAGTATAATTTAATTCAGTCCTCGAGAATGAAGGATAGTAACGTTTTAATAATAGAGACATTTCATAAGCTGTGACCTCTAATTGTGCAGTAAAGTATGCTGTGAAGTGTCTTTTTTGTATATAAGCATTGCATTCATCGAAATAGTTTGAAAATTACATTATGCTAGTGTAATCTTATATGTAGTACCAGCAATTTAGTAGATGGGAAAATTATTGAAAATTATGGGGTTCATATAGAATTTCGGTTTCCCTCTTTTTAATAGAATTCCACTCATAATTGGAATGTAAGTCTTAAAAAAAACGATATATTATTCATGGCTTTATGATAGAAGAATCTCACCATTCATTATTTAAGGTGCTTTTGATACAGTTGTCTTTCGTTGTCTTACAACTTCATCCAACTGGCAAAGGCAGAAAACCAGTCTTCAAATACGCTGGAAAAATGCATCACTCCCGAAAGCACAATATCTTCATGGAAGCGCGTGATAATTTGCGGTCGCTTTCATTGTTTTGCATTTAATCTTCAATTGCGCATTAAAATTCGAGAATTTTTTAATTGCATTATAGTTTTTCTGGGGTTTAACGTATATTACACCTTAAAAAATCGGAACACGTTTTAAGAGCGGATTTGTTTTTATCCAATTTCTTTGAACAACTCAGTAATGGACTTAAATTATGTTCGCGAAAAAGAAGACTAAAAATATAGTTAAAATAAAATAAAATTGAAAACATTACTTCGAATTATGCAATTTTTAATTTTGTTTTCAGAAACGACACCATGTTTAGGGGACTTCTTTATAAGTATAGAATATACATGTAGCCTATTCTTGAAAGACGAAGAGCATGATTATATGCTTTAAAAGGGCTAATAATGTGAAAAACATTGACATACAAATGACCCCTATCTTAGAGCAAAAAACAGTTATCATACACATTATGCACTTCGCAAACGTCCATTTCTTTTTATCGTAATGCGCATCTTTGAAAATGTGCTTCGGTTAACGCTTTCATACGCCAAGGAAACTTCAAAAGAATGCATTCAATTCTTACATTTACATTTTATTTCATTTAAAAAAGCCAAGGTCCTGATTGAAATCATGTACAATTTATTTTGGTTTATTTAAATTACTCCACGTTGTTTTTTTACTGTGAGCGTCGTGAAGGAAGCGCGCGCTCTTCATGCTACCGGTTGAACTAATAGAAAGCTAGGATATCGATGAAAGGCACATTTTATGTAAATATTCACATGGTAGTGCTCATTACGATATAAATAACTTATAAAAAAAATCTTGACAGTGAGAAAAATTGCAATACTTATCATGGGCGCTTTACCGTAGAAAAAGCGTTATGCGTCTTTTTTTCAGATTTGGCATATTGCATGTGGCATTATGAAGATGACACTTGAAAAGTGCATACTTCGTGAACTGCCGGGAACAGGAACAGGTTTGGTGGTCCAACTCCTCAAAAGGTCAAAGTTATACCATGCTGCGGTTGGGTACTGCAGGCAACCAGAAACATCATCGGACGACTAAAGTTGAGTTTGCACAGACCGAGAATGTGAACTATAGTACACTTTCCAGATATGTGCCCGATACGGTACGACTAATGACCATCCAAGAAGTAGTAGATCACGCATAACTACAGCACGTTAAGTTCGTTACATCCGGTGTTCTATAAAGTCGAACAGTACCAACAACTGCAGTCCGGACACCTGGACTGAGAAGAGTCAGCTCCCAAACTGTCAGAAACCGGCTCCGACAACATGGACTAAGACCAAGGAGACCGTATTTTGGAGCAGTATTGACGGCGTTACATCGAACGGGAAAGAGTCAGATGGGGAAACAGGTTGAGGGTCTGCCCCCAGTTTCATAAAACTTCTAATATTAAGATTTTCCTCTCCTCCAATCCTTGACATTGTCCTCAAAGTAAAATTTTCCAGCAATCTGATTGATCAGTATTTTAGTATATTTGAGGATAAGATGAGAAATTCCTCATATTTATCAAACTGGGCCCTGGACATTCCAGAATCTGGTTTAGTGACGAGTCGCGGTTCCTGCTACAAAAACTCAAAGAACACAACTTTGGAAAATATAACAAATACATGCAGGGTGATGACTTTTAGTAAAGATTGTCTATGAAATTATTTTTGCAATAGACTACAATCAATTTGCAGACACATTTTACTGAAGACAGTTACATGTATCACAGTGGCAGTGTAATGATAAATAATTTATAAGCATATTTTAATTGTTAAAGTATGTTTATTGGATGTTAAATTCATTATTGCAAAATTTATAAAAGGCAGTTTTATAAATATATCTGCAAAAACTTTATTAAATGAAAATATAATCGCTAATGAAACAATTCCTTGCTGCCCATTTCTCTTTCGTATAAGAGATAACATTACTTACATTACTTTAAAACAACACGGTTGAATCTGATTTGGAATTTAATTTGATGATTGTAATTGTCAGTTAATGTAATTCTCATAAGTTGTTTGGTGCATTGACATCACACCCGACTGGGAGTATATATGACTGTCGTGGACAGGTACTGTCATGCAATAATCCTGCCTAGTTGTCGACATCCTGGAACAAAAACAAGTTGCGATGTCTACTGGATATGATTTAATAAAAACGATGCGAGTACGTAATATACATTTACCCATACATGATATAGCTGCAAAATTGCTGAAAGTGGCGTTTTACAACATTCAAACAAACAAACAAGTTTATCCTTTGTAAATTTTATATTCGCAATTATGAATAGGTTGACTGACATCTGTCTCACTAGTGGTGTCTTGTCTTTTTGAGGTAACCGCTCTTTCTTATCACGACGGATAGTACTACAGAAGTAGGATATGTTCACCCTTCTGTAAGGGAGGAACACTTGATATCATCCAATTATTCATAAGGGTTCGTGTTATTTTTTTTCTACATTTGCATGTGTGTTTTTGTTATCTGTAGCTCGGTAATTTTTAATTTATGGTTTTTTTAGTAGATACACGTGTCAACGTATTTAAAACATACCGCTTAATTTTAAAGTAAATGACCACCATTGATGTCAAACCACTAATAACAATAATTCCCAATACAACCTCCAATAATGAAGAAACAATGGAGATGTCCATCGAATATATTTTGGTTAATTGATTGACGCTTGACACATACTACTGTCCCCCGTACTTTTAATTAAGGTCTTTCTTACTTCCATTAGGAATACCTTATTGTATTTCTTCTGATTATTATTAAGGTCTTTCCCACTTCCAGTGGGAAGACCTTACTGTATTTCTTCGGATTATTATTATTAAGGTCTTTCCTACTTCCAGTGGAAAGACGTTATTGCATTTCTTCTGATAATTATTATTATTCTTTCTTCGTGGTCCTCCACTTTTTAAAAGCTCATCAATTTAAGATTTCGCGACATATCATTCGAAACTTTGGATTATGGACCTGGACTGTATTCTCTATTCGAGACTGCGTTTTGCAAGCCGAATACTTTTTTCTGACATAGTTATCTGCCCAAAAACCGAAAAACTTGTAACGAAACAAGACCAGAGCCATAAGAGATAGAAGAAAACTTAAAAATGCGAAATGTTAAGGAACTTTTGAGACAAGTTTGTGTCATAATTAAAAAAAAAATTGTGAGACCTCCAATCTTGTTATCATTATTACTAGAAAACCCTAAAAGATAGAAGCAGACAATTAATTGGAAAAATACTCCTTTCATCGAGACCTTCATTGGTCTTTGAGTCTGAAACTGTTTGATGAACCGTTTTTTGAGTTAAATGCTCTCGAAGTGTTTAGGTTCATTGGTTTTTTGACTTATAACTTGAGAACGGTTAGAGATAATATAGTAAGCATGGTACCTAAAAGTGATCAGTAGAAAAAGAATTACAATTTGAGCCCACGGTCAAAGGTCATGGGTCAAGGTTACACCATAGCAACAAGGTAGTTATTATAAAAAGACCTTAGTAACCATATATTATTACAATCAGGATGAAAAACTTTAGTGTAATAAGTCTTTGTTAAACAAAAAATAACATTTTTTCCCTAGCAACGATAATAATAAATATAAGTTCATTGGTTCTACCGAACAAATGAGAGGCTTTCCACTTATTGCATAAATGACCTTGACATTGACTTTGGCTATATGGAAATTGAATCTTCTTTTCAAAATAAACAAAAGAAAGAAAAACCATTCGTATATCTTTTGAAATAAAAAAGGTAAAAAAATAGGACGTTAATTGAGATAAATGACCTTGACTACCAAGTGTTTGATTTTTGCATATTCAATGCTTTAAAAACAAATAATTTATTTGTATTTACCATTTTATATACACGAAAAAGCAGAATTTCCAAAAAATATTATTTGACCTTGACTGCTGTCAATATGACCTTGACCATGCTGAGCGTCAATAAAGGACCAACAGTGAAGATCCTTTGTCAATATGTCTTATAATTATGAAGAAATGCCTATTTATCATAAATACCCAAATTTATAAGATGACCGTGACCTTTTACCTTGTTTCAATTTTCAAGGTCAGGGGTCATAATGGTCATTGGTGAAGTCCCTATGCCTCTACTATCAATAGTTAATAAGTTATCAATGAAAAAGTAAATATCAATTGTTGTAATGAGAGATAACTCCTATAAGATGAAGTCAAATCCTTTTCCTTTAAATAGAAAAAAGTTGCGCATTAATGAGGCCGACATTTTATCCGTTATAAGTTATAAGCTATCTTTTACCGTTTCAAAGAAATAGCGATGACAAGATAATGTCAAAATTTCAAACGTGACCTTGACCTTTGACCTTGTGTCCATTTTCAAGGTCAAGGTCAATGATGACTAATGATATAAGGTTTCATATAAATATCTGTCATAGTTACTGAGATAACGCTATATACACTATATTTAATTGATCCAGGGGAGATAACTCTTTCAAAAGTCAAATCATTTATAGTGACCTTTCAAGACCTTAATATGATACACATTTTGGTAAAAGATTTATTTCTGTATCTCTTATGGTTCAGGAGGAGAATCGCACACACCACAGTGTCAAAATTTAGAATGTGACATTGACCTTTGACCTTGTGACCTTTTTCAAGGTCAAGGTCAATGATGACCAACTGTGAAATATCTAGTCTCTATAACCTCTGGTTCATGAGTTACTATGGTACAAAATGTACTTCCAATAAATAAGGGGAAATAACTCCTACTAGGAGTCGTCAAAATACTTTGCGCGATATGTAACAAATTGTCGCGATCAATAGCTGAGCATTTTGCAACAACTTTCATTGCGAAATCTTTTACGGTTTCAAAGTTTATCTGCACACAAGATTTTTATGACAGGGGAAATAACTCCGTAAAGAAAAAGTGTTCGGTGTGACAGGGTTAACTGCGAATGCGTAATGTCTCATACATCCATAGTACAAAATGTCTTTACGACATGTCGCGAAACAAAATTTATAATGGGATAACAAAAACTTGGCGGAAGAATAATAAGAATAATAAGAAACAGACAAAAAGCAATAAGTCTTTCCACTGGAAAGTGGAAAGCCTTAATAATAATAATAATAATAATAAGAAGAAGAAGAAGAAGAATTTTGAATTGAATTTCCAATACCCTTTATTAAATAAAACAATCAATCACAGTTTAACAAGGTATCAAAAATTCATATTACATAAAATATAAACCTAACAATACATTATTTGACAAGCTACATTAACAATTTTGAATATACATATTAATAATAACTTTAAATCTAAAAGTATATGAAAATACAATAGAAAAAATAAAAGACTTTGTCCAACTGATCAAAGTCAGTTTAAATTGATACAAGTCAATTTAAACTTTAACCTTTTAACCTACTTATCGTTAAAATTAAAGAGCCCTATAAATGACTTTGTCCAAATGATCAAAGTCAACATGGACTGGTACACGCAAGTCCATGTTTTAACCTTTAACCCATCGCGGTTTACAATAAATTAATGAGACATTACAAATCAAATACAAATACAAATTTACCATTAAATATTTACAACATCTTGTTATTAGAAATAAAACACAATACATTATTATAAGACCAAAATCTGAAAAAGAATTAACATTATTAGTAAACTTACAATAAGCAAATTCAATTGCTAAACGGGCGCGGACGCGCGACCTAAATTCCTGGAATGGTCCTTACGTCTGCAGGGTCACGTAGGTGGCCATCTTCGCCTGGGTGGCAATCCACTGCAACAGTCGTCTTGGGGTCCTGTACCGCTTCGTCCATCGTTGCGTGTTGGTATATTCTCCCAACACGACTGCTCCGTCCTCCATCACCATTGGCTGTCTGTTCGTCGCTGGACAGCCGACCCTGGATGACGTGTGGTCGGCTGGTAATGGAATCTCTGGACAGCTGATCCTAGGTGACGGTGGATCAGCTGGACTCGATCTCCTAACTGGACAGCTGTCCGATGTTGGCGTTTGGACAGCTGGAGGAGATCGATTTGCACTGACCTGAGGTGGTGTTTGGTCAGTGCTAGAAAGAGTAGAAGGTCCAAATATAAAGGAGTCTATTAAACCTACATCATTAAATTTAAGCAAAATATTTTCGACATAACTTAATAAACATTGTATACGTGGGCACGAAACGAAAATGTGATACAAGTCTTCTTGCAAACCACAAGAGAGACAAACATCAGATTACTGAAACCCAGCTTTACAATAAAATTTACTAGTTGAAATGGCACCATGAAGGATTCTCCAGTTAAGGTCACCTTCATGCATGCTATGAGGATATTCATAAATATGACTATATATGATATTAGGGGGAAAACTCGATTTTAAAATATTATTCCAGGGGACAGTGACTTTTTAGTATGGGAACGATTAAAATTCTGTATAACAGATAACAAATAGATCATTTTCTTGGGACATTTATCGAGAACTACACCCTTACTTAATTCAGGTGCATTGTCAATATCTACTTTAAAAATATATTGGTTAACAACACCAATTTCAATATCATTATGTAAACAGCGATCTATCAATTCACTCCACACCGGAGGAAAAGACGATCATAGTAAATCCAGATGTTGTTGGATACAACGTTCAGAACGAGTGCTTAATATGCCAACAAGATCTGCTGCAGTAAATTTTCTTTTCAGACTTGTATCAAAAAGATCTTTAACTTTAGTCATACCAGCAATCACAAAGTTTTCAAAATAAAAAGGTTCATTGGTTTTAGGGTTAACTAAACGTGGATTAAAGAACAAAGGTTCTTCTAAAATGTCTGCAACTGAGGTATCATCTATTTTTATTCTAGATGATTCAAAATATTTCCAGGCTTTTATTAAATCTTTATAAAAGCTTGGGATGTTAGTATACTGAAATTCCCCATCAAGTAATAACAACTGAACATCATAATTCAAATTAGAAACGGTAGACAAAAAATATTTACAAAAATAGTTTTTGGGTGAACTTCTTCACCATTCATTAATGTCAAAAATCTATACATAAATTGAATTCGAAAATCACGAATTCTAGATAAAATATGAACTAAACCCTGTCCTCCAGTACATACAGGAAGATATAACATTTCTTTGGAAACCCAATGTTTTCCTTGCCATAGAAATTCTACAAATTTATTTTCAATGGCATTAATAATTTCATCGGGCACGGTCACTGAATTTAGTCGATGCCACAACTTTGACGCGGAAAGTAAATTAATTACAAGCGTTCGTCCTCTAAGTGACAAACCACGAGCAAATGGTTTCCACCTGTCAAGTTTGACAGTAATATCCTCCTCCATCCCTTCCCAATTTTGTTTATAAAAATCACTATTGTTTCCAACAAAAGTGCCCAAAACTTTAAGACCTTTATTATTCCATTTGAGACAAAGTGGAGAATCATTTCTATTTTTCCAACTTCCCACCCACAAACCTTCGGAGTTTTGTAAATTAATTTTTGAATTAGAAGCTTTCTGGTATATATCTAACCAGAAAGACAACCTATCAAAATCAGAGTCCTGTGTTAATAGAGTATCCAAATCATTTGCATATGCAGATAAACAACTTTTCTTACCATCAGATAATGGAAGTTCAAGGCCTGAAAGACCCTCTTTTGACCTTAATTTATGCAAAAAAAAGGTTCAAGGCAGATAGCATAAAGTTGACCAGACAAGGAACATCCTTGTCGTATACCTCGTTTAGATTGAAAAGGGGAAGATAACGAATTATTAATTTTCAGTAAACTATGTACATCTGTATAAATAGTTTTTAAACAGGAAATGAAATAATCACCAAAACCGAAAGCCTCTAATGTCTTCATCAAATAGCCATGATGAACACGATCAAAAGCTTTCTCTTGGTCAAGGGAAACAATAGCAAGGGGGATATTTTCCTGATTAGGATAACACGTTGCATCAGAAATAAAACGAATATTGTCACTGATATGACGACCGGGAACACAATAACTTTGATCGATATGTAATATATCGGGTAGAACGATACGAAGTCTTAGCGAGAAAGCTCTCGTTAATATTTTATAATCACAACAGAGAAGAGACACAGGTCTCCAGTTTTTCAACAAACTACTGTCACCTTTCTTTGGAATCATCGTCAGAACGGCTCTTCTGCACGAAAGTGGAAGTCTGTTTTCTTCAATAGAAGAAACAAAAACTTCGTGCATACCGTTACCAACGATGTTCCAAAAGGTTTTGTAAAATTCACTAGGCAGCCCATCAAAACCAGGGGACTTATTATTATTCATTTTTAAAACGGCATAGGACAATTCATCATAACTTATAACACTCTCTAATGTTTGTTTTTGGATTTCATTTATTGTGGGAAGGTCTTTCAAAATTTCATTTTGACAACCTTCATCAACAGGATCGGGGCTATACAAATCGGAGTAAAAATTTCGGGCAACGGTTTTTATTTCCTGATCTGAATCAGTTATACTACCATCAGGCACGGTTAAATGGGATAATAATTTCTTTGTACCACATTTCTTTTCAAGGTCAAAGAAATATTTTGTAGGTTTATCTGAATCATTAACATATTTGAATCTTGAACGAACCCAAGCACCACGGGCCTGGATTCGTTCAAGTTCAGATAACTGATGTTGCTTCTCAATTAAAATGACATTAAGATCAGGGCTTGTTGCAATATTTGACTTAAATAACTCAATATCAGATTGCAACTATCAAATTTACGTTTAAAATCACAATTCTTTTTAATAGAAAATTCTTGCGAAAGTTCCTTTATTTTGTATTTCCCACGATCCCACCAATCTTGAATACACTTAAACTCAGATTTCTGTAATCGCCAGGAAAGCCAAAAATTATTTACCATGTCAACATACAATTTATCATCTAAAAGATATATTTAAACACCAGTAAGCACTCTTGTGTTTACTTGGTATTTCTTTAAAATAAACACGAACGCAATCATGATCAGATTATGAACATTGTTTTATTTCTGAAGAATGAATAAACTGACTATAATGTTTAGATATATAAATTCGATCGAGTCTTGCGGCGACACCGTCATTTCTCGACCAGGAATATATTTTATCGTACGGATGGATATTGCAAAACGTATCAATAAATTTAACAATAGATTTAAATTCATTACAAGAATGGGGGTGGGGTTCAGTATCTCCTGTCCTATCTAGTAAAGGATTAGTAAGTACAATTAAAATCACCTCCTAGAAATATTGGAATGGAAGAATCATGTTAATTCAAATGGTGTTTTAAATATTTCAAAAAATCTAGTTTTTCTTTGGGGCAAGTTGGGGAATACACATTCAACAAATTTATCGTTTGTTCTTGTATTTTAATAGTTGCATGTAAAATACGATCAGGTAAAATAATTTTATGATCTAGAATAGTATATTCTAAATTATTTGAAAAACATATTGCTAATCCAGCAGAAATAGTTGAGAGATGAGAGAACACTATTTCTCCTCTCCAGATCATTTTCCAAATACCTTCATCAGAAGGAATGGTATGGGTATCCTGGAGAAAAACTATATCTGCATTCAGTTTAGATTTCAAAGAATCTAATATAAAATATCTTTTAAAAGAGTCACGACAACCTTGAGTGTTCAGTGAAACTAATGAAAAACCGGACATTAAAATTGTAGTGCAAAAACAGATCAATAATGCATACTTAATAGGAAAAATCATATTGACTTAGATAAAAAGTATTTCTAAGCATGTGTTTTAATATACGCCTTTAACTTCTTTATTAGTTTGTTTAAACGCGCTTTCAACTGGGAAGACAATAGAGTCTTGACAGAGTTGGCGTAAGTTGGTTGTATATTCCAAACACTTCTCAACAGGTTTTTTATTGCTCTTGAGTTCTGAAAGAAGTCTGTCCAGTTCGTCGGTGGATAATTTTTGCTCGGTATCCACGACGATTTGAGACAAGTTTTGTTCAGATAAATCAGAGGATATAGATTTAATGTCTATATCCTCTTCTTCGTTTATGTTTACAATTATATTGGATGGTGGGGGCAAATCCCATATACTGATATTATCCTGAGGAGATTCAACAATGATTTTACCGGTTGTCGGTGCTTTGACAAAAATTAGTGAATCGCTGTTTTCTGCTTTACGTTTAATTGCAGATTTAGGCGCCACTAGATCTTGTGCTTTTTCAGCAGGAGCGTAAATATCTACAATAACAGTGGAAACAGTTGATTCCGCTGCTTGTTTATGAGTAGTAAAATTGCTTTGGGTATCGACAGCATCGTCCCGATTTCCAGAAGTATTTGCAACAGAGTCCGATGCAACAGACTGCTCGGCGGTCCCAGTTGGGGGTACACGTTCCGCTGTATATGGAACATGTGTGTTTGCTTCTGATGTTTTATTATTAGTTTTAGGTTTGTTCTCTGAACATCTGCTTTGAATGTGTATAATTTGTTTACACTTAAAACAAACCACATCATCATTTAAAAAGATTCTGTAATTTTGTTTTTGATAATGCATATCAAGGCATTCTGGTAAACATTGGTTGGAGTGGGGGATAAGGGAAACTTGACGCCTAAAAGACTTTACGTGTTTCAGGGTTGGGATCTTTATGCCTGGTGGAATGGGTTGGATGTCTGAAATAATGCGCCCATAGCGCATCAATTCATCTTCTAATAAGTCATTAGGGATAAAGGGGGACAATTTGACAGAGTAATCTTTTTGGGAATTTTAACAAGACATTGAACTTCAATGAATTCGTCCCCATTACAAAGGCCATCTGAACACAATAACGCGACATCATCAAGGTTCGATAAAAATATAAGACCCCAGATCTCATTCGGGATGCAGCCACTATATTTTCTGGATTGACCACATTAGCAACATCAACAACATATTGTTCTATTGATATAGACTGCATATTTCGTAACCTGATACCATGTTTCCATGAAATAAAGCCGAACGGCTTATGACCGATTGATGGCATATCATCATGTTCAAATCTTGAACTTTTTCCTTCCGTGGGTATAATATTTTCAGTTGATAAATCTGAACTTTTCGCTCTTGAACTTTCTCGGTTTAATTGCGACTTTACAACATTATCACCATTAGCCTGGGGCAAGGATTTAACACCTACCTTGGACGGCATTGTTCGTTTAATTAAATTAAGGTCCCTATTGTCCTTTTCACATAACATAGTATTGCCTGAGGCAACAACAGACGACAACTGAGTAGTTATACCATTAACCACAACACTTGAAAATGAAGGCGACGCCATCTTTAAACAAAATCAAACCAATAAACACAATTCCAATCCACCAAAAATCTCGGCAATCCGAGAATAAATAACGAAAATAACCCCACAAAATGAAAGAACTTCTTCTTCTAAACACAACAATATAAAATGTGTCGAACTACAATACAAAATAAACAAGAAATAAATGCTTTGAGCAGAGCTCCAAAAACACGTCCTATCCCTTCAAGAAGAAGAGTAAGAAAGAAAAAAAGAATTTGAATTGAATTTTCAATACCCTTTATTAAATAAAACAATCAATCACAGTTTAACAAGGTATCAAAAATTCATATTACCTAAAATATAAACCTAACC
This sequence comes from Limnoperna fortunei, assembly GCA_944474755.1. NCBI lineage: Eukaryota > Metazoa > Mollusca > Bivalvia > Mytilida > Modiolidae > Limnoperna > Limnoperna fortunei. Next base: position 38,929,384 of record OX104117.1, on the reverse strand, counting down.
ATACATTATTTGACAAGCTACATTAACAATTTTGAATATACATATAAATAATAACTTTAAATCCAAAATCATGGGAAAAAACAATAGAAAAATAAAAGACTTTGTCCAACTGATCAAAGTCAGTTTAAATTGATACAAGCCAGTTTAAACTTTAATAATTAATTTATTACCTACCTAACATTGAACCTAAAGACACCTATAAAAAACTTTGTCATAATGATCAAAGTCAACATGGACTGGTACACGGCAGTCCATGTTTTAACCTTTAACACATCGCGGTTTACAATATATAAACAAGACAAGAAAATAAAAATGAAAAATACAAATACAATTAAAATAACTTACCATTAAATATTAACAAAAAGCTTGTCATTAGAAATAAAACACAATACATTATTAAAACACCAAAAATCTGAAAAAGAATCAACATTATGTACAAACCTATAATAGGCAAACTCAATTGCCAGCCGGGCGCGAATACGCGACCTGAACTGTAGTGCGTCTGTTTGTCCACCGCCAGTCTTCAGGTATTGCAATGTGACGTAGGTGGCCATCTTTGCTTGTGTGGCAATCCATTGGTACAGTCGTCTTGGGATCCTGTACCGCTTGCTCCATCGTTGCGTGTTGGTACATTCTCCCAACACGACTCTTCCATTCTTCGTTATCATTGGCTGTCTGGTAGTCTCTGGACAGCTGACCCTGGATGACGTGTGGTCGGCTGGTACTGGAATTTCTGGACAGCTGATCCGAGTTGACGGTGGATCAGCTGGAGTAGACCGCCTAACTGGACAGCTGTCTGATGATGGTGTGTAGAGAGCTGCAGGAGATCGATTTGCGCTGACCAGAGGTAATGTTTCGACAGTGCTTGTGAAGGTCGAAGGTCCAAAAATAAAAGATTGAATCGAACATTCATCATTACGGCTTAATTTTGTTACAATACTGTAAAAATAATTTAATAATTGTTTGATTCTCGGACAAGAAACGAAAATATGCAATATATCTTCTTGTACACCACAAGAAGGACAAACATCAGATGACTGATAGCCAGCTTTATAATAAAATTTGGCAGTTGAAAGAACACCATGAAGTATTCTCCAGTTGAGGTCACCTTCATGCATGCTATGAGGATATTCATAAACATGACTAAATATGACATTAGTGGGGACATTTGATTGTAACATATTATTCTAGGGGGACAGCAACTTTTTAGCACGGGAACTATTAAAATTTTGAACAACAGATAATAAATAAATCATTTTCTTAGGACATTTATCAAGAACAACGCCTTTACTTGATTCAGGATGCATTGTCAATATCTAATTTAAAAATGTATTGGTGAACAACACCAATATCAACATCATTATTTAAAAAAGGTCAAGCAATATACTCCACTGCGGAGGATAAGACGACCATAGTAAATCTGGATGTTGTTGGATACAGCGTTCAGAACGAATGCTTAATATTCCAAAAAGATCTTAAACTTTTGTCATACAGGCAATTACAAAATTTTCAAAATAAAAAGGTTCATCGATTTTAGGGTTAACTAATAAAGGGTTAAAAAACAAAGGTTCTTCTAAAATGTCTGCAACTGAGATGTCATCTATTTTTATTCTAGACAATTCAAAATATTTCCAGGCTTTTATTAAATTTTGATAAAGCTTGGGATGTTAGTATATAGAAAATCCCCATCAAGTAATAACAATTGAAAAATAGTTACAAGGATGAACTTCTTCATCATTCATTAATGTCAAAAATCTGTACATAAAATGAATTCGAAAGTCACGAATTCTAGATCAAATATGAACCAAACCATGTCCTCTAGTACACACAGGAAGATATAACATTTCTTTGGAAACCCAATGTTTTCCTTGCCATAAAAAATCAACAAATTTATTTTGTATGGCGCTAATAATTTCATCGGACACGGCCACAGAATTTAATCGATGCCACAATTTTGACGCGGAAAGTAAATTAATAACAAGTGTTCGTCCTCTGAGTGACAAACCGCGGGCAAAAGGCTTCCACCTGTAAAGTTTGACAGAAATATCCTCCATCTCTTCCCAATTTTGTTTATAAAAATCGCAATTGTTTCCAACAAAAGTACCCAAACCTTTAAACCTTTATTATTCCACTTGAGACCAAGTGGACAATCATTTCTATTTTTCCAACTTCCTACCCAGAAACCTTTGGACTTTTGTAAATTAATTTTTGAATTGGAAGCTTTCTGGTATATATCTAACCAGAAAGACAACCTATCAAAATCAGAGTCCTGCGTTAACAGAGTATCCAAATCATCTGCATATGCAGATAAACAACTTTTCTTACTATCAGATAATGGTACTTCAAGGCCTGATAAGCCGTCTTTTGACCTTTGTTTGTGTAAAAGAGTTTCAAGGCATATGGCATATAATTAACCAGACAAGGAACATCCTTGTCGTATTCCTCTTTTAAATTCAAAAGGGGGGCGATAACGAGTTTTTAATTTTTAAGTAAGCTATGTACATCTGTATAAATAGTTTTTATACAGGATATAAAATAATCTCCAAAACCGAAGGCTTCTAATGTCTTCATCAAATAACCATGATGAACACGATCAAAAGCCTTTTCTTGGTCAAGGGAAACAATAGCAAGGGGGATATTTTCCTGATTAGAATAACACGTAGCATCAGAAATAAAACGAACATTATCACTTATATAACGACCGGGAACACAATAACTTTGATCGATATTTAATATATCGGGTAGAACGTTACGGAGTCTTAGCGAGAAAGCTCTCGTTAATATTTTATAGTCGCAACAGGGGAGAGACACAGGTCTCCAGTTTTTCAACAAACTACTGTCACCTTTCTTTGGAATCATCGTCAGAACGGCTCTTCTGCACGAAAGTGGAAGTCTGTTTTCTTCAATAGAAGAAACAAAAACTTCGTGCATATCTTTACCAACGATGTTCCAAAAGGTCTTGTAAAATTTACTAGGCAACCCATCAATACCAGGGGACTCATTATTATTCATTTTTAAAACGGCAGAGGACAATTCATCATAAAGGAGGTCTTTCAAAATTTCATTTTGACAAGTTTCATCAACAGGATCGGGGCTAAATAAATCGGAGTAAAAATTTCGGGAAAGGGTTTTTATTTCCTGATCTGAATCGGTTTTACTGCCATCAGTCAAGGTTAAATCGGATAATAGTTTCTTAGTAACACGTTTCTTTTCAAAGTCAAAAAGTATTTTGTAGGTTTATCTGAATCATTTACATACTTGAATCTTGAACGAACCCAAGCACCACGGGCCTGAATTCGTTCAAGTTCAGATAACTGTTGCTGCTTCTAAATTAAAATGGTATTGAGATCAGGGTTTGCGGAAATATTTGATTTTAATAATTGAATATCGCACTGCAAACTATCAAATTTACGTTTAAAATCATAACTCTTTTTAACAGAAAATTCTTGCGAAAGTTCCTTTATTTTGTATTTTCCACGATCCCACCAATCTTGAATATACTTAAACTCAGATTTCTGTAATCGCCAGGAAAGACAAAAACTATTTACCATGTCAACATACAATTTATCATTAAAAAAGATGTATTTAAACACCAGTATGCACTCTTGTGTTTACTTGGTATTTCTTTAAAATAAACACGAACGTAATCATGATCAGAATATGAACATTGTTTTTTTTACTGAAGATCGAATAAACTGACTATAATGTTTAGATATATAAATTCGATCAAGTCTTGCGGCGACACCGTCATTTCTCGACCAGGAACAAGTTCTATCGTACGGATGAATATTGCGAAACGTATCAATAAATTTGAAACCTTTAACAATAGATTTAAATTCATTACAAGAATGGGGGTGGGGTTCAGTATCTCCTGTCTGATCTAGGGAAGGATTAGTAGTACAATTAAAATCACCTCCAAGAAATATTGGAATGGAAGAATCAAGTTGATTCAAATGGTGTTTAAAATATTTCAAAAAGTCTAGTTATTCTTTTGAGCAAGTTGGGGAATAAACATTCAACAAATATACAGTTTGCTCCTGTATTTTAATAGTTGCATGTAAAATGCGACCAGGTAAAATAATTTTATGATCTAGAATAGTATATTCTAAATTATTGGAAAAACATATCGCTAATCCAGCAGAAATAGTTGAGAGATGAGAAAACAATATTTCTCCTCTCCATATCATTTTTCATATACCTTCATCAGAAGGTATGGTATGAGTATCTTGAAGAAAAACTACATTCAATTTAGATTTTAAAGAATCTAATATAAAATATCTTTTAAAAGAATCTGATACAAAAAAAATAAGAGAACATTATTACCTACCTATATTAAAATTAAAGAACCCTATAAATGACTTTGTCCAAATGATCAAAGTCAACATGGACTGGTACACGCCAGTCCATGTTTTAACCTTTAACACATCGCGGTTCACAATATATAAACAAGACAAGCAAATTAAAAAACAAAAATCCAAATACAATTAAAATAACTTACCATTAAATATTAACAAAAAGCTTGTCATTTGAAATGAAACACAATATATTACCAAAACACCAAAAATCTGAAAAGAAATCAACATTATTTAAAAACTTACAATATGCAAATTCTATTGCCAAGCGGGCGCGGATGGGCGACCTAAATTCCTTCAGTGAATCTGTCTCTCCGCCTCTGGTTCTTAGGTGTTGCAGGGTCACATAGGTGGCCATCTTCATCTGGGTGGCAATCGACTGGAACAGTCGTCTTGGGATCCTGTACCGCTTGGTCCATCGTTGCGTGTTGGTACATTCTCCCAACACGACTGTTCCGTCCTTCATCATCATTGGTTGTCTGGTAGCGTCCGGACAGCCAACCCTGGATGACGTGTGGTCGGCTGATACTGGAAATTCTGGACAGCTGATCCCAGGTGGCGGTGGATCAGCTGGACTCGATCTCCTTACTGGACAGCTGTCCGAGGATGGCGTGTGGACAGCTGGAGGAGATCGATTTGCACTGACCTTAGGTGGCGTTTGGTCAGTGCTAGGAAAAGTAAATGGTCCAAATATTAAAGAGTCTTTGGAACTAATATCATTTGGAATTAAATTGAATAAAATATTTTGAACATAACTTAAAAGACCTTGTAAAGGTGGACAGGAAACAAAAATATGATACAAGTCCTCTTGCAAACCACAAGAGGGACAAGCATCCGACTGCTGATAACCAGCTGTACAGAAAAATGTACCGGTTGAAATAGCACCATGAAGGATTCTTTAGTTAAGGTCACCTTCATGCATGCTATGAGGATATTCATAAACATGACTATATATGACATTAAGGGGAATATTTAATTGTAAAATATTACACCAAGGGGACATTAACTTTTTAGTATTGAAATTATTAAAATTTTGAACTACAGATAACAAATAAATCACTTTCTTGGAACATTTATCTAGAACAACGCCCTTACTTAATTCAGGCGCATTGTCAACATCTAATTTAAAAATGTATTGGTGAACAACACCAACATCAATATCATTATTTAAAAAACGGTCAATCAATATAGTCCACTCCGGAGGAAAAGACGACCATAGTAAATCTAGATGTTGTTGGATACAGCGTTCAGAACGAATGCTTAATATGCCAAAAAGATCTTTAACTTTTGTCATAAAGGCAATTACAAAATTTTCAAAATAAAAAGGTTCATCGGTTTTAGGGTTAACTAATAAAGGGTTAAAAAACAAAGGTTCTTCTAAAATGTCTGCAACTGAGATGTCATCTATTTTTATTCTAGACAATTCAAAATATTTCCAGGCTTTTATTAAATCTTGATAAAAGCTTGGGATGTTAGTATATTGAAAATCCCCATCAAGTAATAACAATTGAAAAATAGTTACAAGGATGAACTTCATCATTCATTAATGTCAAAAATCTGTAAATAAACTGAATTCGAAAGTCACGAATTCTAGATAAAAATATGAACCAAACCCTATCCTCCAGTACATACAGGAAGATATAACATTTCTTTGGAAACCCAATGTTTTCCTTGCCATAACAAATCAACAAATTTATTTTGTATGGCGCTAATAATTTTATCGGACACGGCCACAGAATTTAATCGATGCCACAATTTTGACGCGGAAAGTAAATTAGTAACAAGTCCTCTGAGTGACAAACCGCGGGGAAAAGGCTTCCACCTGTAAAGTTTGACAGAAATATCCCCCATCCCTTCCCAAATCGCTATTGTTTCCAACAAAAGTACCCAAACCTTTAAACCTTTATTATTCCACTTGAGACAAAGTGGACAATCATTTCTATTTTCCAACTTCCAACCCACAAACCTTCCGACTTTTGTAAATTAATTTTTGAATTAGAAGCTTTCTGGTATATATCTAACCAGAAAGACAACCTATCAAAATCAGAGTCCTGCGTTAACAGAGTATCCAAATCGTCTGCATATGCAGATAAACAACTTTTCGTACCATCTGATAATGGAAGTTCAAGTCCTTATAAGCCGTCTTTTGACCTTAGTTTGTGTAAAAGAGGTTCAAGGCAAATGACATATAATTGACCAGACAAGGAACATCCTTGTCGTATTCCTCTTTTAAATTGAAAAGGGGACGATAACGAGTTTTTAATTTTAAGTAAACTATGGACATCTGTATAAATAATTTTTATACATGATATAAAATAATTCCCAAAACCGAAGGCTTTTTGTGTCTTCATCAAATAACCATGATGAACACGATCAAAAGCCTTCTCTTGGTCAAGGGAAACAATTGCAAGGGGGATATTTTCCGGATTAGCATAACACGTAGCATCAGAAATAAAACGAATATTATCACTTATATGACGACCGGAAACACAATAACTTTGATCGATATTTAATATATCTGGTAGAACGGTACGGAGTCTTAACGAGAAAGCTCTAGTTAATATTTTATAGTCGCAACAGAGAAGAGACACGGGTCTCCAGTTTTTCAGAAAACTACTGTCACCTTTCTTTTGAATTATCGTCAGAACGGCTCTTCTGCCCGAAAGTGGAAGTCTGTTTTCTTCAATAGAAGAAACAAAAACTTCGTGCATATCTTTACCAACGATAGTCCAAAAGGTTTTGTAAAATTCACTAGGTAGCCCATCAATACCAGGGGACTTATTATTATTCATTTTTAAAACGGCAGAGGACAATTCATCATAACTAATAACACTATCTAATGTTTTTTTGGATTTCACTTATTGTAGGAAGGTCTTTTAAAATTTCATTTTGACAACATTCATCAACAGGATCGGGGCTATACAAGTCAGAGTAAAAATTTCTGGCAAGGGTTTTTATTTCCTGATCTGAATCAGTTATACTGCCATCAGGCAGAGTTAAATGGGATAATAGTTTCTTAGTACCACGTTTCTTTTCAAGGTCAAAGAAATATTTTGTAGGTTTATCTGAATCATTTACATATTTGAATCTTGAACGAACCCAAGCACCACGGGCCTGGATTCGCTCAAGTTCAGATAACTGTTGCTGCTTCTCAATTAAAATGGTATTAAGATCAGGGTTTGCGGAAATATTTAATTTTAATAATTGAATATCGCACTGCAAACTATCAAATTTACTTTTAAAATCATAACTCTTTTTAACAGGAAATTCTTGCGAAAGTTCCTTTATTTTGTATTTTCCACGATCCCACCAATCTTGAATATACTTAAACTCAAATTTCTTTAATCGCCAGGAAAGCCAAAAACTATTTACCATGTCAACATACAGTTTATCATCTAAAAGATATGTATTTAAACACCAGTAAGCACTCTTGTGTTTACTTGGTATTTCTTTAAAGTAAACACGAACGTAATCATGATCAGAATATGAACATTGTTTTATTTCTGAAGATCGAATAAACTGATGTAATGCTTTGAAACATAAATTCGATCAAATCTTGCTGTGACACCGTCGTTTCTCGACCAAGAATATATTTTATCGTAAGGATGGATATTACGAAACGTATCAATAAATTTGAAACGCTTAACTATATTTTAAATTCATTACAAGAATGGGGGTGGGGTTCAATATCTCCTGTCCGATCTAGGGAAGGATTAGTAGTACAATTAAAATCACCTCCAAGAAATATTGGATAGGAAGAATCAAGTTGATTCAAATGGTGTTTTAAGTATTTCAAAAGTTCTGGTTTTTCTTTGGGGAAAGTTGGTGAATAAACATTCAACAAATATACAGTTTGCTCCTGTATTTACATGTAAAATGCGACCTGGTTAAATAATTTTATGATCTAGAATAGTATATTTTAAATTATTGGAAAAAGCATATCGCTAATCCAGCAGAAATAGTTGAGAGATGAGAGAACACTATTTCTCCTCTCCATATCATTTTCCATATACCTTCATCAGAAGGAATGGTATGAGTATCTTGAAGAAAAACTATGTCTGCATTTAATTTAGATTTGAAAGAATCTAAAATAAAATATCTTTTAAAAGAATCACGACAACCTTGTGTGTTCAGTGAAACTAATGAAAAACCGGACATTACAATAGTAGTGAAAAAAGATAGCAATAAAGCATAATTAATAGAAAAAATCATGTCGACTTAGATATAAAATATTTCTAAGCATGTGTTTTAATATACGCCTTTAACTTCTTTATTAATTTGTTTAGACGCGCTTTCAACTGGGAAGACGACTCCGGATTTCTTCTGCGGTCAATGAAGTCTTGACAGAGTTGGCGTAAGTTGGTTGTTGGTTGTATATTCTAAACACTTCTCAACAGGTTTTTTATTGCTCTTGAGTTCTGAAAGAAGTCTGTCCAGTTCGTCGGTGGATAATTTTTGCTCGGTATCCACGACGATTTGAGACAAGTTTTGTTCAGATAAATCAGAGGATATAGATTCAATGTCTACATCCTCTTCTTCGTTTGTGTTTACAATAATATTGGATGGTGGGGGCAAATCCCATATACTGATATCATCCTGAAGAGATTCAACAGGGATTTTACCGGTTGTGGGTGCCTTGTTACAAATTATTGAATCGCTGTTTTCTGCTTTACGTTTAATTGCAGATTTAGGCGCCATTAGATCTTGTGCTTTTTCAGCAGGAGCGTGAATATCTACAACTACAGTGGAAACAGTTGATTCTGCCGCTTGTTTATGAATAGTTAAATTGCCACTGTATATGGAACATGTGTGTTTGCTTCTGATGTTTTGTTATTAGTTTTAGGTTTGTTCTCTGTGCATCTGCTTTGAATGTGTCCAATTTGTTTACACTTAAAACAAACCACGTCATCATTTAAAAAGATTCCGTAATTTTGTCTTTGATAATGCATATCAAAGTATTCTGGTAAACATTGGTTGGAGTGGGGGATAAGGGAAACTTGACGCCTAAAAGACTTTACGTGTTTCAGGGTTGGGATCTTTATGCTTTATGGGTTGGATGTCTGAAATAATGCGCCCATAGCGCATCAATTCATCTTCTAATAAATCATTAGGCATAACGCGGGACAATTTGACAGAGTAATCTTTTTGGGAATTTTAACAAGACATTGAACTTCGATGAATTCGTCCCCTATGCTAAGACCATTTGAACACAATAGCTCGACATCATCAAGGTTCGATAAAAATATAACGACCCCAGATCTCATTCGGGATGCAGCCACTATATTTTCTGGATTGACCACATTAGCAACAGCAACAACATATTGTTCTATTGATATGGACTGTATATTTCGTAACTTAACACCATGTTTCCTTGAAACAAAGGCGAACGGCTTATGACCGAATGATGGCATATCATCATGTTCAAATCTTCAACTTTCTCCTCCAGTGGGTATAGTTTTTTCAGTTGATAAATCTGACCTTTTCGCTCTTGAACTTTCTCGGTTTAATTGCGACTTTACAACATTATCACCATTAGCCTGGGGCAAGGATTTAACACCTACCTTGGACGGCATTGTTCGCTTAATTAAATTAAGGTCCCTATTGTCCTTATCATTTAACACAGTATTGCTCGAGGCAAACTTCGACGACAACTGAGTAGTTTTACCATTAACTACTTCACTAGAAAATGAAGGCGACGCCATCTTTGAACAATATCAAACCAATAAACAAAAATTAAATCCAACAAAAATCTCGACAATCCGAGAATAAATAACGAAATAAACCCCACAAAATGAAAGAACTTCTTCTTCCAAACACAAGAATACAAATATTTACGAAGTACAATACAAAATAACCAAGAAATAAATGATTTGAGCGGAGCTCCGAAAAACACGTCCTATCCCTTTAAGAAGAAGAAGAAGAATTGAATTTTCAATACTCTTTATTAAATAAAACAATAAATCACATTATTCAATAATATATTAAATAACAATCGCATGCATTTTCCCGCGGTGAATAACCATTTTATTTTTAGTGAATATCCCATTTTATTGAATAAAAAAATTACTCTCTTTTGATTCGGTAAATGTGTAGAGTTATTGACTTTTGAAAAAACTCTTTGTTATTCACCTCGCCCGCTGGGCTCGGTGAATAACAGTTTTTCCACAAGTCAATAACTCCACACATTTACCTCATCAAAAGACAGTAATTGTATAGTATTACAAGGTATCAAAAATTCATAATACATAAAATATAAACATAACAATACATTATTTTGACAAGCTACATTTTACAATTTTGAATATACATATAAATAAGTTAACTTTAAACCCAAAAGTATATGAAAATAAGACACAAAATTTTTAAAGACTTTGTCCAAATGATCAAAGTCAGTTTAAACTCATTCAAGCCAGTTTAAACTTTAACCATTATTACCTACTTATTTTAAAATTAAAGAAGAAGAAGAAGAATTGAGTTTTCAATACCTTTTATTAAATAAAACAATATATCACAGTATTACAAGGTATCAAAAATTCATAATACATAAAATATAAACCTAACAATACATTATTTGACAAGCTACATTAACAATATTGAATATACATATAAATAATAACTTTAAATCCAAAAGTATATGAAGATACAATAGAAAAAAGACTTTGTCCAACTGATTAAAGTCAGTTTAAATTGATACAAGTCAATTTAAACTTTAACCTTTTAACCTACATATCGTTAAAATTAAAGAGCCCTATAAATGACTTTTTCCAAATGATCAAAGTCAACATGGACTGGTACACGCCAGTCCATGTTTTAACCTTTAACTCATCATGGTTTACAATATATATAAACATGAAAAAAATAAATACATATACAATCAACTTACCATTAAATATTTACAAAAAGCTTGTCATTTGAAAAAAACAAAATACATTATCAAAACACCAAAAATCTGAAAAAAATCAACATGATTAACAAACTTACAATATGCAAATTCTATTGCCAACCGGGCGCGGATGCGCGACCTAAATTCTTTGAGTGGATCTGTCTCTCCGCCTTCGGTCGTCAGATGTTGCAGGGTCACATAGGTGGCCATATCCGCCTGGGTGGCAATCTACTGGAACAATTGTCTTGGGGTCCTGTACCGCTTCGTCCATCGTTGCGTGTTGGTACATTCTCCCAACACGACTGCTCCGTCCTCCATTACCATTGTCTGTCTGGTCGTCTCTGGACAGCCGACCCTGGATGACGTGTGGTCGGCTGTTACTGGAATCTCTGGACAGCTGATACCAGGTGGCGGTGGATCAGCTGGAATCGATCTCCTAAATGGACAGCTGTCCGATGTTGACGTTTGGACAGCTGGAGGAGATCGATTTGCACTGACCTTTGGTGGCGATTGGTCAGTGCTGGAAAAAATCGAAGGTCCAAATATAAACGATTTTACTGAACCTACATCATTTTTCATTAATTTACACCAAATATTTTTAACAAAAGTAAATAAAATTGTAATACGAGGACAGGAAATAAAAATATGATGTATGTCCTCTTGTACACAACAAGAGGGACATACATCAGACTGCTGATAACCAGCTTTACAATAAAATTTACTAGTTGCAATAGCACCATGAAGGATTCTCCAGCTAAGGTCACCTTCATGCATGCTATGAGGATATTTATAAACATTACTATATATAACATTAGGGGGAATATTTAATTGCAAAATATTACACCAAGGGGACAGTAACTTTTTAGTATGGGAACGATTATAATTCTGTATAACAGATAACAAATAGATCATTTTCTTGGGACATTTATCGAGAACAACACCCTTACTTAAATCAGGTGCATTGTCAATATCTAATTAAAAAATATATTGGTGAAAAACACCAATATCAATATCATTATGTAAAAAACGATCTATCAATTGACTCCACGCCGGAGGAAAAGACGACCATAGTAAATCCAGATGTTGTTACATACAGCGTTCAGAACGAATGCTTAATATGCCAACAAGATCTGCTGCAGTAAATTTTCTATTCAGATTAGTATCAAAAAGATCTTTAACTTTAGTCATACCAGCAATAACAAAATTTTCAAAATAAAAAGGTTCATCAGTTTTAGGGTTAACTAACGAGGGATTAAACAACAAAGGTTCTTCTAAAATATCAGCAACTGAGGTATCATCTATTTTCATTCTAGATGATTCAAAATATTTCCAGGTTTTTATTAAATCTTGATAAAAGTTTGGGATGTTAGTATACTTAAAATCCCCATCAATTAATAACAACTGAACATCATAATTCAAATTAGAAACAGTAGACAAAAAATATTTACAAAAATAGTAACAAGGGTGAACATCTTCACCATTCATTAATGTCAAAAATCGGTACATAAATTGAATTCGAAAATCACGAATTCTGGATAAATATGAACTAAACCCTGTCCTCCAGTACATACAGGAAGATATAACATTTCTTTGGAAACCCAATGTTTTATTTTCCATAGAAAGTCAACAAATTTACTTTGAATCGCATTAATAATTTCATCGGGCACGGCTACGGAATTTAATCGATGCCACAATTTTGATGCAGACAGTAAATTTATTACAAGGGTTCGTCCTCTAAGTGACAAACCACGAGCAAACGGTTTCCACCTATCAAGTTTGACAGTAATATCCTCCTCCATCCCTTCCCAATTTTGTTTATAAAAGTCCATATTGTTCCCAACAAAAATGCCTAAAACTTTGAGGCTTTTATCGTTCCACTTGAGACCAAGTGGACAATCATTTCTGTTTTTCCAACTACCAACCCACAACCCCTCAGACTTTTGTAAATTTATTTTTGAATTTGAAGCTTTCTGATAGATATCTAACCAGAAAGACAACTTTTCAAAATCAATCCTTTGTTAATAGAGTATCCAGATCATATGCATAAGCAGATAAACAACTTTTCTTACCATCAGATAATGGAAGTTCAAGACCTAATAAGCCGTCTTTTGACCTTAATTTATGTAAAAGAGGTTCAAGGCAAATAGCGTATAACTGACCTGACAAGGAACATCCTTGCCGTATTCCTCTTTTAAATTCAAAAGGAGACGATAACGAGTTATTAATTTTTAATAAACTATGTACATCTGTATAAATAGTTTTTATACAGGATATAAAATAATCGCCAAAACCGAAGGCTTCTAATGTCTTCATCAAATAGCCATGATGAACACGATCAAAAGCCTTTTCCTGGTCAAGCGAAACAATAGCAAGGGGGATATTTTCCTGATTAGCATAACACGTAGCATTAGAAATTAAACGAATATTGTCACTGATATGACGACCGGGAACACAATAACTTTGATCGATATATAGTATATCAGGTAAAACGGTTCGAAGTCTAAGTGAGAAAGCCCTAGTTAATATTTTATAGTCGCAGCAGAGAAGAGACACTGGTCTCCAGTTTTTCAACTACTGTCACCTTTCTTTGGAATCTATACCAGGGGATTTGTTATTATTCATTTTTACAACTGCAGAGGACAATTCATCATAACTTATAAGACTATCTAATGTTTGCTTCTGAGTTTTACTTATTGTAGGAAGGTCTTTCAAAATTTCATTTTGACAACCTTCATTTACAGGATCGGGGCTAAACAATTCGGAGTAGAAATTTCTGACAAGGGCTTTTATTTCTTGATCTGAATCAGTTATACTGCCATCAGGCAAGGTCAAATGTGATAATAATTTCCTTGTACCACGTTTATTTTCAAGGTCAAAAAAATATTTCGAAGGTTTATCTGCATCATTTACATATTTGAATCTTGAACGTACCCAAGCACCACGGGCCTGGATACGTTCAAGTTCTGACAACTGATGTTGTTTCTCAATTAAAATGGTATTGAGACCAGGTTTTGACGCAATACTTGATTTTAATAATTGAATATTACACTGCAAACTATCAAATTTACATTTAAAATCATAATTCCTTTTAATGGAAAATTCTTGCGAAAGTTCCTTTATTTTGTATTTTCCACGATCCCACCAATCTTGGATACACTTGAACTCTGATTTCTGTAATCGCCAGGAAAGCCAAAAGTTATTTATCATGTCGATATACGATTTATCCTCTAAAAGTGATGTATTAAGACACCAGTAAGCACTCTTGTGTTTACCTTGTATTTCTTTAAAGTAAACACGAACGTAATCATGATCAGAATATGAACACTGTTTTATTTCTGCGGATCGAATAAACTGACTGTAATGTTTAGATATATAAATCCGATCGAGTCTTGCGGCGACAGCGTCATTTCTCGACCAGGAATAAGTTCTATCATACGGATGAATATTGCGAAACGTATCAATAAATTTGAAACGTTTTACTATATTTTTAAATTCATTACAAGAATAGGGGTGGGGTTCAATATCTCCTGTCCGATCTAGGGAAGGATTAGTAGTACAATTAAAATCACCTCCAAGAAATATTGGATAGGAAGAATCAAGTTGATTCAAATGGTTTTTTTAAGTATTTCAAAAATTCTAGTTTTTCTTTGGGACAGGTGGGGGAATAGACATTCAACAAATATACAGTTTGCTCCTGTAATTTGATAGTTGCATGTAAAATGCGACCGCGTATGATAACTTTATGATCTAGAATAATATATTCTAAATTATTGGAAAAACATATCGCTAATCCAGCAGAAATAGTTGACAGATGGAAACAGTAGATTCCGCTGCTTGTTTATGAGCAGTAGCATTGCTTAAGGTATCGACAGCATCCTCCTGATTCCCAGAGGTATGGGCACCAGAGTCCGATGCAACAGACTGCTCAGCGGTCCCAGTTGGGGGTACACGTTCAGCCGTATATGGGACATGCGTGCTTGTTTCTGATGTTTTGTTATCAGTTTTAGGTTTGTTCTCTGGGCTTCTGCTTTGAATGTGTCCAATCTGTTTACACTTAAAACAAACCACATCATCATTTAAAAAAATTCTGTAATTTTGTCTTTGATAATGCATATCAAAGTATTCTGGTAAACATTGGTTAGAATGGGGAATAAGAGAAACTTGACGTCTAAATAACTTGGCGTGTTTCAGGGTTGGAATTTTTATGCCTAGTGGTATGGGTTTGATGTCTGAAATTATGCTTTATAGCGCATCAATTCATCTTCTAATAAATCATTAGGGATCAAGGGGGACAATTTGACAGAGTTATCTTTTTGGGGATTTTAACTAGACATTGAACTTCAATGAATTCGTCCCCTATACTAAGACCATCTGAACACAAGAGTTCAACATCGTCAAGGTTAGATAAAAATATAACGACCCCGGATCTCATGCGAGAAGCAGCCACTATATTTTCTGGATTGACCACATTAGCAACAGCAACAACATACTGTTCTATTGATCTGGACTGTATATTTCTTAACTTAACGCCATGTTTCCTTGAGACAAAACCGAAAGGCTTATGACCGAATGATGGCATATCATCATGTTCAAATCTTGAACTTTCGCTCTCGATGGGTATATTATTTTCAGTTGACAAATTTGAACTTTTCGATCTTGAAATTTCGCAGCTCACTTGCGATTTAACAATATTATTAACATTAGCCTGATGCTGGGATTTAACACCTACCTTTGACGGTATAGTTCGCTTTATTAAATTAAGGTCCCTATTGTCCTTGTCATTTAACAAAGAATTGCTTGAAGCAACTACAGTCGACAACTGAGTAGATTTATCCATGACCACACTGGAAAACGAAGGCGACGCCATCTTTAAACAAAAATTTAACCAGTAAACAAAAATGCAATCCACCCAAAAATCTCGGCAATCCGAGATTAATAACGAAAATAACCACACGAAATGAAATAACTTCTTCTTCCAAACACAACAATACAAATATTTATGAAGTACAATACAAAATAACCAAGAAATAAATGCTTTGAGCGGAGCTCCGAAAAACACGTCCTATCCCTTCAAGAAGAAGAAGAAGAAATGAATTTTCAATACCCTTTATTAAATAAAACAATCAATCACAGTTTAACAAGGTATCAAAAATTCATATTACATAAAATATAAACCTAACCATACATTATTTGACAAGCTACATTAACAATTTTGAATATACATATAAATAATAACTTTAAATCCAAAAAGAAGAAGAAGAATTGAAATTCTAAATACCCTTTATTAAATAAAACAATAAATCACAGTATTACAAGGTATCAAATATTCATAATACATAAAATATAAACATAACAATACATTATTTTGACAAGCTGCATTTAACAATTATGAATATACATATAAATAAGTTAACTTTAAACCCAAAAGTATATGAAAATAAGACACAAAATTTTTAAAGACTTTGTCCAAATGATCAAAGTCAGTTTAAACTCATACAAGCCAGTTTAAACTTTAACCATTATTACTATTTATTTTAAAATTAAAGAAACCTATAAATGACTTTGTCCAAATGATCAAAGACAACATGGACTGGTACACGCCAGTCCATGTTTTAACCTTTAACACATCGCGGTTTACAATATATAAACAAGACAAGAAAATAAAAATCTAAAATACAATACAAATACAATTAAAATAACCTAACATTAAATATTAACAGAAAGCTTGTCACTAAAAATAAAACACAATACATTATTAAAACACAAAAAATCTGAAAAAGAATCAACATTATTTACAAACCTATAGTAGGCAAATTCAATTGCCAAACGGGCGCGGATGCGCGACCTGAATTCCACGAGTGGGTCTGTTTTTCCGCCTCCGGTCCTCAGGTGCTGTAACGTCACATAGGTGGTCATCTTTGCCTGGGTGGCAATCCACTGGAACAGTCGTCTTGGGGTCCTGTACCGCTTGGTCCATCGTTGCGTGTTGGTACATTCTCCCAACACGACTGTTCCGTCCTCCATAACCATAGGCGGTCTGGTAGTCTCTGGACAGCCGACCCTGGATGACGTTCGGTCGGCTGGAGCTGGCATCTCTGGACAGCTGATCCTAGGTGACGATGGATCAGCTGGAATCGATCTCTTAACTGGACAGCTGTCCAATGTTGACGTTTGGACAACTGGAGGAGATCGATATGCACTGACCTGAGGTGGCGTATGGTCAGTGCTGGAAAAAGTCGAAGGTCCAAATATAAACGAATTTACTGAACCTACATCATTTTTCATTAATTTGCACCAAATATTTTTAACAAAATTAAATAAAAATTTAATACGAGGACAGGAAATAAAAATATGATGTATGTCCTCTTGTACACCACAAGAGGGACACTCATCAGAACGCTGATACCCAGCTTTATAATAAAATTTTCCAGTTGAAACAGCACCATGAAGTATTTTCCAGTTAAGGTCACCTTCATGCATGCTATGAGGATATTCACAAACATGACTATATATAACATTAGGGGGAACATTTGATTGTAAAATATTATTCCAAGGGGACAGTAACGCTTTACTATGAGAACTATTAAAATTTTGAATAACAGATAACAAATAAATCATTTTCTTGGGACATTTACCAAGAACAACGCCCTTACTTAATTTAGGTGCATTGTTAATATCTAATTTAAAAGTATATTGATGAACAACACCAATATTAATATCATTACGTAAAAAAAGATTTATCAATTCACTCCACTCCGGTGGAAAAACCGACCATAATAAATCCAGATGTTGTTGGATACAGCGTTCAGAACGAATGCTTAAAATTCCAACAAGATCTGCTTCAGTTAATTTTCTTTTGAAACTAGTATCAAACAGATCTTTAATTTTAGTCATACCGGTGATTACAAAATTTTCAAAGTAAAACGGTTCATCGGTTTTAGAGTTAAGTAATAAAGGGTTAAAGAACAAAGGTTCTTCTAAAATGTCTGCAACTGAGGTATCATCTATTTTTATTCTAGATGATTCAAAATATTTCCAGGCTTTTATTAAATCTTGATAAAAGCATGGGATGTTACTATACTGAAAATCTCCATCAAGTAGTAACAATTGTACATCATAATTCAAATTAGAAACAGTAGATAAAAAATATTTACAAAAATAGTAACAATGATGAACTTCTTCGCCATTCATTAATGTCAAAAATCTGTACATAAATTCGAAAATCACGAATTCTAGATAAAATGAACCAAACCCTGTCCTCCAGTACATACAGGAAGATATAACATTTCTTTGGAAACCCAATGTTTTCCTTGCCATAGAAAATCTACAAATTTATTTTGTATGGCACTAATAATTTTATATGGTACGGCCACAGAATTTAATCGATGCCACAATTTTGACGCGGAAAGTAAATTAATAACAAGTGTTCGTCCTCTGAGTGACAAACCGCTGGCAAAAGGCTTCCACCTATAAAGTTTGACAGAAATATCCCACATCCCTTCCCAATTTTGTTTATAAAAATCTCTATTGTTTCCAACAAAAGTGCCCAAAACTTTAAGGCCTTTATTATTCCACTTGAGACCAAGTGGACAATCATTTCTGTTTTTCCAACTACCAACCCGCAAACCTTCGGGCTTCTGTAAATTAATTTTTGAATTAGAAGCTTTCTGGTAGGTATCTAAACAGAAAGACAACTTATCAAAATCAGAGTCCTGCGTTAACAGAGTATCCAAATCATCTGCATATGCAGATAAACAACTTTTCTTATCATCAGATAATGGAAGTTCAAGGCATGAAAGACCATCTTTTGACCTTAATTTATGTAGAAGAGGTTCAAGACAGATAGCATAAAGTTGACCAGACAAGGAACATCCTTGTCGAATACCTCTTTTAAATTGAAAAGGGGATGATAACGAGTTATTAATTTTAAGTAGACTATGTACATCAATATAAATAGTTTTTATACATGATATAAAATAATCGCCAAAACCGAACGCTTCTAATGTCTTCATCAAATAGGCATGATGAACACGATCAAAAGCCTTCTCTTGGTCAAGGGAAACAATAGCAAGGGGATATTTTCCTGATTAGCATAACAAGTAGCATCAGAAATAAAACGAATATTGTCACTGATATGACGACCGGGTACACAATAACTTTGATCGATATGTTATATATCGGGTAAAACGGTACGAAGTCTTAGCGAGAAAGCTCTCGTTAATATTTTATAATCACAACAGAGAAGAGACACTGGTCTCCAGTTTTTTAACAAACTACTGTCACCTTTCTTCGGAATCATCGTCAGAACGGCTCTTTTGCACGAAAGTGGAAGTCTGTTTTCTTCAATCGAAGTAACAAAAACTTCGTGCATATCTTTCCCAACGATGTTCCAAAATGTTTTGTAAAATTCACTAGGCAGCCCATCGATAACAGGGGACTTATTGTTATTCATTTTTAAAATGGCAGAGGACAATTCATCATAACTTATAACACTATCTAATGTTTGTGTTTGGGTTTCATTTAATGTAGGAAGGTCTTTCAAAATCTCATTTTGACAACCTTCATCTGCAGGATCGGGGCTATACAAGTCAGAGTAAAAATTTCGGGCAAGGCTTTTTATTTCCTGATCAGAATCAGTTATATTGCCATCAGGCAAAGTTAAATGGGATAATAGTTTCTTAGTACCACGTTTCTTTTCAAGGAGATACGTTTTGTTCTGATAAATCAGAGGATATAGACTCAATGTCTATATCCTCTTCTTCATCAGTGTTGA
Source organism: Limnoperna fortunei (assembly GCA_944474755.1). Classification (NCBI taxonomy): domain Eukaryota; kingdom Metazoa; phylum Mollusca; class Bivalvia; order Mytilida; family Modiolidae; genus Limnoperna; species Limnoperna fortunei. The sequence goes on along the minus strand of OX104117.1, from coordinate 38,909,376 downwards.
GAATAGAATGGGATGGAGGAGGCAAATCCCATATACTTATGTCATCTTTAGTAGATACATCAGAGGTTTTAGTGGTTGTGGGGGTTTAATACAGATAATGGAATCATTATTTACAGCTTTGCGTTTAACTGCAGATTTCACTGGCTATGGATCAGTATCCACTTTTTCAGTAGCGGAGTGAACATCAACAATGACATTAGAAACAGTTAAATTCTCAGATTTTTGCTCAGCAGTAACATTAGTGGAGGTGTTGGAAGCAGAAATATTAACATTGGATGGGCTGTCATTGATTCCAGAGTCTAAGATAACAGACTGCTCCGCTGTCTCGGTTGGCGGAACTGGTTCAGCCGTGAATTGGACATTTGTACTTGATTCTGACTTGTTATTTTGTGGTCGATTTTGTGGGCACCGATTTTGAATATGACCAGTCTGTGTGCACTTAAAACAGACAACATCGTCATTCACAAATATTCTGTAGCTTTGCCTTTGATAATACATATCAAAAGACTCCGGTAATGTAACATTGGGGTGAAGAATAAGGGACACTTGTCGTCTAAATGACTTGACGTGTTTTAGTGCTGGGATTTTAATACCGAGTGCAATGGGTTTTATGTCGGAAATTATGCGTCCATAACGCATCAACTCATCCTCGAGTAAATCATTAGGAATAAAAGGGGGACAATTAGACAAGGTAACTTTTTCGGGATTTTTACCAAACACTGAACTTCAACAAATTCATCCCCAATACTTAAACCGTTTGAACACAACTCTTCAACGTCATCGAGATTAGATAAAAACACTACAACCACAGACCTCATACGAGAGGCAGTCACTATGTTTTCTGGCTTGACAATATCGGCAATAGCAACAACATACTGCTCGATTGAGACAGACGGTATGTTTGTTAGTTTCACACCGTGTTTTCTTGAGACAAAGCCAAAAGGCTTATGTCCAAATGACGGCATCTCATCATCTTTACTTTTCGATCTTGAAGTTTCTTGAAAAGTACTTTCACTATTTTCACTTGACAAACTTTTTGATCCCGAACTTTCTCGGCTAAATACTGTATTATTACTAACATTAGCCTTAGGCAAAGATTTTCCAACTACCACTGAAGGTATTGTCCTTTTAATGAAATTAAGGTCCCTATTGTCCTTATCGTTAAACACTGTATTGCTCGAGGCAACATTTGACGACAACTGAGTAGTTTTACCGTTCACTACTACACTAGAAAACGAAGGCGACGCCATCTTTGAACAAAAAATAAACCAGTAAACAAAAATACAATCCACAAAAAATCTCGGCAATCCGAGATATAAATACGAAAAACAACCCACTAAATGAAAGAGCTTCTTCTTCTGAACACAACAATACAAATATTTACGAACCACAATACAAAATAACCAATAAATAAATGATTTGAGCGGAGCTGAGAAAAACACGTCCTAACCCTTCAAGAAGAAGAAGAATTTGAATTTTCAATACCCTTTATTAAATAAAACAATAAATCACAGTAGTACAAGGTATCAAAAATTCAAGTAACATAAAATATAATGCTAACAAATACATTATTATGACAAGCTATTTAACAATTTAGAAAATACATATGAATATATCAACTTTAAATCCAAAAATACATAAAATGTGACATAAAATAATTAAAGACTTTGTACAAACGATCAAAGTCGGTTTAAACTGAAACAAGTCAGCTTAAACCTTAACGTTTACCTTTATAACTTACCTACAGTTTAAAATTAAAGAAACCTATAAAAGACTTTGTCATAATGATCAAAGTCAACATGGACTGGTACACGCCAGTCCATGTTTTGACCTTTAACTCATCGCGGTTTACAATATATATAAGCAGGAAAAAATTAATGCATATACAATCAACTTACCATTGAATATTTACAAAAAGCTTGTCATTTGAAATGAAACACAATACATTATGAAAACACCAAAAATCTGAAAAGAAATCAACATTATTAACAAACTTACAATTGGGAAATTCGATTGCCAACCGGGCGCGGATGCGCGACCTGAATTCCACGAGTGGGTGCGTCTGTCCTCCTCCGGTCCTCAGGTGCTGCAAGGTGACGTAGATGGCCATCTTCGCCTGAGTGGCAATCCATTGGTACAGTGGTGATGGGTTCCTGTACCGCTTGGTCCATCGTTGCGTGTTGGTACATTCTCCCAACATGACTGTTCCGTTCTCCATCATCAATGGCTGTCTGGTCGTCTCTGGACAGCCGACCCTGAAAAACGGGTGGTCGGCTGGCAATGGATTTTCTTTGGACAGCTGATCCCGGGTGGCGTTGGATCTGCTGGAATCGATCTTCTAACTGGACAGCTGTCCAATGTTGACGTTTGGACAACTGGAGGAGATCGATATGCACTGACCTGAGGTGGCGTATTGTCAGTGCTGGAAAAAGTCGAAGGTCCAAATATAAACGAATTTACTGAACCTACATCATTTTTCATTAATTTGCACCAAATATTTTTAACAAAATTAAATAAAAATTTAATACGAGGACAGGAAATAAAAATATGATGTATGTCCTCTTGTACACCACAAGAGGGACACTCATCAGAACGCTGATACCCAGCTTTATAATAAAATTTTCCAGTTGAAACAGCACCATGAAGTATTTTCCAGTTAAGGTCACCTTCATGCATGCTATGAGGATATTCACAAACATGACTATATATAACATTAGGGGGAACATTTGATTGTAAAATATTATTCCAAGGGGACAGTAACGCTTTACTATGAGAACTATTAAAATTTTGAATAACAGATAACAAATAAATCATTTTCTTGGGACATTTACCAAGAACAACGCCCTTACTTAATTTAGGTGCATTGTTAATATCTAATTTAAAAGTATATTGATGAACAACACCAATATTAATATCATTACGTAAAAAACGACACATCAATTCACTCCACTCCGGAGGAAAAGCCGACCATAATAAATCCAGATGTTGTTGGATACAGCGTTCAGAACGAATGCTAATTATGCCAACAAGATAATTTAATGCAGTTAATTTTCTTTTGAAACTAGTATTAAACAGATCTCTAATTTTAGTCATACCAGCAATTACAAAATTTTCAAAATAAAAAGGTTGTTCGGTTTTAGAGTTAACTAATAAAGGATTAAAGAACTGCAACTGAGATATCATCTATTTTAACTCTAGATGACTCAAACTATTTCCAGGCTTTTATCAAATCTTGATAAAAGCGTGGAATGTTGGGATACTGAAAATCCCCATCAAGTGATAACAATTGAACATCATAATTCAAATTAGAAACAGTAGACAAAAAATATTTACAAAAATAGTAACAAGGATGAACATCTTCACCATTCATAAATGTCAAAAACTGAATTCGAAAATCACGAATTCTAGATAGGATATGAACCAAACCCTGCCCTCCAGTACATACAGGAAGATGTAACATTTCTTTGGAAACCCAATATTTTCCTTGCCATAGAAAATCTACAAATTTGTTTTGAATGGCACTAATAATTTCATCGGGCACGGCCACGGAATTTAATCGATGCCACAATTTTGACGCGGAGAGTAAATTAATTACAAGCGTTCGTCCTCAAAGTGACAAACCACGAGCAAATGGTTTCCACCTGTCAAGTTTGACAGCAATATCCTCCTCCATCCCTTCCCAATTTTGTTTATAAAAATTCTTATTATTTCCAACAAAAGTACCCAAAACCATTAAACCTTTATTATTCCACTTGAGACCAAGTGGACAATCATTTCTATATTTCCAACTTCCCGCCCACAAACCTTCTGACTTTTGTAAATTAATTTTTGAATTGGAAGCTTTCTGGTATATATCTAACCAGAAAGACAACCTATCAAAATCAGAGTCCTGTGTTAACAGAGTATCCAAATCATCTGCATATGCAGATAAACAACTTTTCTTACCATCAGATAATGGAAGTTCAAGGCATGAAAGACCATCTTTTGACCTTAATTTATGCAAAAAGAGGTTCAAGGCAGATAGCATAAAGTTGACCAGACAAGGAACATCCTTGTCTTATACCTCTCTTAAATTGAAAAGGGGAAGATAACGAATTATTAATTTTCAGTAAACTATGTACATCTGTATAAATAGTTTTTATACAGGAAATGAAATAATCGCCAAAACCGAAAGCTTCTAATGTCTTCATCAAATAGGCATGATGAACACGATCAAAAGCTTTCTCTTGGTCAAGGGAAACAATAGCAAGGGGGATATTTTCCTGATTAGCATAACAAGTAGCGTTAGAAATAAAACGAATATTGTCACTGATATGACGACCGGGTACACAATAACTTTGATCGATATGTAATATATCGGGTAAAACGGTACGAAGTCTTAGCGAAAAAGCTCTCGTTAATATTTTATAATCACAACAGAGAAGAGACACTGGTCTCCAGTTTTTTAACAAACTACTGTCACCTTTCTTCGGAATCATCGTCAGAACGGCTCTTCTGCACGAAAGTGGAAGTCTGTTTTCCTCAATCGAAGTAACAAAAACTTCGTGCATATCTTTCCCAACGATGTTCCAAAATGTTTTGTAAAATTCACTAGGCAGCCCATCAATACCAGGGGACTTATTGTTATTCATTTTTAAAACGGCAGAGGACAATTCATCATAACTTATAACACTATCTAATGTTTGTTTTTGTGTTTCATTTAATGTAGGAAGGTCTTTCAAAATTTCACTTTGACAACCTTCATCTACAGGATCGGGGCTATATAAGTCTGAGCAAAAATGTCGGTCAAGGGTTTTTATTTCCTGATCAAAATCAGTTATACTGCCATCAGGCAAGGGTTCAACATCTCCTGTCCTATCTAGTATAGGATTGGTAGCACAATTAAAATCACCTCCAAGAAATATTGGATAGGAAGAATCAAGTTGATTCAAATGGTATTTTAAACATTTCAAAAAGTCAAGTTTTTCTTTGGGACAGGTGGGGGAATAGATATTCAACAAATAAACATTTTCCTCCTTTAATTTGATGGTAGCATGTAAAATGCGACCGGGTAATATAACTTTATAATCTAGAATAGTATATTCTAAATTATTTGAAAAACATATCGCTAATCCAGCAGAAATAGTTGAGAGATGAGAGAACACTATTTCTCCTCTCCATATCATTTTCCATATACCTTCATCAGAAGGAATGGTATGAGTGTCTTGAAGAAAAACTATGTCTGCATTTAATTTAGATTTCAAAGAATCTAATATACAATATCTTTTAATTGAAAAGAGTCACGACAACCTTGAGTGTTCAGGGAAACTAACGAAAAACTGGACATTACAATTGTAGTTGTAATGAAAATACAGAACAAAAATGCATAATTAAGTGGACAATACATATTGACTTAGATATATTTTATCTCTAAGCATGAGTTTTCAGGTAGGTTTTCAATTTCTTGATCAACTTATTTAAACGGGCTTTCAGCTGTGAGGAGGACTCAGGATTTCGTCGACGGTCAATAAAATCTTGACATAATTGTCTCAGGTTTGTGGTATATTCTACACATTTTTCAACTGGCTTTTTATTGCTTTTAAGTTCGACAAGAAGTCTATCCAGCTCCTCGGTGGATAATTTTTGTTCTGTATCCACTAATATTTAATTGTGATAAATTTTGTTCCGATAAATCAGAGGATATAGACTCGATGTCTACATCCTCGTCTTCATTTGTGTTAAGAATAGAAGGGGATGAAGGAGGAATATCCCAAATACTTGCATTAGCTTGATCAGATACATTTGAAATTTTATCAGTTGTAGGAGTTTTGACACTAATGACTGAATCATTATTGTCTGCTGCTTTACGTTTAACTGCAGATTTAACAGTCTCCAGTTTTTCAGCAGGGGTGTGAACAACAACAATGTCACTGGAAACAATAGAGTCCTCAGATTTTTTCATATTATTAACATGATCTGGGGTGTTGGAAGCAGAATCACGGTCGGCAGAGTCTGAAGTAACAGACTGCTCCACTGTCCCAGTTGGCGAAACTGGTTCAGCTGTAAATGGTACATTTGTATTTGATTCCGACTTATTATTGGCTGAAGGTTTGTTCCCTGGACATCTGCTCTGAATGTGTCCAATAAGCTTACATTTAAAACAAACTACATCATCATTAAGAAATATTCTGTAGCTTTGTCTTTGATAAAACATATCCAAATATTCTGGTAATACAACATTAGGGTGGGGAATAAGTGAAACTTATTAAAGAAGAAGAAGAAGAAGAATTGAATTTTCAATACCCTTTATTAAATAAAACAATAAATCACAGTTGTACAAGGTATCAAAAATTCAAGTAACATAAAATATAAACCTAACAATACTTTATTTTGACAAGCTACATTTAACAATTTTGAAAATACATATAAATAAGTTAACTTTAAACCCAAAAGTATATAAAATATGACAACTATTTTAAAGACTTTGTCCAAATGATCAAAGTCAGTTTAAACTGATACAAGCCAGTTTAAACTTTAAACATTATTACCTACCTATATTAAAATTTAAAAAAACCTATAAATGACTTTGTCCGAATGATCAAAATTAACATGGACTGGTACACACCAGTCCATGTTTTAACCTTTAACACATCGCGATTTACAATATATAAACAAGAAAATCAAAATCAAAATCAAAAATACAGATAAAATAACTTACCATTAAATATTAACAAAAAGCTTGTCATTAGAAATAAAACACAATACATTATTAAAACACCAAAAATCTGAAAAAGAATGAACATTATTTATAAACTTGCAATAGGCAAATTCAATTGCCAACCGGGCGCGGATGCGCGACCTGAATTCCTGGAGTGGGTCTGTCTGTCCGCCTCCGGTCCTCAGGTGCTGCAGGGTCACGTAGGTGGCCATCTTCGCCTGGTTGGCAATCCATAGGTACAGCCGTCTTGGGATCCTCTGGGTCTTCGTCCATCGGTGCGTGCTGGTCTGCAACTGAGGTATCATCTATTTTTATTCTAGATGATTCAAAATATTTCCAGGCTTTTATTAAATCTTGATAAAAGCTTGGAATGTTAGTGTATTGAAAATCCCCATCAAGTAATAACAATTGAACATCATAATTCAAATTAAAAACAGTAGACAAAAAATATTTACAAAAATAGTAACAAGGGTGAACATCTTCACCATTCATTAATGTCAAAAATCTATGCATAAATTGAATTCGAAAATCACGAATTCTAGACAAAATATGAACTAGACCCTGTCCTCCAGTACATACGGGAAGATATAACATTTCTTTGGAAACCCAATGTTTTCCTTGCCATAAAAAGTCAACAAATTTATTTTGAATGGCATTTATAATTTCATCGGGCACGGCCACTGAATTTAATCGATGCCACAGTTTTGATGCGGAGAGTAAATTAATTACAAGCGTTCGTCCTCTAAGTGACAAACCACGAGCAAATGGTTTCCACCTGTCAAGTTTGACAGTAATATCCTCTTCCATCCCTTCCCAGTTTTGTTTATAAAAATCCCTATTGTTTCCCGCAAAAGTACCCAAAACCTTTAAACCTTTATTATTCCACTTGAAACCAAGCGAACAATCATTTCTATTTTTCCAACTTCCCACCCACAAACCTTCGGACTTTTGTAAATTAATTTTTGGATTGGAAGCTTTCTGGTATATATCTAACCAGAAAGACAACCTATCAAAATCAGAGTCCTGCGTTAACAGAGTATCCAAATCGTCTGCATATGCAGATAAACAACTTTTCTTAGCATCAGATAATGGAAGTTCAAGGCCTGAAAGACCATCTTTTGACCTTAATTTATGCAAAAGAGGTTCAAGGCAGATAGCATATAACTGACCTGATAATGAACATCCTTGTCTTATACCTCTCTTAAATTGAAAAGGGGAAGATAACGAATTATTAATTTTCAGTAAACTATGTACATCTGTATAAATAGTTTTTATACAGGAAATGAAATAATCGCCAAAACCGAAAGCTTCTAATGTCTTCATCAAATAGCCATGATGAACACGATCAAAAGCTTTCTCTTGGTCAAGGGAAACAATAGCAAGGGGGATATTTTCCTGATTAGCATAACAAGTAGCATCAGAAATAAAACGAATATTGTCACTGATATGACGACCGGGTACACAATAACTTTGATCGATGTGTAATATATCGGGTAAAACGATACGAAGTCTTAGCGAGAAAGCTCTCGTTAATATTTTATAATCACAACAGAGAAGAGACACTGGTCTCCAGTTTTTTAACAAACTACTGTCACCTTTCTTCGGAATCATCGTCAGAACGGCTCTTCTGCACGAAAGTGGAAGTCTGTTTTCTTCAATCGAAGTAACAAAAACTTCGTGCATATCTTTCCCAACGATGTTCCAAAATGTTTTGTAAAATTCAATAGGCAGCCCATCAATACCAGGAGACTTATTGTTATTCATTTTTAAAACGGCAGAGGACAATTCATTATAGCTTATAACACTATCTAATGTTTGTTTTTGTGTTTCATTTAATGTAGGAAGGTCTTTCAAAATCTCATTTTGACAACCTTCATCTACAGGATCGGGGCTATACAAGTCTATGTAAAAATGTCGGGCAAGGGTTTTTATTTCCTGATCAGAATCAGATATACTGCCATCAGGCAAGGTTAAATGGGATAATAATTTTTTTGTACCACGTTTCTTTTCAAGGTCAAAGAAATATTTTGTTGGTTTATCTGAATCATTAACATATTTGAATCTTGAACGAACCCAAACACCACGGGCCTGGATTCGTTCAAGTTCAGATAACTGATTTCGCTTCTCAATTAAAATGGCATTGAGATCAGGGTTTGTTGTAATATTTGATTTTAATAATTCAATATCGGATTGTAAACCATCAAAATTACGCTTAAAATCATAATTCTTTTTAATGGAAAATTCTTGCGAAAGTTCCTTTATTTTGTATTTTCCTCGATCCCACCAATCTTGAATACACTTAAACTCAGATTTCTGTAATTGCCAGGAAAGCCAAAAGTTATTTATCATGTCAACATACAATTTATCATCTAAAAGAGATGTATTTAAACACCAGTAAGCACTCTTGTGTTTACTTGGTATTTCCTTAAAATAAACACGAACGTAATCATGATCAGAATATGAACATCGTTTTATTTCTGAGGATCGAATAAACTGACTATTGTGTTTAGATATATAAATTCGATCGAGTCTTGCGGCGACACCGTCATTTCTCGACCAGGAATAAGTTCTATCGTACGGGTGAATATTGCGAAACGTATCAATAAATTTGAAACGTTTAACACTAGATTAAAATTCATTACAAGAATGGGGGTGGGGTTCAGTATCTCCTGTTCGATCTAGGGAAGGATTAGTAGTACAATTAAAATCACCTCCAAGAAATATTGGAATGGAAGAATCAAGTTGATTCAAATGGTGTTTTAAATATTTCAAAAAGTCTAGTTTTTCTTTTGAGCAAGTTGGGGAATAAACATTCAACAAATATACAGTTTGCTCCTGTATTTTAATAGTTGCATGTAAAATGCGACCAGGTAAAATAATTTTATGATCTAGAATAGTATATTCTAAATTATTGGAAAAACATATCGCTAATCCAGCAGAAATAGTTGAGAGATGAGAAAACAATATTTCTCCTCTCCATATCATTTTCCATATACCTTCATCAGAAGGTATGGTATGAGTATCTTGAAGAAAAACTATGTCTGCATTCAATTTAGATTTTAAAGAATCTAATATAAAATATCTTTTAAAAGAATCTCGACAACCTTGAGTATTCAGTGAAACTAACGAAAAACCAGACATTACAATTGTAATTGTAATGAACAAAATGTGCAAAAATGCATAATTAAGTGGGCAATACATATTGACTTTGATCTCTAGGCATGAGTTTTCAAATACGTTTTTAATTTCTTTATCAATTTATTTAGTCGGGCCTTCAACTGGGAAGACGACTCAGGGTTTCTTCGGCGATCAATAAAGTCTTGGCACAGTTGCCTGAGGTTGGTGGTATACTCTAAACACTTCTCAACAGGCTTTTTGTTGCTTTTCAGTTCGGAAAGAAATCTGTCTAGCTCTTCGGTGGATAATTTTTGTTCAGTATCCACGACGACTTGAGATACGTTTTGTTCGGATAAATCAGAGGATATAGACTCAATGTCTATATCCTCTTCTTCATCAGTGTTGAGAATAGAATGGGATGGAGGAGGCAAATCCCATATACTTATGTCATCTTTAGTAGATACATCAGGGGTTTTAGTGGTTGTTGGTGTTTTAATACAGATAATGGAATCATTATCTACAGCTTTGCGTTTAACTGCAGATTTCACTGGCAATGGATCAGTATCCACTTTTTCAGTAGCGGAGTGAACATCAACAATGACATTAGAAACAGTTAAATTCTCAGATTTTTGCTCAGCAGTAACATTAGTGGAGGTGTTGGAAGCAGAAATATTAACATTGGCTGAGCTGTCATTGATTCCAGAGTCTAAGATAACAGACTGCTCCGCTGTCCCGATTGGCGGAACTGGTTCAGCCGTGAATTGGACATTTGTACTTGATTCTGACTTGTTATTTTGTGGTCGATTTTGTGGGCACCGATTTTGAATATGACCAGTCTGTTTGCACTTAAAACAGACAACATCGTCATTCACAAATATTCTGTAGCTTTGCCTTTGATAATACATATCAAAAGACTCCGGTAATGTAACATTGGGGTGAAGAATAAGGGACACTTGTCGTCTAAATGACTTGACGTGTTTTAGTGCTGGGATTTTAATACCGAGTGCAATGGGTTTTATGTCGGAAATTATGCGCCCATAACGCATCAACTCATCCTCGAGTAAATCATTGGGAATAAAAGGGGGACAATTAGACAAGGTAACTTTTTTCGGGATTTTTACCAAACACTGAACTTCAACAAACTCATCCCCAATACTTAAACCATTTGAACACAACTCTTCAACGTCATCGAGATTAGATAAAAACACTACAACACCAGACCTCATACGAGAGGCAGCCACTATGAAGAAGAAGAAGAAGAATTGAATTTTCAATACCCTTTATTAAATAAAACAATAAATCACAGTTGTACAAGGTATCAAAAATTCAAGTAACATAAAATATAAACCTAACAATACATTATTTTGACAAGCTACATTTAACAATTTTGAAAATACATATAAATAAGTTAACTTTAAACCCAAAAGTATATAAAATAAGACAAATATTTTTAAAGACTTTGTCCAAATGATCAAAGTCAGTTTAAACTGATACAAGCCAGTTTAAACTTTAAACATTATTACCTACCTATATTAAAATTAAAAAAACCTATAAATGACTTTGTCCGAATGATCAAAATTAACATGGACTGGTACATGCCAGTCCATGTTTTAACCTTTAACACATTGTGGTTTACAATATATAAACAAGAAAATAAAAATCAAAATCAAAAATACAGATAAAATAACTTACCATTAAATATTAACAAAAAGCTTGTCATTAGAAATAAAACACAATACATTATTAAAACACCAAAAATCTGAAAAAAATGAACATTATTTATAAACTTACAATAGGCAAATTCAATTGCCAACCGGGCGCGTATGCGCGACCTGAATTCCTGGAGTGGGTCTGTCTGTCCGCCTCCGGTCCTCAGGTGCTGCAGGGTCACGTAGGTGGCCATCTTCGCCTGGTTGGCAATCCTTAGGTACAGCCGTCTTGGGATCCTCTGGGTCTTCGTCCATCGGTGCGTGCTGGTACCTTCTCCCAACACGACTGCACCATCCTCCATTAACATAGGTTCCATCACCGTCTCAGGACAGCCGGCCGTGGATGACGTGCGGCCGGCTGGTGTATCTTGACAGCTGATCCTAGGTGGCGGTGGATCAGCTGGAATCGATCTCCTAACTGGACAACTGTCCGATGGTGGCGTGTGGACAGCTGGAGGAGATCGATTTGCACTGACCTGAGGTGGCGTATGGTCAGTGCTTATGGTAGAAGGTCCAAATATAAAAGAGTCTATTGAACCTAGAGCATTTATAATTAATTTACGCAAAATATTTTTAACATGGCTTAATAAAATTTGTAAAAGTGGACAGGAAACAAAAATGTGGTATAAGTCCTCCTGCAAACCACAAGAGGGACAAACATCCGACTGCTTATAACCAGATTTAAAGTAAAATTTACCGGTTGCAATAGCACTATGAAGGATTCTCCAGCTAAGGTCACCTTCATGCATGCTATGAGGATATTCATAAACATGACTGTATATAACATTAAGGGGAATATTTGATTTTAAAATATTTTTCCAAGGGGACAGTAGCTTTTTGGTACGGGAACAATTAAAATTGTGAACAACAGATAACAAATAAATCATTTTCTTGGGACATTTATCCAGAACAACACCCTTACTTAATTCAGGTGCATTGTTAATATTTACTTTAAAATATATATGTGAACAAAACCAACATCAATATCATTATGTAGAAAACCGTCAATCAATATACTCCACTCCGGAGGAAAAGACGACCATGGTAAATCCAGAAGTTGTTGGATACAGCGTTCAGAACGAGTGCTTAAAATTCCAACAAGATCTACTGCAGTAAATTTTCTTTTTAGACTAGAATCAAAAAGATCTTTAACATTGGTTATACCGGCAATTACAAAATTTTCAAAATAAAAAGGTTCATCAGTTTTAGGGTTAATCAATAAAGGATTAAAGAACAAAGGTTCTTCTAAAATGTCTGCAACTGAGGTATCATCTATTTTTATTCTAGATGATTCAAAATATTTCCAGGCTTTTATTAAATCTGGATAAAAGCTTGGAATGTTAGTGTATTGAAAATCCCCATCAAGTTATAACAATTGAACATCATAATTCAAATTAGAAACAGTAGACAAAAAATATTTACAAAAATAGTAACAAGGGTGAACATCTTCACCATTAATGTCAAAAATCTATACATAAATTGAATTAGAAAATCACGAATTCTAGACAAAATATGAATTAGACCCTGTACTCCAGTACATACGGGAAGATATAACATTCCTTTGGAAGCCCAATGTTTTCCTTGCCATAAAAAGTCAACAAATTTATTTTGAATAGCATTTATAATTTTATCGGGCACGGCCACTGAATTTAATCGATGCCACAATTTTGACGCGGAGAGTAAATTAATTACAAGCGTTCGTTCTCTAAGTGACAAACCACGAGCAAATGGTTTCCACCTGTCAAGTTTGACAGTAATATCCTCTTCCATCCCTTCCCAGTTTTGTTTATAAAAATCCCTATCGTTTCCCACAAAAGTACCCAAAACCTTTAAACCTTTATTATTCCACTTGAAACCAAGCGGACAATCATTTCTATTTTTCCAACTTCCCACCCACAAACCTTCTGACTTTTGTAAATTAATTTTTGAATTGGAAGCTTTCTGGTATATATCTAACCAGAAAAGACAACCTATCAAAATCAGAGTCCTGCGTTAACAGAGTATCCAAATCATCTGCATATGCAGATAAACAACTTTTCTTACCATCAGATAATGGAAGTTCAAGGCCTGAAAGCCCCGTGCGGGATCCGGGTGGCTAAAAGAATAGACCAAAGTTGCGCTAGCTTGTCGTAAAAGGCGACTAAATAGCGCCCAGTACCCTGACCGGCGTGTCAGGTCGGTTTGCCTAAAGACCGACTGGGATGTGTGCCTAGGTGGTTGAATGGGGTACCCCTGGCAAGCTGGGGTTGTCAGGCCATAATACGGAAAACCTGACCGCAAACCATATTAGTTCACCGTGTTGGGAAAAATGCCACGTTCCTCGCACGTAAAAGAACGCTGCTGTAGTATTCGCTATGAGTAGGGATTTCGATCCCGCTACAGGAGGCTAAATTGCCCGACCCTATCCATCCTCCCATTTGCCAGTGGCAATCTAAAATCCGTTACCCCTATTTTTCCTTGTGTCCCATCCCATTTTCATTCATCATCATTTCATGTTCATTTTATCATCCATTTCATGTTCATCGCCTGAATATAGCTGAAATATTGCTGCTCGGGCGTTAAACGCCATTAATCAATCAATCAATCAAGGCCTGAAAGACCATCTTTTGACCTTAATTTATGCAAAAGAGGTTCAAGGCAGATAGCATATAATTGACCAGACAAGGAACATCCTTGTCTTATACCTCTTTTAAATTGAAAAGGGGAAGATAACGAATTATTAATTTTCAGTAAACTATGTACATCTGTATAAATAGTTTTTATACAGGAAATGAAATAATCGCCAAAACCGAAAGCTTCTAATGTCTTCATCAAATAGCCATGATGAACACGATCAAAACCTTTCTCTTGGTCAAGGGAAACAATAGCAAGGGGGATATTTTCCTGATTAGCATAACAAGTAGCGTCAGAAATAAAACGAATATTGTCACTGATATGACGACCGGGTACACAATAACTTTGATCGATGTGTAATATATCGGGTAAAACGGTACGAAGTCTTAGCGACAAAGCTCTCGTTAATATTTTATAACCACAACAGAGAAGAGACACTGGTCTCCAGTTTTTCAACAAACTACTGTCACATTTCTTTGGAATCATCGTCAGAACGGCTCTTCTGCACGAAAGTGGAAGTCTGTTTTCTTCAATCGAAGTAACAAAAACTTCGTGCATATCTTTACCAACGATAGTCCAAAATGTTTTGTAACATTCACTAGGCAGCCCATCAATACCAGGGGACTTATTGTTATTCATTTTTAACACGGCAGAGGACAATTCATCATAACTTATAACACTATCTCATGTTTGTTTTTGGGTTTCATTTAATGTAGGAAGGTCTTTCAAAATCTCATTTTGACAACCTTCATCAACAGGATCGGGGCTATATAAGTCTGAGTAAAAATGTCTGGCAAGGGTTTTTATTTCCTGATCAGAATCAGTTATACTGCCATCAGGCAATGTTAAATGGGATAATAGTTTCTTAGTACCACGTTTCTTTTCAAGGTCAAACAAATATTTTGTAGGTTTATCTGAATCATTAATATATTTGAATCTTGAACGAACCCAAGCACCACTGGTCTGGATTCGTTCAAGTTTAGACAACTGTTGCTTCTTCTCAATTAAACTAGCATTGAGATCAGGATTTGTTGCAATATTTAATTTTAATAACTCAATATCGTATTGAAAACTATCAAATTTACGTTTAAAATCATAACTCTTTTTAACAGAAATTCTTGCGAAAGTTCTTTTATTTTATATTTTCCCCGATCCCACCAATCTTGAATACACTTGAACTCAGATTTTTGTAATCGCCAAGAAATCCAGAAGTTATTAATCATATCAACATGCGATTTATCTTCTAAAAGAGATGTATTTAAACACCAGTATGCACTCTTGTGTTTACCTTGAATTTCTTTTAAGTAAACACGAACAAAATCGTGATTCAAATATGTACATACTTTTATTTCAGATGATCTGATAAACTGACTGTAATGTTTGGAGATATAAATTCGATCGAGTCTTGCCGCGACTCCGTCATTTCTCGACCAAGAATATATTTTATCATACGGATGAATATTACGAAACGTATTAATAAATTTGAAACGTTTAACAATATTTTTAAATTCATTACAAGAATGCGGGTGGGGTTCAACATCTCCTGTCCTATCTAGTAAAGTATTGGTAGTACAATTAAAATCACCTCCAAGAAATATTGGATAGGAAGAATCAAGTTGGTTCAAATGGTGTTTTAAACATTTCAAAAAGTGAAGTTTTTCTTTGGGACAGGTGGGGGAATAGATATTCAACAAATAAACAGTTTCCTCCTTTAATTTGATGATAGCATGTAAAATACGACCGGGTAATATAACTTTATGATCTAGAATAGTATATTCTAAATTATTTGAAAAACATCGCTAATCCAGCAGAAATATTTGAGAGATGAGAGAACACTATTTCTCCTCTCCATATCATTTTCCAAATACCTTCATCAGAAGGAATAGTATGGGTATCTTGGAGAAAAACTATATTTGCATTTAATTTACATTTCAAAGAATCTAATATTAAATATCTGTTAAAAGAATCTCGACAACCTTGTGTGTTCATTCAATGAAACTAATGAAAAACCAGACATTACAAATGTAATGAGAACACAGAACAAAAATGCATAATTAAAAGACCAATACATAATGATTTGGGTATATTTGTCGTCTAAGCATGAGTTTTCACATATGCCTTTAATTTCTTTATTAACTTATTGAGACGTGCCTTTAACTGTGATGATGATTCGGGTTTCTACGAAGGTCTATAAAATCTTGACAAAGTTGTCGTAAGTTTGATGTATACTCTAAACATTTTTCTACTGGTTTTTTGTTGCTTTTGAGCTCAGCAAGTAATCGATCAATCTCCTCAGCTGAAAGCTTTAGCGCAGTATCTACTACGATTTGAGACATATTTCGTTCTGATAAATCAGAGGATATAGATTCTATGTCTACATCCTCTTCCTCATTGTTGTTAAGTAAAATTTGGGATGAAGGGGATAAATCCCATATACTAATAGCATCTGGAGCAGATATAGCTTCAGTTGTAGGGGTTTTCATACTAATAGCAGAATCACCGTTTTCTGCTTTTCGTTTAAGTGCAGACTTTGTTGGCAAAACATCATTCTGCCCTTTATCATTAGGAGCGCGGATGTCAACAATGACAGTGGAAACTGTAGATTCTTCCGACTTTTTTTACTTGAAACATTGTGTGGGGGGTTGGGAACATCAGATTGACTACCAGAGGCTGTAATATCAGAATCCAAGACAACAGATTCCTTCACCGTTCCAGTTTTGGGTACTCTTTCAGCCATATACGGAACGTCTGTATTGGCTTCTGAATTTTTGCTTTCAGTTGTTGGTCGGTTTTCGGGACATCTTATTTGAATGTGTCCAGTCTGTTTGCTTTTGAAACAGACAACATCGTCATTAACAAAACTTCTATAACTTTGCCTTTGATAAAACATATCAAAGTATTCAGGTAATATTACATTGGGGTGGGGAATAAGACACTTGTCGTCTAAATGACTTGACATGTTTTAGTGTAGGGATTTTAATACCCAGTGCAATGGGTTTTATATCAGAAATTATGCGTCCATAACGCATCAACTCATCCTCGAGTAAATCGTTTGGAATAAATGGGGGACAATTAGACAAAGTAACTTTTTTAGGGATTTTCACCAAACACTGAACGTCAATAAACTCGTCCCCAATACTTAAGCCATTGGAACACAACTCTTCAACATTATCGAGATTTGATAAACAAACTACAACCCCAGACCTCATACGAGAGGCAGCCACTATGTTTTCTGGTTTGACAATATCGGCAATATCAACAAAATATTGCTCGATTGAGACAGACTGTAACGAAGTGACTTTCACTCCGTTGGGTTCTTTTTTTTGTAAATTAAGTTTCTATAGATTGATCAGTCGGCGTAAATGAAAAACTAAATAAAAATTCAATTTTAATCAAAACAACATTGAAACAGAAGAACAACACTGTACAGCCTTCACCACTAGCTCGCTACACAATCGACACAACATGAAACAAACGATCAACATGCACACCTTACCACTACCTCACAACACATTGACACAAAATGAAACAAAAAAATTAATAATACAAAACTAAAAATATAAAATAAGGAAAATGGTTTATCACAGTCAATTATAGTCTGCTCGTAGTCTCTCCATACCTGTTCCAACCCGAGGTAACGTTTATCAATAACAGTTACTGGAAATAATTTTATATAGTCTATCTAGTCCAAAATATGTTTCCATAAACACAAAATCAACTATTATTACTTAACATCTATTTGTATTCAAAACTCTCTGCTGAATAACTTTTCAGTCATATATTTCTTTAAATAAGCCGAATAACGTGTATATGCCAAAGCTAAGCCTTTCCTACTATTTTAACCACTGGGTCCTTCTCTTTCCTTAGACACTCATTTTTAATAAATTTTGGGCAACACTCTATCGAACCATAAACCAGTCCCCTGTGAAAGGAACAAAAGACCATTTTAATACCGTTATTTTGTTATTAACAATTTTAGAACCGTTTCCGCCATATCCACGCGAATAACACAAACGTTAATAAACTTTTATATATATGTATATATATCACAAGCGCCATTTTTTCGTGCAATCAATAGGGTGGGGCTGAGTCTATATGGAATTTACCTGTGGGTTTACTGATACCCTGGTGAGTTTTATATCCAGGAAATCTCCTGAACTGATCAATCCTCTTTTGAATATATAAACTCTGGTAGCATTCACCCGTTCCTATATTTTTCCACCATGTGCTTCTTAAGCACATCCTTTCCTTTCAATGTCCAGGTGCCCAACTAATAGAGTACACCTGACTATAAATAACCAGTCAAACCGGTTCCACTACTTACCTGTTCAGGTAAAATCAATAATTAACACTGGCTTTACCTGTATGTACTTTACTGTAATAGTATTCAAAGAAAGATAACTCTAACGTCTTTCTCCATACTTTACAATCCTCCCCACTAAGGAGACAAAATATAGATTTTTGTCCGACCCACACAAACAACCCAAATATCACTCAGACAAACCTACCGTGGCATATACCCACAGAAAATTGAGTAACCTATATACATACTAATTTATATAAAACACAGGAAATGCAGGGGACTCCTACTCATCTACTCTGGACAAAGCATCCGCAACAATGTTCATCTTACCTGGTATATAATTTATCCTGAACTTTAACTCCTGTAAAGTCAGACTCCATCGCAACAACCTCTGGTTACTCATCCTCATTTTCTGTAGCCACTGTAATGGTGCATGATCTGTCTCTATAATAAATTCCTTCCCTTCCAAGTAAATCCATAATGATTTTACAGCCCATATAATTGCGTAACACTCCTTTTCAATGACTGAATACCTACTCTCACTTTTGCTGAACTTCTTACTCATATACAAAATAGGATGTCTACCATCTTGAAACTCCTCTTCCAAGACACAACCTACCCCAAATCTGCATGCGTCTGTCCTTACAATAAATATACCTTCAAAATCGGGAGCTCTTAATACTGGTTCTGAAGCAATTTATGATTTTAACTTCTCAAAACATTCCTGGTGTTCCGCTGTCCAACAGACCTTGTTTGGAAACGCTTTCTTGGTCAAATCTGTGATTGGTGATGAATATTCTGAGAAATTCGGAATAAACTTCCTGTAGAATCCTATCAGTCCGATGAACGATCTTACCTGCTTCTTAGTTGTGGGAGGCTTGAATTCTAATATTGCACTCACCTTATCTTGTGTTGGTTGTATCTCCCCATTTCCTACCATATGTCCCAAAAATTCTAACTTACGATAGCACAAATAACATTTCGTTGGTCTCGCTGCTATGCTGGCTCCTCGAAGTGCTTGTAATACTGACCTTATATGCTTCAAATGATCTGCAAAAGTATCACTATATATTCCAATGTCATCTATAAATGAATCTGCAAATCCTTGACAATCTTCCAATACCTTTTTCATCAACCTAACAAAAGATGCTCCAGAATTCACCATACCAAACGGCATAACTTTGAACTGATAGTGTCCCATCGGTGTAACAAATGCACTTGCTTCCTTTGCCTGATTATCTAAACTTATTTGCCAATACCCTTTTGTCAGGTCCAGTTTACTTACATATTTAGCTTTTCCAATCTTGTGAAGAACGTCTTCTATCCTTGGCATAGCTACAGGATCAAATTCAGTAATCTTGTTCAACTCTCTATAATCTGCGCAAAAACGAATACTACCATCTCGTTTCTTTACGAGCACCACCGGTGCAGCATACGGACTAGTTGAACTCTCTATAATGTCCATCTTAAGCATATCATCAATCTCTTTCTGTACTTTATCTCTAAGTGCATAAGGTATCGGATATGGTTTCCTGTAGACTGGTTTATCAGTGGTCAACTTCACTTTATGTTTTATCAATCCGGTCCTCTTTGGTACATCTGTGAATATGTCCGAGAATTCTCTTACTAATTTACTTACCTCTTCTTGTTGATCTTTGGTTAATTCATCTGAGATTTTGACATCTTTAATCGTCTCTTTACCTATCAGCTCTGGAGATGCTTTGTGGTCAATATCTACTAAACATTCCTCTTCCTGGTCTTCTTCTATATCAATACACGCCAAAAACTCTACATCCGGTTTCATCTCATCTGGCCTCTCGTACCATGATTTTAACATGTTGATGTGATAAATCTTCTCCTTACCCCTTATCTGTATCTTATAATCCACCGGTCCGACTCGATCCAACACTACATAAGGCCCTTTCCACTGAGCTTGGAGCTTGTTAGTACTAGTGGGTAACAAAACTAAAACTTTACTACCTACTTCGATATTTCTTGCCCTAGCTTTTCTGTCATAATATCTTTTTTGCGTTTGCTTAGCTTCTTCTTCATACCGGTGTGCTAATTCTGACATATGTTTCAATCTGTCCCTCGTCTCTATCAAATAACTTAGAACTGATGTTGAACAATCTTCTGGCTCCTCCCACTGTTCCTTGAGAATCGATAGTGGACCTCTAACACTCCTCCCATACAATAACTCAAATGGTGAAAATCCGGTGGTGTCATTTGGCACTTCCCGATAAGCGAATAGAACATAGATTAAATACTTATCCCAGGTCTTCGGTTCAAGAGCGGCATATGACTTTAGCATTCGTTTCAATACTCCATTAAACTTTTCACACATGCCATTTGTCTGTGGATGATACACACTGGATACCATCTTCTCGACCTTCAATAATCTACATACTTCTGACATCAATGCCGATTTAAAATTTGTACCTTGGTCTGACAATAACTCCTCTGGAAAACCTACTCTAGA
Source organism: Limnoperna fortunei (assembly GCA_944474755.1). Taxonomy (NCBI): domain Eukaryota; kingdom Metazoa; phylum Mollusca; class Bivalvia; order Mytilida; family Modiolidae; genus Limnoperna; species Limnoperna fortunei. The sequence continues at coordinate 38,888,458 of OX104117.1, read as the reverse complement.
AAAAACTTCCATCGGTGCATCAACTACTGTCTCTGCATCTTGACTCTTCAATGCAACAGCCTCTGGATAACGAGTGGCGCAGTCTACTATAACTAATAAATACCTGTTTTTCCGCTCTGTTACTGGTAAGGGTCCCACGAAATCAATAGCAACTCTTCTAAATGGAACATCTATGGGTGGAATACTAACTAACGGTACCTTTGGTGACTTACCTTTTGAGCTACTAAGCTGACACACTTTACACGATTTACAATACACTTCCACATCATTAAATATGCCTGGCCAAAAATAATGTTGCAAAATCCTCTCTCTGGTTTTCTTTATACCAAGATGACCAGCTAATGGTATGTCATGGGCAAGTTCTAATACAGTGTTCCTATATTTCTGTGGCAAAACAATCTGATGCGACTCCAGTCCACTACTTGCTACGTATACTCTGTACAATATACCAAACTTTAATATGAAATATGATGAATTTCCTCTATTCTCTGCTGGGTAGTCTATGACTTGCTTTCTGACTTTTTCCAAGGATTCATCTGTAGATAGAGCTATTCTCAACTCACCTTTTTTATACAGTTTGTCAATAGGAATTTCTTCTTGTAAATTTTCTAGTCCTTCTATTTTCTTCGTTAAACAATGCTCTTTTTCTAACTCTTCTTTCCGCTGTGCTCTCGTTTGCACTGCATTGCAAACTTCGCTCTTCACTTCTGGTCTGCATAATTTCTCCGGTATAACTTCTTTAGGTACAGTAGTCTTCACATAGTTACCTATAATTAAATCAGCAAACGGCACATTCCTGACTAATGCAAGAACTTTACCTGATATATAAGGTGTCTCGATGTTAATCCATACTTCTTCTAATTCCTTCATAGACCCGTCTGCAAGGTATATAATCCTATACTTACCTGTTCTCTCCTTCCCTTCTGCAATTCTACTATGTATAAAAGTTGTTGAACTGCCCGTGTCACGTAATATCGATACCTCTTGTCCATCAACTTTACCTTTAACCAAGTCAATACCAATACTACACTCCTCCATATGTTCAGAATCTACTGCTACCCCTGCTAATTTAACTACCTTCTCATCATCTTCAACTAATGATTCTACTACACTGTCAGTATTTTTCTTCACAATACACAATGCAAAACTTCCCTTTTTACCTTTTTCCTCTCTTTTCCTTTCTGGGCAATCAAAACTCATGTGGCCTGGCTTGTGACACACAAAACAAGTTTTGGGTTTTCCAGTTCCCTGATTTGACGACTGTTTTCCAAAATCTCTACCTTTATTTTGTTCACGTTGGTCCCGTCTATTTTGTCCAAAATTACTACCTGTTTGTTTTCCTCTCTGGAAACCTGATGATTGTTCTTCAGACTTATGAGCTACCTGATAAGACTCTGCCAAATCTACAACGTCATACGACGTCTTTGGTTTATGTTCATTGACCCATAACCTCAGACTCTTACTACAACTTGTAAGCAACTGCTCTCTCAGTACAAGGTCAAAAAACCTTTCAAAGTTATTCTGTATATCCTCTCGTTCACACCAAAACACTAAATACTTCTCTAATCTTACCCTATATTCACTAAAAGACTCATCTTTTTCTTGAGTGGCTGACCTAAACTGATCTCTGTAAGCCTCAGCTGTCAATTCATACCTTTTCAAGATTGCCTCCTTAATTTTATCATAACTCCCACTATCTCTGTCATCTAATCTTGCATATGCTTCTAACGCCTTACCACTAAGTAATGGCACAATGCGAATAGGCCATTCACTCTTTGCCCATCTATGCAATGTTGCAAGCTTTTCAAATGACTTGAGGAAGACATCTACATCTTGACCTATCTACAAACTTTGGTAACTTACTGTACTTACTATCTCCTTTACTCGATGCGAATACATTACCTCTTGCTTCTTGTTCTAGCTCCTTCTCCTTCAATGCAAACTCGCGAATCCGTAACTCGTTTTCCATCTCTGCACGTTTCATCTCTCGCGATGCTGCGCGTTCTTCGCGTTCCGTTGCCTGTATATCTTTCCACAAATTTATACAATCCTCAACAGACCCACCTTTATCAATCAAATCAGAAATCCACTTTGGCATATCCATCTCTCGTCTCAAAAATTACAACAACAAAAAATATAATACAGTCAAATCAACTTCACCTGACTGACAAATCTATCCCGCCGAGGATGCCAAATGTAACGAAGTGACTTTCACTCCGTTGGGTTCTTTTTTTGTAAATTAAGTTTCTATAGATTGATCAGTCGGCGTAAATGAAAAACTAAATAAAAATTCAATTTTAATCAAAACAACATTGAAACAGAAGAACAACACTGTACAGCCTTCACCACTAGCTCGCTACACAATCGACACAACATGAAACAAACGATCAACATGCACACCTTACCACTACCTCACAACACATTGACACAAAATGAAACAAAAAAATTAATAATACAAAACTAAAAATATAAAATAAGGAAAATGGTTTATCACAGTCAATTATAGTCTGCTCGTAGTCTCTCCATACCTGTTCCAACCCGAGGTAACGTTTATCAATAACAGTTACTGGAAATAATTTTATATAGTCTATCTAGTCCAAAATATGTTTCCATAAACACAAAATCAACTATTATTACTTAACATCTATTTGTATTCAAAACTCTCTGCTGAATAACTTGTCAGTCATATATTTCTTTAAATAAGCCGAATAACGTGTATATGCCAAAGCTAAGCCTTTCCTACTATTTTAACCACTGGGTCCTTCTCTTTCCTTAGACACTCATTTTTAATAAATTTTGGGCAACACTCTATCGAACCATAAACCAGTCCCCTGTGAAAGGAACAAAAGACCATTTTAATACCGTTATTTTGTTATTAACAATTTTAGAACCGTTTCCGCCATATCCACGCGAATAACACAAACGTTAATAAACTTTTATATATATGTATATATATCACACGCGCCATTTTTTCGTGCAATCAATAGGGTGGGGCTGAGTCTATATGGAATTTACCTGTGGGTTTACTGATACCCTGGTGAGTTTTATATCCAGGAAATCTCCTGAACTGATCAATCCTCTTTTGAATATATAAACTCTGGTAGCATTCACCCGTTCCTATATTTTTCCACCATGTGCTTCTTTAGCACATCCTTTCATTTCAATGTCCAGGTGCCCATCTAATAGAGTACACCTGACTATAAATAACCAGTCAAACCGGTTCCACTACTTACCTGTTCAGGTAAAATCAATAATTAACACTGGCTTTACCTGTATGTACTTTACTGTAATAGTATTCAAAGAAAGATAACTCTAACGTCTTTCTCCATACTTTACACAGACGGTATGTTTGTTAGTTTCACACCGTGTTTCTTTGAGACAAAGCCAAAAGGCTTATGTCCAAATGACGGCATCTCATCGTAATTTTTCGATCTTGAACTTTCTCTGTCAGACAGTACATTATTATTATTCAGCAAATCTCGTGAACTTTCGCTGTGTAATTGAGACTTTACAACTTTATCACTATTAGCCTGGGGCAAAGATTTAACACCTACCTTGGACGGCATTGTTCGTTTAATTAAATTAAGGTCCCTATTGTCCTTATCATTTAACACAGTATTGCTCGAGGCAACATTCGACGACAACTGAGTAGTTTTACCATTAACTACTACACTAGAAAATGAAGGCGACGCCATCTTTGAACAATATCAAACAAATAAACAACAATTAAATCCAAACACAACAATACAAATATTTACGAAGTACGATACAAAATAAAAAAGAAATAAATGCTTTGAGCGGAGCTCCGAAAAACACGTCCTATCCCTTCAAGAAGAAGCATTGAATTTTTAATACCCTTTATTAAATAAAACAATAAATCACAGTAATACAAGGTATCAAAATTCATAATACATAAAAAGAAGAAGAAGAAGAAACGGAGCAAAAACAATGTGTCTCCCATACTTTCGTTTGGGAGCCATAATAATACGAAACGGTGCAAAAACAATAAGTCGCGAAAACTTCATTTTGGGCGACTATAATATTATCTATAATCTTTACTGTAAACATTGGTAGAGGAATATTTAAAGAAAAATATAAATATAATATTTACATGATTTTACTTTCCCTAGGCTAATTCTATTACGATCGTTGCTACATTACCATTGGGCATATCAGTATAAACATATTTCATCGTTAGTTCGCTTTTTTTATTGGTCAATCAAACGTTCATGAAATTGAATATTTCAGTTTAAAATCAACCAAGAGTAATGTAGTGAGGATCAAAGAAGGATTGACCGTAACTTAACGACTGTTACTGAAGTTTACCTACCGTCTGTATTTAAATTTATACATTAATGTTGCTGACAATACGAAGACAAAGACAACAAAACCAACAGCAGCAGAGATCGAAATTGACATAACTTCTGTAAAAGAAGAAATAAATATAAAGGTTGATTGATTGATTGATTGATTGATTGATTGATTGCATGTTTGATTTACGTCCGAGAGCAGTATGTCGGCTATATTCAGGACGGGAACAAGTTAACAAACAAAAAATCAAAATAAAAAGGGGTGGGATGGGACACAGGGAACAACATTTTGACTGCCACTGGAAAAGTATGGAGTATTGGGTAGGGTCGAAGAATTTAGCTTTTTGTAGTGGCTACAATGAGACTACTCTTTTTCGAAATCTACAAAAGGGATCTTTTCGCCTAAGCAGCGTGGCACTCTCCAAACACGTTACCCAATATGTTCCGCGACCAGGCTTTCCGTATTATGGCCGAACACACACCCCCCCCCCCCCAACGAGACGGTCTTCCCTATCTGCCACCCGCGGACGCGCTGGGCTGCTTCGTGGGTCGGGCACTGGGAATCATCCCAGTATGGTCCCAGTAAAGGATTGTCGGTAGTAAAAACCCACATAAAATGCAAACGTATTGATACTTTTTATCCGAAAAGTAATGACAATCTTAAATTGAAAAAAACTTCAGTTAATGTTATTGTCAGTTGCAATTCAACTTAAAAACACGTTGCATTAGCTTTTAGTATTCCTGCCATGTCTTGTTTGGAGTTTGATATGTTTAGTCGTTTTTTGTTTCCATTATCGTGTTTGATTGTCTTAAATGTTGAAAACACTTTAGTTATCTTTTGAGTAGTTGTAATCATCTATAACTTGTGATTTTTAACTTTTACAATGACACCCTGTTCAGGTTGAATCTTAAATATTCATTTATCTTTATATACTCAACTGTAATACAACACCAAACTTTAACGATGTCTTATATTGCCAACAAAACTTAATTGTCAACCTTTAGCTAATGTCTTGCTATTATTACTTTAATTTACTGAATGCTTGAGTTCTATGCTTGGAATGTTAATATTTAACATTTCTCTGTTGAATGGTCTCTAGAAAATAGAACAATAACGGTGTTTTAGTAGAATGTTTTATGCAATAATTTATCTATTGATTTACCTTAAAACTATCAAACGAATTTTATATTTACTAGTAAGTTTCATTTGTTACCTTAAAGAGCAAAGTAAGGCAATGAAGGCAATAAAAGTCAAAATAAACAAATCACGACAAGTCACAAACAATTTCCTACCATCGCTGTGTAACGTTTTCAACCATTTATCACTGTAACATAAGGCAGGTAGTTTTTCTGTACAAGGTATTGGCATCAAAGTGATACTTCCATTCGAACATGTTTTTGCTGCAACACAAGCGTCATAATTGGCGACTACTGAAATCACAATGTTTAATATGGTTATGGTTCGGAAAGGCTGTCATTAAGTCTCGTTACATATGGTAAGAATAAATATTTTAATTATAGCACAAAACGACGATGGTTGGAAACAGTTGTCCCATGGTATAAAAGAGATAGCATATATTAGCATGGAAAAAAGTTTTCCTACGCTTTGCCCTAACCCTTTATACCATTTTAAATTGTAGCAATCCTTCTAGCTAAGACGACACGTTTTCAAGAGCCATACGTAGAGGACGGACGGAAATAAAAAATCTTTGCAAACAATGTGTTTTCACTGAAGCAGCAGTAGAAGGTAGAAGGTAACTTTGAAGAAGTAAAGGGTTGCTTAGAGTAATAAGAAAAAAAGCATGGCAAAGTCTCAGTCAAATTTTTGTGATTTCATGTATCTTTTATTTTTATACCTCCGACAGTAACTAGGGTCTATTTATTGACCTTCAACCATTATTTTTACCCAAAAATATTCAAAAATTATTTTCATAGAAAAATGTTCTTTAAATCAAAAATGTATCCTGTAGCCTCAAATGTGACTCACCTGTACCCCAGTCAAATTCTATGCGTTGAAAGAAATCAACCCAGAAGGTTTTGTTGTTTGAAGTTTCAAACTCTGGTACATTTATGTTGGTTTTGTTATAGAAGTGTTTCGTAGATTGTACCGAGTCATGTCGTTTGGATTTGCATTTTATATATGCTTCGTTCCATGTTAGAAACCGGTCACCGACGTATTCTATTTTATCATCTATATATACAACATAAGAATATAAATACTATTTATTTCAGATTATGAATAAGGAGAATAACGAAGTAATTGAATAAAGTTGTAAGTTATACTTATAGCACAGACTTTCGAGTTAGACAAATACACTTTCGAACGAGGGGAAAAATAACGTTGACTGAATTAAGGGAGAGATTTTCTATGAAATATTGTTCTAATTGTACTTGGTTATTGCATGGTGTTGTTTTCCTCAAGTTTAACAGGCACACGTGACATTACGTGCATGTGTTTTAGTTTATAGTATACATACTCATCGTCTCTTAATGAAGATCAAAGGAATAAATAAGTCGACAAGTACTCAGAAGATAATTAAGAGACCACCGACAGTTTAAACTTCATATCAATAAAATCATTACATATGTCCTATACATTTTTATGTATAATTATGATGGTAATTGTGAATATGCATAGTAAATTAATAAATAATTGTATTTAAGTTCTAGTTTTTCTGTTGTTCCCGGCAGAAAGCAACACTTAACCTATATCGTATTCAGAGCAAGAGAAATAATTCATATAACTACGCTTAGTCCTCCTTACCTAACGGGTCAGGTAAATTACTCACACCACTTTGTGTCTGTCGTTGGTGTCTTCTCCACAACCTTTTTGGCCAATAAGACTTACAGTTTGCAAATTTGTTCAATTGGCTCTACTTAACAAGTTAGAGTTTCTGGCACTTATCGAATATTCAATAGATTCCAGGCCAATTAATACGTTCTAATTAGATATAATTGATAAAACAAATGGTCAAACCGCTTTCCACATTGAATTGTGATTTGGCAGAAATGCTCTGGTGGCAATATATTAATTTTGAGTACCACACTTAAAAAAAGCCTCCACTGTTATGTTTGATTTGCTTAAAGCCCCATAGAAATTATAAACAAGCTATTTCTCAGAAATCATGCAAGGGTGGTTCTCTATTAATTTGCAATAGTATATGTTAATTGTATATTTAACACGACAGCTATATTTACGAGGGCAGTTAATGCGTTCTCGTAGAAATAAGAAATTAGGAAATAATCTGAAAAACTGCCTCGCAGATTAAATTGAAATATTTTATTTAAGTACTCAGACGGTCCTCCATTAACGCTGAGTTTCTTGTGCCGATCATAAATGACCACCATGTGAAACAAAGCAAAATATAATACCATATTGGAAATAATTTCAAATAGCGTATTCTGTTACTGTGTCACATACCAGAACCAAAATCATATAAATTATGATACAAGAGTGTTTTTCTATTATTTTAAAGTTTCTTATTTTTGATTGGATATTCAACACGGCTGCTAGTGTAGTAATGCGTTTTGATTGGTAAGATATGAAAAACAAACAAATATGTATTTTTACAAAGTTGTTTGTTACCTTTGGCACATACATAGTTGTAATTTTTCTTTTCAGAACAATTCTCACTTCCAAAAACCAATGACTTTTTCTTATCGTAAAGGTGTCGCAAGTTCGTTCTTGAGTGCAGCTTACTGTTAAACTGCAGTAAATCAAATAATTAGAAACAATAAAATAAAATGAATTAAAAATCATGCAACGAAACTGTCAGAGTTTAATGAGAATCCCTGCTTGTCTCTTACAATTGCTGCGCATTAATACAAAATGTATAAATGTCTCATATATCTTATTTAATTCCTCAATGTTCACAGAGTAACATTTTATAACAAAAAATACTACGATTTTATTTGATTCGTTTGTATTGTGTTATTTATTATTGGGTTTATGACCTATTTTTTAAACTTTCAGATTGATGTTTGGATAGTGTTGTCAGCTAAAAAAATGATATATAGACCCATGAAATCTGTAACCTTTAAATGTTATGTAAAATGTAAAAGGAATATAAGAAACATTTTTTGAGATAATGGACCATTTTTATAATTTTATATTCAAAATTGTCAATCAAAACCAAAATCTTGATATTAAGGCGCTGAATTAAACTAAAACATTTTTCATCATCATGTTAGTTAGTCTTTTGAGAGTAATAAGAAGAAAATATTTTAGTTGTAACTGTTGAATATTAATAAGTAGACTCATCTTTCATAATAAATTGAATGACTGTTAAATTCATTTCATCCTTAAAGATAGGCGATTGTGCGATTGAAACTGGCGATAAGTTGATACATTTACGTTTCACAAATATGAAACAAATATAAACTAATGCAAAATAATACCTAAATTGCTAGCATTTTATTTCCCTCATAAAAACTAGGCCCAGCATTAACCACTTCAATATTATTACCCTTGTATGCTTCCAATAAAAGTGTTCACGTGTAACATTATTGTTTTGCAGAGGGCTGTATACAGCGTATTAGTTTACATCTCAAATCATTTGACATCTTATTATCAACACACGGAACATAAAACAAAAATAAAGATTAGAATATATAACATCTATCGTGTTTTCTAGGAAGGTAAACATCTTTTTAGGCCATATTTGTAATATTGTAAAAAAGGAAAACAATTAAATTAATTTATTGCAAAAATTTTAAAATATGGCAAATCATAATCTTTTTTTTGCAAAGCGATAATATACGGCACTATCGAATAAAAAAATTTAATCATTCAAACTTAAGGTAATTTTTGGGTAATGGTAAGGTGTAAGATAACTGAACGATCAAGCAGTATCGGAACCCACGCGACAATGACAAAAAACAACAAAAACAAACGGCATGAAGCAGTAACCAAGACGAACAACAAAAACACAAATGATTATAACCTGATCCTAATACAAAACATAGCTCGACGCCTGTCATGTCCGTGTAAAATTACACATCCTATAGTTTATCAAAATTATCGTATTTCATGGCGATCAGTTTTCTAACAATCAACTTAGTCGAGATGACGACAGTGTAAATCTGAAAAATGCCACTACACTTGGTTAAACAAGCTGGCAAACATCAGTTTCATTCAGAATACCGATCGCAAGATCAAGCATAATGTTAGAGTTGATGAAATATTGCTAGATAAGTAGTCGTATATTTTGAATAAATTGTAACAGATTATTTTGTACCATCATGTTTGGAGAAATTTATATGCTAAACATACCACGTTCATAAATCAGGCAGTCCTTGTTGTGCTGTCTAATGATTTTTTCAGTAAAAATGAGATTTTTTTCAGTAGCTGTATACTGGTCATTTCGAGTACAATTGCAATATTTGCCCTAAATATAATCAAGATAACAATCAAATGCAACAAATGATTCTCAATTCAAAATCACTTTCACTATTTAAATATGCCGATACATTCCTTAGTCGGTCAAAGCTCTAACAGTTAAAAGACTTATGATTATTTCTTCAAACCGTCACAACTAACGTTTCAATTTGGCAAAAAATGTTATACAGTCCCAAGTTAATTGCTTGTATCGGTTATTGCTTTTCAAAGACTCATGACTAGCAATTTTCAAACCGAACCGTTAAGTGTTATCACAATCCATCAAATGAAGGTAATAACCAAAATCAAAGTTCAAGAAACAGGCGAACTTGAGAACCAACAAGCAAAAGTATAGCAACTATAGCAATTTTCCCGACTTGGTACAGGTATTTAAAATGGTGGGTAAAACCAGGTTTTATGGCATGCCAAACTTCCGCTTTCATTACTGCTGTGTGCGAGTTTGTGTGTTGAAAAAAGTTGAGTATCATAAACCACTTGTCTAGGTGTATAGTTGCATCCTGAATTCAGCAATTGATAAAACTATCTGTTATCATATTTCAAAAGCAATCATTAATTGCATTTCGTCCCCAAAAGTGAATGTCATTTTTTGAAGCTCTTAAACAGACTTTTAGCGTCATATTTTATTCAACTTACATGATGACGAAAGAAGTTGCTTTCGATACATTTCTTGCTGCATTCGTCAAGGGTAATTCCAGTGGGTTTTTTTTTATCCACAATCAGTATTGATATCTAACCGTATAAAAAAACGCAAATAAATTTACACTGATAGAATATTATCAAGCACTAAGTGTTCGAGAATAATGTGTCTTGAACACTTAAATCTGTTGGATGTAATACGTGTATGAACATGTGTTTGTAATTTATTTTGTATAAACTGACAAAGAAATCAGTCACATCCAATAACTCTATTATGTTTACCAATTTCTATTCACTCTACATCTGCTTGCAATGTGCATGTATTATTAAAAAGGACTCTTGCTATTGTTTTGTATTCCGCATGTGCGAAGTCAGCTGGGCTTTGAAAAAAACAAAAGCCCTAAAATATAAATTGCGTTACTAGGCCAGCAAAGAAAAAGAGAAACACCTATACCAGCTAATTATATAATGAACTTATGCAAACAGTCACTGTGTTTTGCTTGTTTAAGGTTATTATCATAAAGTTTCAGCTATTGCCCATCGTGATGTGAGCAGAAAAAAATCGGAGGACCAGCAGAGGTACGATCGGATAAAAGGAGCAAATTTAATTAACTTGGGTGTTCCGCAGAACAAGCACACTTTTGCGTACACAATATTTTAAGCAAATAGGTAAAAATCATGTAATTCGAAAATAAGTCATGGGATTACAGGAAGTAGAACACTTTAGTGGAAAGCTTTGCTATTTAATAATTTACTCGCGCATATTGAAAAAGAGTGAAATTCAATCAATTGATATCGATTTTTTCCTCGTTAAAACAACATTATTTCCATTCTCCTTTGTCCAAATCTATATACCAAATTACGCAAAACAACAGTGTATTATAAGAACTGTAAACTAAATAATTAAAGTCTTTTAAATCTAATCTGATTTCGATTAATAATTCAGTTAACTTTATATTTTTTATCAACAAAAACAATATTTATATTTTGAACCGTATTTATAACTAAACACAGTTGACGTTATAAGTCTTGATCTGATTGGTGATTGCGCACTGTGTATGAAGGTTTTTCATCCTTTTTAATGGCATTTCCAATTACGGAATAATTGCCTCATCTGGTATCTACTAAAAATTAAACAGGTATATTAATGTAGCACTAACTACATACAGTCCGTAGGTGTGTGGAATTAAGAAATATCTTACAAAATTAAGTCTGATAGAAGTGCCTAATTTAAACTAATCTACTCTTTCTGACTCTTAAAATTGCATGTAGTAAAATAATAATAAAACTACTAAAACCCTGACCTATCGGGTTTATTTTTCTCTTAAAAACTGCCTTGGCTCCAATCCACAATTGTCCATCATATGATACATTTAACTTTATGTTTTTGATAAGGACTTCCTTCGGCAAATCAACAGCAAAAAGACGACAGTTTTGAGGTATATTATAGTATGATGTGTTTTTGGTAATAAATACATCATCGTCGAAAAACTCTGAAATAAAAATAAAACAACATAAATAATATTAATGCAACATGTTAAATAAACGATTTAAGTTCAATATGGTAGAAATACTATTTGACGCATGGAATAATGGCACATGAGAATCACATTTTGTTTTAAAATCTTTGATTTTGACTTATAATAGGTATTGCACAATCAAATCACATTTTATATATAGTCTCAGATTATGGCCATCCAAATATAAGACAACCGACGCTATTTCTGACCGTGGCATGTGGAATCTTGTTAATGATTCATAATAAGCCAGCATTTTATAGTTTTATCAATTCAATCCTTAAGTCGTAAACATGAATTTGAGTCTAGCAACCTATAGCAAGACGTCTTTCAATGCTATGATTTTTGTAAATGTTATTTGCAAGAGTCACGAATCTAAAACATATTGTTTTTTGTATAAGATCTCAACAACCAATAAAAAGTTTCTGGAGTAACTACTCAAATTTAAATTACAAAACGTCAGAATTTATTTATCCACTTCGTTATAATGAGGTCGATCTAAATCGTGACGTTATCCATCAACAAGTGTCGATCATTATTGTTTTTACATTTAATCCGCTCAATTCGAATGGATATACTGAATATGTAATTAAATATAAGGTCTTAGTAAACAATAATCATAGATGTTAAACGCAGCTTGTAGGTTAAATGCAAACGATATCCAACAGGCCATACAGGTTGGTCGACATATATTACAGCCTCTTGTCTAATAAAGTTGACAAGCTGTATAAATAAACAACCAATATGAATATGGTAGCATTACATTTTTGCACATTCACAATTACTTTGAATTTATGAAACACTAAGGTGGTTTACGAAAAAATCTGAATCGGTATATATTTAACTTTCTTGTTAACGATATTAATTTTGAAATTTAAGCACAAGCTATAGCCATCAAAACATCTTGATTACTAATCTATGTAACTAGGATGTACAATGCTTATGAGGATAGTAAGAAAAGTTCCCGATTAAAAATGTTTTTTAGATAAAACATGAACATTTCAGTAAATTATTAACATTTGTTTTAACTTTTCATTATAGCTAGTATATTGTTAATAACAATTAGAAAAGTAATTTTGTTAACCTGAAGTTCAAATGTTTGATTGATCAATTTAATGCTCGTTTTTAACGTCAAGCTTTCAATATGTAGCTATATTGAGGACGAAAACAAACTTACAAGCATTAAATAAAAGGAAAAGGAAGGGAACAATGGACACACATCATGTAAAACCACTTGAAAAATATAAAGTAAAAGGAAAACACGGAAAATTATGCCTATTGTAGCGGCTACAATGAGCCAACTTATTTCAGAATTCTACGAAAGGGCATGACACTTTTCAAACACGTTATCACTTATGGTTATCGGTCAGGGTTTTCGTATTACCTGACAACACCCTCACTACTTAAGGATGTGGCGGACTGCTCTGTAGGTTGAGCAATGTAGCCGCCACAAAAGTCTACCCAATTATCCCGTTGTATAACGTCTGGAACTGTGATAATAAAATCTCTACAACATCATTATCAGTTGAATTTTAAATAATTCCCGGTTTGACGCCTACTTATGTATTGTTGAGACAAAACGGCAGTAAATTTTATAACCCATGTATCTTTGATGACATTCTATATTCACCTATTTCATAGTGTCTAGTTTTTATTGGGGAAGGAAGCTGGACTAACCCTTGGAAATATTTGTCCCAACAATAAAACTCGAGCCCGTAACCTCAATGTTGACAGCACATGTTCAACAGTTAATTACTATATATTTATAGCCCAACTCATACGTTTTGCTAGATCTTGCAATCGATATTTCTATTTTTTTATACTGACCGTTATATAACCAACATGCTTGAAGCATTTGATGGAACATATACATATGCCGATGTCATCTCTTAGTTGATCGTTATGGAAAAAATAAAATGCGTTCAAACATTTTTTGTGAGCCAAAGATACGATTTTCTGTTCCTGGAGATGACGATAAGTAACTCAATAAACTGAGAAAATTAGTAAATTAAATGGGTTTGCATTGGTTACTCACTTTACCGTTGCTTTTTGTGGTTTTCTTGGTTTTTTTGTCTTTTTCTCCATTTGCATTGTTGTTTGGTTTTCGATTTTACCTGAACAAACCCGTTTTTTTACCCACCTTTAATTTCTGACAAATTTTTGATTACGCTTCAAGCGTAAATCAAGATCAAGAGTAAACTAGTAAATTAATAAATCATTTTCAACCTGCCTTTAAAAATTTCTTGATAATGTTCAGGCATACAAAAAATATTAAAGTACTTGGCCAATTGGAAATAAAGTTTTGTATGGAATATCCTTGGAATGTACCCTAACTGTTTTTTTGCAATAGCTCCATCAGCTAACCAGACAACTGCCACTACTAACAATTGTTACGTACACAATCTAAGTCGATTGTAGGATAATGAAAGCCTCTGGTTTCATTATAATACTCAAATAATTGCCCGTTTAAGAGTCCTCGAACGTATCCCAATAACCCGTTTTTTAAGCCTCAAGTTTTCATGTTTGCATTAATGATCGGATTTTTGCCACAATGGGTTGGAAACACTCGATCAACTACCATTGATGTATAACTTTAGAAATGAACAATAGATTCAAGTCGTTTTCAAGTTACAAATGTAAATGAAACAAATAACGCACACTCGCAGTTGCAAGATCCTTTGAAAACTCCAAACTTTGTCAAAAAAAGTTTAAATACCAAAAGTAATCAGAAGAACAAACTCAGTCTTCGTTAAGATTGTCAAAGTAATTTTTCGACTCATGTTGGTGTTATTTCCATCGAATATTCAATTTAGGAAGAATTTATCCAGGTGAGCTTTTGCATACTCTAGTAGTTTAATTGTTTTCATTCCATAATATGAAGTATTTCACAGCTTTGCTATTTCTGTTTAAGTTTTCTACTAATAGAGGAACAAGCTCCCAAAATGGTAAGTTTCTCTCCCGTCTGTTTTCCATTTTTGTATTGTTAACTACCTAGCGAAAGCGCTTACGATATTCAAACTAGATGGGGCTTACGAATCCTTAAAAAACAACAGAATGTATAAATTTAAATCTATTGAATTCATAACCCAATTAACAACATACGAACAGCGGCGATCAATGTTAAAATGGGACCGATATACAATTGTTAAAAAGTAGAGCTTGACGTCATTTAGGTTGCAGACAGAAGGGCAACAAACAGGAGAACACAGAGATGTATATAGGGGCATTGAGAGGCCTGCGTCAATAACAAGTTCCGACAGATTCCTGCAGAGATCCTTTAATGCAAAACGTGAAATAATTAATAATTACAGAACTTGTCCCTTTGTAACACGTGATATTGTCATTATGCACACGTAATCGACATTTGATGTAACTA